>CM065135.1:17771941-18371941 GCA_033026305.1 Cirrhinus molitorella
ATAGAAATATTTACTATAAAAGCATTAATGTTTTTCAAAAAAAAAAAAAAGCTATTCATAAAAGTAATTTTTACAATTATTTTTATGAAGCTATTATAATAGTATATATTTTTATGGGCTTCATAAAAGATAACAAATAAAAGCTATATTAATAATGAATATAATATTATTACAAAAACATTAAAAATCATGTTTCTCAAATAGCTTAATAAAAGCTATTCATAAGTCGTCAATAAAAAGTAAAATGGTTCAAATTAGCCTACTTTCATCAATCTTTTCTAATAGTTGTTGTATTTTACTATTATGTGTTTTTCAAATAACTTCATCATAAAAGATAAACCAATAAATCTTGTCAGCACTAAACAATGATTATTATTATAAAGCTATTTGAAAAAAACACTGTTAGTTATTATTATTGTGTTAATTATAATAATCAGATTTTCCAAATAGATGCATAAAAGCTATATTAATATTGATACAAAAGCATTAATAATCATGTTTCCAAATAGCTTTACAAAGCCATATTAATAATACAAATTGGTTAATACTTCACTATGACGTGTTGTTCAAATAGTTTTAAAGAGATAGTTTACCCAGAAATGAAAATTCGGTTATTAATTACTCACCCTCATGTCGTTCCAAACCCGTAAGACCTTTGTTCCTTTTCGGAAAACACAAATTAAGATAATTTTGATGAAATCCGAGAGACGCTCGATAGACATGAGGGTGAGTAATTAATGACAGAATTGTCATTTTTGGGTGAACTACCCCTTTAATAAAAGCTATTCATAAAATGAGTGACCCAATAAAAGATGATTATGATTATACGCATTTTTCAAACAGCGTAGAAGCTATCCTGTATTATTATTATTATTGATCTGTTGGTCCACTCATTTAATATGAAGCTATTTGAATTACGAGCTCTTTTTTTGGAGCTATTTGAAAAATGTTTAGTTATCACTGTAAACGTCTGTGGTCGATGATCAATGCCGTACTGCAGCCAAACAGAAATAACAACCCCACAAAAGGTATCCATAACAAAACCAGCATTTGCAGGACAAGTAATGATACATTGCCTGATTATAAATTTGGAAGTCATTAAAACCTCATTGCCAGATACTCGAACAGCTCTCTGCTCTAAACGATATGGAAATGTTAGAAGAAACGCATTACGGCCAAACACAGTACCACTGCGAGACGAGTCCAATGTTTTCAGCACGCTCAGGATATTTTCTCAAATCTGTCCACGTCTTCTCAATAATCCGCTCAAACAACGCGCTTTCCCGTTGGTTTGCATCACTGGCCTAGCAACGCTTTCTCATTTGTATGTTAAGTTAATATTTTCACATGAAGGAAAGTGGGGCAAGGAGAGAGAAGGATAGAGATGAAAACGTACAGCAGGCATGGAAACAGATGGTACTTGCTTTGTTTGGAGAGCATTCCGCAACGAAATAATAGATTATGGGAAGATATTTTGCCCACACGTACAAGCGCACACAAATCATACCCCTCAAAACACCCAGACCACCCCAAAAATAAAAAATATCATTTACATTTGATGTATGATAGCTATTAACTAGCACCTCATACAATCATTTTAATGAGATAAATATAGAACGGTGTCCAACCTGTTCAGCCATAATCTCATTTCACATGACAGCACTGGAAGCAAGAAGGGAAAGTTGCCTTTAGCTTTATATATTACGGTGTGTGTGCTTGTCACTGGTGACAAATGGACCTGCTTGTAGGGACTTTCAGACCATAAATTACAGATAATCATATGGGTACTTATAAAATAACCTAATGGAGGGTCTTTAACCATCCCTAACATCCTAAGCTCCAGGGCATTATGTTCAAAAGTCCTCCACGCTTGATAGAAGTTCATCTTTTTCTTTGTAAAACAAACGGTCAGAGGTATCAAAAGTTAAAACATTCAGGTAAACATTTGTCCTAGAAAGAACTGCTCTCGTTTTTTTTTACTACTTGGCCACCAAACCTTTCAGATGTTCTGATAACCCACAAACGGATGATACACTATATTGCCAAAAGTATTTGAACACCCCCTTCTAATAAACATGTTTGACTACTTTAGTAATTTCCATGAGTACTAATCTTAATGTTTAAGCATATAATGATATTCTAGGGAACTGTGTCCTTCTAATATTATAGCAAACGTTTGGATAGGACCCTTTTTTATTCTAACATGACAATGCCTCTGTGTATAAGGCAAGGTTGTTGTAAGGCAAATGTTTGATTCAGTCAGTGTGGAAGAACTTGACTGGTCTGCATAAAACCAAGTTCTAATCCCAGCTGAACACCTCTGGTGTGACTTTAAATGTAGACCTTCTTTAGAACAGAAAAAGGCACTTCCAAAACTGTAGCAACAAAGATGGAAGCATAATTAATGTATTCAAAAACTGTATTTCCATCTCTGTTACTTCAGTCTGAGTTTTTGGCTTAAGGTCTGCATTTAAAGTCACATAAGAAGTGTTCAGCTGTGATTAGAACTTGGCTTTATGCAGACCAGTCAAGTTCTTTCACACTGACTGAATCAAACATTTCTCTATAAACCTTGTCTTATACACAGAGGCATTGTCACGTTAGAATAAAAAAGGGTCCTGTCCAAACTTTTGCTGTACAATTAGAAGGACACAATTCCCTAGAAAATCATTATATGCTTAAACATTAAGATTAGTACTCATGGAAATTACTAAAGTAGTCAAACCTGCTCATTAGAAGGGGGTGTCCCAATACTTTTGGCAATATAGTGTATGTCTGATTCTGATCGCAAGACCATTGAGCATAAAAACCAGCTGAGATATCTGTCAAGATCAGTAAATAAGCTTGTTATTTCAGCAAGAGTGAGTGTCGTTTTTACATTCTTACAATCTTAACTTTGTTTTGTATAGGCAGAAGATCAAATGAGGCCCAAAAGTGAATCTGTAATCTATTTTTGATGAAACTACCAGACCTCCCGTGGTGAGACCCCTCAAACTACAAAATAAGAAGGGTCTTTGTAAGGATTAGTGGCAGTCTATCTCCAACTTCATTTAGCAGACACTTTTAAGGGCTTAAAGTGGGTTTGAAGCCCAAGGCGCAACCACACATGGGTTTTATCATAATTGAGATGGCAAATGTTCTGTTAAGTGATGGTTAGCGCAACTGTAACTGCATATCCTCTATTCAAAAATTCAAGCTTTCATTTTATGCAATGACAACATGTTATCTCCACACACACATGTGCAGTGCTGCTTAAATGTTTGAATCTGGCTGGAGTCAAATAAAAATGAAAACAACATAGAAGTCATGTATTTTGAGCAGATTTACATACTATAAGAGTAAATTATTGGATCAAACTAAATCTCCAAGATTTAAAGATGTTTCTGTTTGGGAAATTTTTGGATCAATCAGTACTCATGAGGCATTTCAGAGGATACATTTTTTTTAAAATAAATAAATTAAAATGATAGTTTTTGCTTTGCCATATAGTGGAGATCAAAATGAGAGAACAATCTACAATTTCCTAAATTTCCTGAAACCCTGTGACAGGAGGTTGTCAAGATGAAGGCCAAAGAGATGACCCTTTTTAGTCACTGCAAGAAAAGTTGGTAATTCCAAAACTGTGATTTCTAGAATATTGCATCTTTACAATGTCACTAACTCATTCAAGTCCCCCAGTAAGGCTGATTGTCCACATAATACAAATGCATAGACAGGATAATGCTGAGGCTTTCACACAATTGCTTGCCAGTTCAGCCCTGAACAGGGTAAGGCATGTTTAAGAGAAGTTAGACGAAAAGCACACTTTGCAGTGACCAAACCTCTCATCAGCAGAAAGAATCAAAAGGCTAAGCTCACCTTTGCTGAGGAGCATCTTGTGTGGACAGAGGACAACTGGAACAAAGTTCACTTTAGTGATGAGAGGAAGTTTAATTTATTTGGGTCTAATGGGAAGCATTTAGTTTGGCGTTAAAACTAAGGAAAGACTGAAGCCCAAGTGCATAAAGAAGCCAGTGAATGGTAGAGGAGGAAGTGTCATGGTTTGAGGGATGTTTTCTGCAGCAGGAGTTGGGCCTCTTACTGTGCGTTCACACCAGACTCGAATTGCATGAATAAATCGAGCTATTTGCGCGTAGTTGGACGCTTGAACAGTTTGAGTTTATTCGCTTCATTCGCACGTGAAATTCACTTCACAAGAGACGCGAATTTGTGTTATTTTGGCCGATGGGAGAAACAAAGCTTTTCAAAGCTTCGATTCAATCGAACCAATTGCTTTGCAAAATGATTCACTGTTTCGAATCGCTCAAAACACCACACGCTACTGACGCCTGCTGATCAAAAACGTGTAAATGCAACAAAAACATGCATAAAAACAGCTTTTAAAACCTATTGCAAACATTTTATTAAAACTATAATACATTAAATGCAATAAAAATAATAAAATACCATTAAAAATTAAGCGTCTGTATAATATGTGGTTTTTAAAATATTTTATATTAATTTGCAGGGCTTGCTTTGTTTGTTTTATTGATGGCTTCTATTTAAAGGCCATAGGGACAATTAACTACTTATCATTCTTGTAATTACACGAATGTCTCGTTAAAAATGTCTACAAATTGATTAAACTGATTCGAGATCAGGTAAAAACCAGAGGTTGCTTCAATGGTTCGCCGCTGGGGGGCGATCTCAGTGAACTTGCATGATTCAGGGGTTTACAGAGATCGCCCCCCAAAGGCAAACCATTGAAATTTCGAAATGTTTTGAAACAGTTATGACGCAATGAAGCCTCGTTTACTGAAATCACGTGACTTTCGCAGTTTGATATGCTCTCCGAACCACTGTTTCAAAACAACTGATTCACAAAAGTTTCAAAGCTTCATAAAGTAGTGCTTCGAAAGCGGCCATCACTACTCCGAATTTTCACCCAAATTCAGATTTTTCAGCTTGCGCGATTCACGCGAGTCACGCTTTATGCACGTCAAACGCCTGAAAGGCTCAATTTGCGCCGTGTCATTCGCGCCACAGGATGTCTATCACGTCTTTGCATTGACTTAACGTGTAAATCACTTGTGCTTAAGGCTTCATTCACGCCTGGTGTGAACGCACCTTTATACAGTTCCTTAAAGCTAAGAACACCGAAATAAAGAAATGGAATGAAATGCCACACCGTAAAAAAAAAAAAAAACGACTTAAAAAAAGTAGTTTCAACTTTAAAAAGTAAGTGTTTATGCTGCCTTCAAATTTTAAGTTTACTCAACTCAAATATCTACATTTTCATGTAGTACAACTTAACATTTCATGTTGACTAAACTTAAAAATTTAAGGCAGCACAAACACTTGCTTTTTATTATTATTATTATCAGGGCAGAGTCTTGATCTAAACCCAATTTAAAATCTCTGAAAAACCCTTTGGAACAAAGTTATGGTGATGTTATGAGTGTTATGAAGATTTTTTTTCAGAAAAAAATATTTTAAAGTATTTATATCTGCACATTCTTTTCAAGATGTCACCGTACCTGAAAAAATGTCTAATGTAAGTATCTTAACTGATAATACAAACCAAAGAAGGAAAAAAACCCCACACAATACCATGAAAGCCTTTTATTGAACCGAGATGTAAAATATCTTTTTTCTTTATGTAAAGTATTCCGTAGTTTACTCCTGTTGATTTTAACTTTAATAAAATTGAGAAAAAAACAACTTATTGTGTGTTGAAGGTATTGTGTTTCTGAATTTTGACATTAATATTTCACATTGTGCTTTGACTGAATATTCATAAGTGTGAAACCATTTCCATAAACCTCCCTACCAGGTGTATTTGCATATAATCTCATATATTTGATATTATTTCATAATATCATACTATAGTTTTCAAATTATGCCATAATATAGTAATGCAAAGGGATCTTTAGAAATGAATAAATGTTGAAAACAAAATATATATATAGATATATATATTTGTTGCCTGAAACAACATTTTTGGGCTGACAAAACAGAGAGAGTAACGTAATTCGTATATTTCCTCGGAAATGAACGTTATGAATGAGAAACGTGATTTTACAATACATGTCCAAAAACCAGCTGGTTAAGGTAACGGATGGTCTCAGGTAGTTCAGAGTTTTTGTAAAAGCAGTCATTTTCATTAGAGTAATAAAATATCATTTGTACGAATCCAACCGGATGGATCCAGATCAAGGCTGATCATCTTGTACAGTGAGAGCATCAGTCCTCTAAAAGGTCCATCTATTTTTTTTCATACCTCTCAGTCCTCCGGATGTCGGAAAAATGTCTCTTTTTTTTTTTTTCGGCGGCACAGAAGTCTCATCAGATCGAAGGAGGATTTCATAGTGACCCTCCTCCCGGCTGTTTTTCACCTGGTGATAATAGCTCCCAGATGTCCTACTGATGAATCAATGGTGCTTTTAGTCCAGTCCCACCACCATTGTTTTCCTTATGTGGAGCAGGTGGGATGTATGCTGTCGAAATAAAAATAAGTCTATCAACAGTATGTGGAAATCAAGACATCAGTGATGGGCTGCAACATGGCACCCGTCTCTCATCGTGGCTCTCTGATTTTCACCTTTCATCTCACGTGCGCACGCACGCTATAAACCGTGCCAAAAGGAAATGCTAGATGATACAGTAGCACAGTAGAATGATTTTACAGAAGGTTCTGAAGGCACTTGATTTCATTACAGACAGCAACTCCATGTTCCTTAGCGAACGGCTATCTTTACGCACCTAAAGAAAACAACTGCAAGCGGACACAGTCAGGGATTCAAATCCACACTAGCAGCACGTACAGCGTGATGTTAAACAGTTCTCTACAGCTGTTGTTTAGCAGAGCCGTGCTGAAATGAAAGGTCAACTCAATGATTCTCAGTGAGAGACGGTGTTCGTTGTGTCATCTGCGTGATGAGCTGTTAATATCGATTCAGATGAGTGTGGTAACATACCTGATAGAACAAAAACACGTCGAGTAAGAATGAAACGTGGAATGCCCAGAACGGGCAATGTCTGTTAAACTCGATCAGTTAAAGCACGAAGGACGAGTACAGGAACGCCCCATCTGTCCAAAAACAAACTTTACATTGAGATTGTATTCCCCAAACACCCTTAAAACAACACACATTTGTGAAGCCCTGATGTTCACTTCAAACCGATAACATCAGAGCACAAGGACCTACAAAAAGCGTGACTGTATTTGACACATCTCTATTTTCAGACGTAAAAAAAAAAACGAAAACTTTTTTTTTTTTCAAACGATCATTCATTTTTGTTACCATCGTTGTTTTTTTCCTTCTCGGAAGCTTGCTTCTTCATGTGGTTCAGGATTACGTATAGTGACATAATGAGGTCTTTGATGACAGTAGCAGACGTTTAACAAAGCAAAACCCATGTCGTGATGGAAATACATGTTATGTCTTTGTGCTTTGAAAGATTCCCCTATTAAGTCTCTCAAGCCGTCCTGCTGTATCCATCCACCTGTTCTGTTCTTTCCAACACTGACAACAGTAATGGGCTTTTTCGCAAGATTTCGAGTGGACTCCGGTGTAATACTCATGTCAATGTGTTAGCGAGCTTCAGATTCCCTCCCTGGCTTCCTCTTCATTCGCACACTGATCTAAATCCTACGTTCCTTTTGTGTAGACGGGATGAATCTTTGGTTGTTGTGTTCAGGCAGTCCGAGTCAGCCAAAATCTCTATGAATGCCAAAGCTGGGTTCCACCTCTATGTGATGAGGTCACCTTCGGAGGCCGACCAGGACCAGAAGTAAAGTGAGACAGAGCTGCCATATATGCACTGCAGTGGGAGAAGCCTGGGATCTTATATCTGAGGAAATAAAGACAAGAACAAATGCAGTTACTGATGTGAACAAATATTCATTTCTCAGTGCAGTGTAAATAATTCAGAGATTAACTATTCTTCCGTCTTCTAGAAGTTTAATGAGGTTTGTCTACGGTCTGTATCTCCAGAACATCTTTTTTTTTGTAGCGTGCTACGCTTTAATTTAAAAGAGAGCGAAAAAAATGAATTGTAAACGTTTGCCGTGAGTCATGAAAAGAGTCATTCAAGCTGGTGGATTATCTTGTTATGGATAAGAAGAGATATAAAAAGCGTAGATAATACAGTCCATGTTTTTATCTTTGATCCTACACAAAAGTTTTTTTTTTTTTTTTTTTTACCACGGTTGTGTGTTCTTGTGATAAATTTATTTAGACTAAACAAGTATTCAGCAAATTCAGCATTTTTGGAAAAGATATTAATACTTTGTTTCAACAAGAATGCTGATTATATTGATCAAAAGTGGCAGAGAAGACATTTATCATTTCTATTTCAACTTTCAGTTTATCAAAGAAACCTCAAAGGATTTCTGAAGGATCATGTGACATTAAAGACTGGAATAATGGCTGCTGAAAATTCAGCTTTGCCAGCACATGAATAAATTACATTTTAAGACATTAAAAGAGAAAACTGTTATTTAAAATTGTAATAATGCTTCCCAATTGTGTGAACACTGTTTTGATCAAATATATGCAGCCTTAGCAAGAATAAAAGACTTCTTTCCAAACCATTTCCAAACCAAAAATTTTACTAAACCCAAAAGTGTAGTATAGCTACTTTTTTAATTTATGTAACCTGATAAATATTTATAAATGACTTTTATTAAATCAATCCAAAAGCAAACTGCGAGATCAAAACACAGAATTCAAAGAAAAACTGTCTACATTTGTGAGTTATAAATCAGTATATAATTTCCAAAAAGGTTACAAATTGTGAGATGTTAACTCAAAGTTTTGATATATAAACCCAAAACTGCAAGAAATAAAGTCAGAATTTTGTATTATAAATTCCAAATTCTTAAAACTGAATAAAGTTTTTTTTTAATCACAATTCTGAGCTTTTCCTCGCAATTCCAAGATTTCCAAGTGGCAGTTATTAGCAAACATCCTGCATTTCTGACTTTTTCACTCAGAGTTTATAATACACAATTCTGACTTTATTTCTTGAAATTTTGAGTTTACTTTTTGAAATTCTATAGTTTTTTTTCCCCCTCAGAAATAAGTTTATATCTGAATTTAATATATCTCACAATTCTGACCCTGCATTCTGAGCTTATGTCCAGAATTGCTAGTTTATATCTATAGTCATATGTTGCAATTTTGAGTAAACATCTTGCAATTCTGACGTTTTCTCTCTAAATTCTGAGTTTTCATTTTGCAATTCTGACTTTTTAGTTTATATCTCTTAGTCCAGACTTTATTCTCTCTGAATTTTATTCGTCTTGCAATTCTGACCCTGCATTCTGAGGTAATGTACAGAATTTCCAGTTTATATCCAAGATCATATAATGTCATTTAACTTAATGTAACTTTTTGCAATTTCTGACTTTTTCTCTCAGAATTTAGAATTCACAATTCTGACTTCTGTAGTTTTTTTTTTTCAAGTTTATATCTCTTAGTCCAGACTTTTCCCCTCTGAATTTAATTCATCTCACAATTCGGACCCTGCATTCTGAGCTCATGTCCAGAATTGCTAGCTTATATCTATAGTCATATGTTGCAATTGTAAGTAAACATCTTGCAATTCTGATGTTTTCTCTCTAAATTCTGAGTTTTCATTTTGCAGTTCTGACTTTTTTACTGGAATTTTGAGTTTACATTTTGAATTTTTTTTTTTCCGTTTTTTTTCCCTTCAGAAATAAAAGTTTATATCTATTTTATTCAGCTTGCAATTCTGACCCTGCATTCTGAGGTAATGTACAGAATTTCCAGTTCATATCCAAGATCGTATAATGAAATTTTGAAATTTTGAAACTTTTTGCAATTTCTGACTTTTTCTCTCAGAATTTAGAATACACAATTCTGACTTCTGTAGTTTTTTTTTTTTTTTTCCAAGTTTATATCTCTTAGTCCAGACTTTATTCTCTCTGAATTTTATTCATCTAGCAATTCTGGCCCTGAGTTTATATACAGAATTGCTAGCATCTTGTCTCTTCTATGCAAGTCAGTGGGGTGTCAACACCATGATTTAAAACAACCTGGTCTCATGACAAAAACATACCTGAGGGAACATTTTTGCGAGACACGAAATACATACCAATAAGTACATATCACTAGTTTCCAACAGAAATGTCTACTGAATGGCACTAAAAGAGTGTTTGGTCACCACAGTTCTGATTCGAAATGTCTGTTGAGTGATTCTATCTCTTAACTCTAATGCTATAACTCCATGACGTTTTAAAATAACACACCATCCGTACTACACCTAAACCTACACGGTAGTATGAACAAAAACGATAATATGATGTAAAAACGCAATCGCAAGCATGCTGTTTTAGCTTGTTTTTCGACTGTTTAGCTCTATCATCGTGACTGTTTTTTACTGGATTCGTACCCAAGGATTCTGCAATCTAAATCAAATTCTGTGACAGTGGAGCTCCCGAGCAAGCTTGTTACGTCTGGAAAGGAAACATATGGAGCTGTAATCATAACTGTGTATGAAAATGATTACACATGCTTGCTGTTTTACCTTCTGTAGTGTTCATTTCTGTTGGAAACTGCAGTGATATGTACATATTAGTATGTATTTTGCTCAAGTGCTCTAAATGCATACTAACCTTTGTGATGTCTTCAATAAACCCTTCAATAAACATTCCTTTAAAAACTTTAATATTGTCCAATATACTCACTACTACTGGGTGGTGGGTCTCGACACTCTCCTTCCTCAATGGTCACATCGTCTACAGCAATATCCCCTTCAATGCCAGAACCACGTATACCCTCCAAAACAATCTACATGGATGCACAGGAAAATAAAGGCAAACATTTTTTCACTCCATAGTGAATTTGTGTATTTTTATGCAAGAAAAAATAAGATAGGAAGAGGCACCTGAAAAGAGGATGTGGGATTGATGTTAACCCTGGCTTGCCTCCAACGGTCTCCTTGGTTCCCACTCAGGGTCCACACAGATGTATCCTGACCCGTCTGGCTCTTCTGCCTCAAATACACATTTAAAGTTCCTGGAAAAAGGCAGATGCACTCAGTGTCAGTAGAAGCTGTTAGATGCAATATGGCCAGTTAACTACATAATGTCTTTTGAACCCGTTCCTCTGTGTTACATAGCAACTGCAAGGTTCAGTGACTTTGAAGAGACCTCATCTCATCTTCATCTCCAGGAAAAATCAATCATAAAAATGTTCACAACACAATCACTGCTGTTGTTATATATATATATATATATATATATGGCACGTAATTGCTACACTCTAATTTTACGCTGATGAAAGGAAAAGTAGGAAAGAAAATCTGCATTACTCTCTCAGATCTTTGGGATTCGGCCAAATGGTATGTTCATTTCCTTGCAAATGAGGAGACAATGAGACTAGTGCTACAAAGATGCGATGCTATTAATGCTAAGATAAGCTTTCTGGAGAAAAAAAAACCTTTAACCAGAGTGGAACATTAAAACAACACACAGAAAAAAGCGTTCCTACTTTGTTCTTCTTCTCAACATATTTTTTCCCCTCATTAAAACTGTTAACAGACACGTTTGCTTGTGTAATATATCAATTATGGCTGACTGTGAATACCAAAGCATCTGTAATTGATAACATTTGCATGATGCTGCATCCACACCACTAGATGTCGTGTAAGTCAAAGACGGCTAGAGATGGCAATACAAGCTAGAGCAACATACATGAAACTTGATTTCAGAGCATCTTTAAAAGCACTTGGGTAGGTTTTTTTTATATCAAACAGTCATCTAACCATGTTGTCTCAGTTCTTTGCTGTGCAGCCAGATAGAAGATCTTGTTGGGCACATGGATTTTTAACCCCAGACGCCCGATGAGACCACGTGTCAAAAGCCAGGAAGAGAACACCCTGGTGAGTTGGAATTAGCCCCACGCTTTCTATTCTAAAAGCACACAGCTTTGTGAAGCAGAAAATTGCAGTTACATGCCTGTCTGAGGGGCTGTGGAGGTCATCACTACCCCCAGAAGTGCAACTGCATGTCCAGCTCAACTGCAACAGCATAAAGTGAGCATGAAAAAAGGAACTATAGAAATGTAGCCATATAGCACAAATTGAGTTATTGGTCTAAATCATTTACAGCACTTAGAGTCCACTAGAAACCTTTAATAGCAAGGTTTTCCATCCCAGAAAAGGCCAAAGAGTACACTGCAATTTTCTGACTGGATTGTTAACACATAGATATAGCAAATTTTGCCTCAGAGTAAAAAATCGAATATAAAAATGAACTGAGATAAAGTTATACATAAACTCACAATAAGATATAAAAAATTACTTGTCATTTTTGACATACACTATATTGCCAAAAGTATTGGAACACCCCCTTCTAATGGCTTGACTACTTTAGTAATTTCAATGAGTACTAATCTTAATGTTTAAGCATATAATGATATTCTAGGGAATTACTGTATGTGTATAGCAAAAGTTTGGACAGGACCCTTTTTATTCTAACATGACAATGCCTCTGGTTCATAGAGAAATGTTTGATTCAGTCAGTGTGGAAGAACTTGACTGGTCTGCATAAAGCCAAGTTCTAATCCCAGCTGAACACCTCTGGTGTGACTTTAAATGCAGACCTTGAGCCAAAAACTAACCAATCACCAATGACTTGTACATACATTATGTGGCCAAAAGTATTGGGACACCCCCCTTTTTTAGAACAGAAAAAGGCACTTCCAAAACTGTACCAACAAAGATGGAAGCATAATTCATGTATTTAAATACTGTATTTCCATCTGTTGTTGCTTCAGTTTTGGAAGTGTCTATAATGACTGTACTCATATGCACAAGTCATTGGTATTTGGTCTGAGTTTTAAAGTTCAGCTGGAATTAGGACTTGGCTTTATGCAGACCAGTGAAGTTCTTCCACACCGACTGCATCAAACATTTCTCTATGAACCTTGCCTTATACAGGCATTGTTAGAAAAAAGGGTCCTGTCCAAACTTTTGCTATAAAATTAGAAGGACACAATTTAAGCATATCATTATATGCTTAAACATTAAGATTAGTACTCATGGAAATGACTAAAGTTGTCAAACCTGTTCATTAGAAGGGGGTGTCCCAATACTTTTCGCAATATAGTGTACAAAGTCTAAAGTACAATCCAATTAAAGTCCAGTTTTGAAAATGAAACAGAGATTTAAAGGGTTAGTTCACCCAAAAATGAAAATTCTGTCTTTAATTACTTTAAAACCTGTAGGACCTTTGTTCATCTTCAGAACACAAAAACAAAATAACTTTATTCAACAATTCTTGTCCTCTGCATCACCCTAATTTGTGTTCCGAAGATGAATGGTCTTACGGGTTTGGAATGACCCTTTAAAGTCAGGATTATGAGAAATAAATTGAGAACTGCAAGATAGATTAATATGGAAGCCTGTTTACATCTAATAATGTAAAATAACACCTAAAACATTATATCACAAAATCCTTAGATAATGTTTAAAATTAGAAATTATGAAAGATTTTGAAATCCAAGTGACATTTATAACATTGCATTTACAAGGTATCACAATTGTGAGGTATTTAAGTTGTATCTGTGACAATGTTATTATGAGAAATGAAGTTTTATATAAAGCTGCACTTGTGATGCATAAAAAACACAATGAGAAACAATCAAATTATAAGAAAATTTAATATTCAATAAACTAGGGCTGGATCATGACAGAATATTTAATTTCAGTCTATATCGATAACGTTAAATTAATTTATTTTAAATTTAAAGGCAGATTTTTGCTCCGAAGTGAAAGTTTAGAAACAAGGCTGTTAATTGTGGTCTATTGGCAGAACATGACAAACTTTTTACACTTTTCCAGTCATTTTCTTTAACAAAATACATATCTTAATAGAAAAAATAATTTTGAGTTTCTGCATGTACTAATGAGTGATACTGTTTCAAATCATGAGGCAAGTTTGTGTTGCCTGACTTTGATGATGTGTATCTTCAGCACAGTTTGTAGTGCAGGCTGCAATATTATTAACATTATAATATTACATTTTTTTGTCTCTTATAAAAATATTCCTTTTCCATAACAAAACTACATATTTTACACACCGTTATGCAGACTGATTATAAACACAGCTAAAAAACTTCCTACCACATCCTTCATAAAACTAACATCTACCAGAGTTTTATCACAGGTAGAATGCAGAATGCTTCAATACAAGCATTTCACTCAAATGGAATTTGTGCAATATTTCAAACTTTTAACCCATGGGAGAAAATCAACCTGCCGCAACAGTTTAAAATCAGCCCAATTCCGTGGAAAAAATGCGGATTTGGCAACCCTGTTTCCAACACAAGCTGCATCCAAAGCGATTTAAATACTCCGCATATTGATAGCGACTCTGTGATGCACGGAAATTACATTCAATATTAGAATGTTTGCAGGAGCAGGAATAAGAAAACAGTCCTGTGCAAGGCTTTAATACAAAAATGTTCACAATGAATGGCAACTGTAGAAAGCAAAAAAGTCCTGGACATTTTGGGTGATTTAGGAATCCTGGACCACAAAACCAGTCATAAGTCCCTGGGGTATATTTGTAGCAATAGCCAAAAATACATTGTATGGGTCAAATAATCGATTTTTTTCTTTTATGTCAAAAATCATTAAGTAAAGATCATGTTCCATGAAGATATTTTGTAAATTTCTTACTGTAAATATATCAAAACTTAATTTTTGATAAGTAATATACATTGCTAAGAACCTCATTTGGACAACTTTAAAGGTGATTTTCTCAATATTTAGATTTTTTGCACCCTCAGATGCCAGAATTTCAAATAGTTGCATCTCCATACATCAAATGAAAGCTTATTTATTCAGCTTTCAGTTGATGTATAAATCTAATTTTTGAAAAATTGACCCTTATGACTGGTTTTATGGTCCAGGGTCACATTTTTTGTTTTAAGTCCAAAAAGAGGACATGTCCGGAGGAAAGAGGACGTATTGTAACCCGATTATGGATGAGACTTCCAGTTCATTAGCCGCTATAGGGATAAATACGAATAAAAACGTGCAGTAAACGGTAAAACTGTTTGCACTACAAATCAGTGTTCTCACAATTAAGATAATACACTAATAATATGGTAAATACACAAGAATTTGCAATATCAAGCAGCAAAACAATTTTACAGGATTTACAGGAAAAATCAAGTGGACAGGATTTGAAAACATTTGTATATCCATTTATAGAGTACATAAAAAGAAGCTGTTCTTATGTTGAGAGTTTATACACATTTAACCAGAAAGCAATTAGACATTTTTTTTTATCTTGAAATCTAGAAAGTGAACATTCTGCATGACACTGATTGTGTCGCTGACTGACTAGGTCATCAAGCTCTCATTTGAACAGTAGAGCTGTGATGTCAAACAGACTGTAGATGTAGAGGCTACAGCTGGCTGCACATCAACACTAATTATAAGGCACAATTAAAACGAGTTATTTGCATACATTCCCCTCAGTTGATCACATCGGGACTCTTCATGATATACTGTGCTAAACAACAACCCACCTATATGTTTTCCATACATGTGGTAGTAGAAGCTGAAGCAGTATGTTGGATTGGTAGCCACATTCCCGTAGGGGTTTTTAGGGGCAACATTGAAGGATGGAGTCAGCAGTCGTGCTTTGTCTCCCTCCAGACGTGGCCGTGAGGTCTCAATGTACATGTAGAAACCTGTATAAAGTGCACAAAAAAAGAACTAGTCAGTAAGAATTTGTACATTTTTGAAGTCCCTTATGCTCTCCAAGGATTCATTTATTTGATCAAACATACAGTAAAAACAAATATTGTGGAATATTATTACAATTTAAATATATTTGAAAATATTATATATTCCCGTGATGACAAAGTTACATTTTCTCTGACTCCTTCAGAAATTATTCTAATTATTGATTTGATGCTGAAAAAACATTTCTGATTATTATCAATGTTGAAAACAGTTGCGCTGCTTAATATTTTTGTGGAATAGAAAGCTCAAAAGAACAGCATTAATTTGATGTTTTTGTTACATTATAAATGTCTTTACTGTCACCTAAGATCAATGTAATGCATTCTTGCTAAAAAAAATCTCCAAGCCTCAATACACTTCCACTGAAGTCTGCACTGACTAAGAATAATCAATAGCACCTCAGTAACTCCATGGCACAGGACAAATGATTTTTCAATTCACATTTTTCATAGACTTTTAAAAGACAGATTTAGTTTCTTTTCATAGGTCAGAGTGATTTAAAGACATGAGTCAAGTCCTTAAATATCCATTAATTAAAATATTAACACAAATAAGTCCTTAAACCCAGAAACAAGTTAGCATTTTATCACTTCCATTTTCACCGCCCCGCAGTTAAAGAGATTTTAACATTTTATTCTACAACTAAATATATGACTATGACTAAGACTAAAAAAAGTAGCTAAATGGGACTAGAAAGATTGTCAAGACAGCTTGTTTTGACAGCAAAACAAGCAAACTCATACTCACTATAGTTTACAGCCTCTTACACTAGACCTCTTCCAAAATATTCCAAGTTAAACATTCTAATTGGTAGATTTAAAGATTTAAAGAGTTGTCATGAGCTTAATGGAGGTGATATTTAACTCATGCTACTGTGGTGTAGTTCATTTATAGCCTAACTTTAGCTTTTTACTTCTGGCAATTGTATTTAGGCTTTAAAATTCATTACGTTTTTAGGTTTTCATTAGGTTTTATGTTGGTCATAAAAGTGTTTGTGAAGATTGTCTTGATGAACAAAACGTGTTAAGAATCACAAACGTTGTTGATCATTTTCTGCAATAATCCAAAAGCCCAAAATCCTATTAGCTTTTTGTTGTGGGTAGGCCTAGAAAAACGACATCATCCCTGCAGCACTCTCTATAAAACCCACTTCAATATATAGATTAAATAAGCACCAAACCTTTTTTTTTGTGAACTCGTGACTTGCATTTTCCAGTTTTCTTTACTTTACTAAAGTACTAGCCAAGCTGATTGCATTAGTGATGTGTTGACCCATAAAAATTATCCAGTTGCACACCGGAGCTGTCATGATCCGATGTCAAGTTTAATGACTGACACCATTTCTCTGAAAGTGCAGCTAATGGAACTCACTGAGCATCTTCCCCTAAACGGCGTCCAATCGAAAGCCAGCCTGTGCATTCCTTTAGCAACATGAGAAATTGAAAGTGCCTTTGGACACTAATGCTATTAGCCCCCCTCTAAAAGTCACAAGCCTTCACTTTGCTGATGATAGATCCTTTTACTCAACATCCACCCGCATTGCTGAATGACAATTCATTAAAATGTGAATATTTTAATTATGTGATATGATATTGGTGTAGTTCTAAATGTATATATCTATATTTAACTTTTGAGTGCCACATGTGTAGTATACCTTGTTTCGAGCCAGTGCGGTCGCTGCTGGGCCCAGTGTTGGGTGTATATTTAGTGTCCCTGGTGGCAGCACTGTGTCTTGTCCAATCAAACTCTTCGGTTTTATCTTGGGTGAACATACAGATGGTGTCCTCTTCAAAGCCGCAGTGAAACTTACCTATGGAGGGTTCAGCAGAGAAACAGTACAATGAAAAGTGTGCAGAAAGAGCACTTAAAAAGCTACAAAAGACAATTCAGTCATTTCAGAGTGATTATTTGTACATTTTTGGATGTTTAGTCAGATACTTAAAACATACAATGTCAATGTATGGAGACATTTTACAATCTTTAGAGGTATATTTACCTTTTTATATATTTTTTTTTTTTCATCTGAATTGATCATCTTCAGGGTATAATTTGCAAAGGTCATTTATACATTTATTCATACTGTACAAGTATGGGTTCTGTACATTTTTTTTGTTGTTTTTTTTTAGCAGAATTGATACTTGTATTCAGCAAAGATGCATTAATTAGTTTAAAAGTGAGAGTACACACATTTTTAAAGTCACAAAAGATTTCTATAACAAATTGTGGGTTAAATACATCCCAGCGCTGGGTGAAATATGTACAAACCCAGCAACTGGCTTAAATGTTTAACCCAACCTTCTGGGTAGATTTATTTAGCTGAACTATTGTTTTAAAGTTACTATATGGCTGACTTAAAATGAATCCAAAATAGGTAATAAACATAATTACTAGAGGCATTGGCAATAATCAAAAGGTGAACATTTATTAATAGGCAATGTATAACATGTTTTTTTTTTATTATTATTTATTCAACTTATTAATGCATTTATGTTAATTTATTGAAAATATCAATATATCAAAATGTTAATTTCCAACCTATTTTGGGTTCATTTTAGACAGGAAATATAGTAATTTTTTAGCAATAGTTGAGTTACAATAGCAGTCAAGTTTTTGAACAATACCATTTTTTAAAGAAGTCTCCTCTGCTCAACAAGCCTACATTTATTTGATCCAAAGTACAGCAAAAATAATACAATTTTGAAATATCTGTACTATTTTAAATAACTATTTATAAATAACTATTCTATTTTCTATTTAAATATATTACAAGTTCAGAAGAACAGCATTTATATGAAATCTTTAAAAACATTATCAATTTAAAGCATCCTTGCTAAATAAAAGTATTAATTTAAAATGTTTTCCCAAACAAACAAAAAACTGTACTGACTCCAAGTTTTTGAATAGCATAGTATGTAATGTTACAAAAGCTTTTTATTTCAGATAAATGCTGATCTTTCTATTCATCAAAGAATCCAAAAAAATTGTACTCAACTCTTTTAAATATTGATAATAATTATAATTAAAATGTTTCTTGAACAGCAAATCAGCATATTAGAATGATTTCTGAAGAATCATATGAGACTAACTAATAAATTACATTTTAAAATGTATTCAAACAGAAAATAGTCAAAATATTTCACAATATTACTACTTTTGCTGTATTTTGGATCATAAAAATGCAGGCTTGGTGAGAAGAAGAGACCTCTCTAAAACATAAAAAATCTGACTGCTTGTGTAAATAAAACTACCCAATTTCAGCAAGTATATTTCAAATAACTGCTATTATTTTGATATTTCTATTCATCAAAGAGTCCTGAAAAAAAAAATAGCATTGCTGTATCATGGTTTCCACAAAAAAGCTGCAAAACCATTTTCAACATAAGAAGTATTTCTTGAACAATTTATTAAAATATATTCAAATAGAAAATAGCTATATTTAAATAGTTAAAATATAACAACCTTAAAAAAATCTTACGGACCCACAACTTTTGAACATTAGCGTATGCTAGAATCATACATAGAAATGTTAATGGATAGTTAATGGATGAGTTGAAATCATGCTGAACATTTACTGATGGTTAACACCAAATGACAAAAGGTATATTTCTTCAAGTGCTCTTACGGCTCTTTTTTGCTAATCAAAAAAAATATATAAATAAAACCTATATACAATATGTAAAAATACTCACTCCAATGAGGATTCACCGGTGCTGTAAAACAGAAAAGAGAAGAGTTTATGCATGCGAAAGCCGAGCTGTGAAAGCCTTATAGCACATAGTTGATTAATAAACCATTATAAACAACAGCAGGGGACTCGGAGAGGGGAGAATGGCGTTTGTCCTTGGAGAGAAGTGTTTAGAAAGTGCTTTGGGCATCATTACCATGTATCACACAGTTAGAGAGGGGAAATGAAATAGCGTGTCAGTGCAGGAGGGGGTGTTTGTGTGGGGAGAGGTCGCTATGGGGTTGTGCAATGCTCAGGTGAACCATAAAGACCTGTATCTCTCTTCATTCCATTCACAAGCAGCCTATCTGAGCGCGGCAGAAAGCCGCGTGCTTCCAGGCAGCCTCAATGAGGGCTAAGGTGCATTGTGGAAGAAAGGTTTCAGAGGGCATGTGTGGAAAAGATAGTGAGACTGAAACCGATCCCTATTTCAACCAACTTAGCTCAGTGCCTTAATAGAATACAAAAAACCCCCTGCGCGATCCTGTTTAAGTCGAAAAACGTGTTTGGATCCTCCAAGAGCAGTGATTACGCTAAGCTGCGAATTTCTATGTTGGAAAAAAATCAATGGTCATCCTCTCAGAAGATGTTTGAAAACATCATATCATCGAGGGCTCTAACTTCAGCAGAGGAATTTTAAGAAATACATCAATGTGTGTCTCTCAAATTGACGTTCCAGCAGTAAAACGAGTACAGTGCGACAGTCGCCTTCTGGGATGGAAAAGTGGCATCGGTTCTGGCATTTGATCAGGCTCCTATAATGAGAAAGATTAGCACAACAGCGTTCAAACATAGCAGATGTTCACAAGGGGTTGTCAGTGTAAATGTCTGCTTTGTGAACTGCGGGGGGAACAGCTCCACGAGAAATTGATGATACAACTGAAAAAGTAAAAAAGTTGACAGGAGGGGAAAAGAAGGGGAAATTAATTAGCAAATGTCTGTCTTCATACACAGAATTTACAAATGAATGAATGAGTGAATGATGGGAAGTGTCATGGGAATTGCAGCCTTGAGGGGAGCAGAGGATTTTGTCAAGGAAGACAAAATGGTAGTGAGTCATTCCTTGAAACAGATGCCTTTTCTATTTCGGAGGTGGTTTTAGAAGCATCTCAAGCTCAATTTATAAAAAATCACTTGTTTGGGGCTTTAGAGAACGAGGGATGAAACGGGGTTGGAACATTTCAAACCAAAATGGCTGCTGCTCTTCCTGTTATCAAGGTTATTTCCTTGGCTCATTACCTTTCAAGAGTCAATACTACTAGGAAAAAAATGAATGAATACAAAAAATACATTTAATTTAAATAAATCCATTATTTTCTGTGTTGTTTAATGTGACGGATGGATGTGTTATATGTAAGGCTCTTAAAAGAAAAAGCTGAAAAAATGAACTTGGCTCATGAAAACTTCATTATGCCATTTAAAATGACTCTATATGCAAAAATATCATCAAATTAGAATCATCAAATTAATGTTCACTGTTTTTTTGGAGACAAAAATAAGTGAGACAGGACACAATCCCAGACATAGATGAATTACTTTGTTTTAAATCAATTATTGTGTTTTTTTGCTTATAAAAGTACCTGATTTAATGTGAATGGGAAAGCCAATATATACACTTTTATCACATAAAATAATTTGGTGTTATTATTTATAGAATCAAAAATAATTATTAAAATACTTGTTAATATAATTATCAACTAAATTTAACAGGATTATTATTCATTTAATAAAATACAATTTATGTTGAAATAATCATTCATTCTATAATTCTATAATTGTGGGTACATCTCATATGTGTGAAGTATATTTTTAATATATTTTCATCGCTATAAAGCCCCAATGCTTAATTTTCTAGTACACAATTACATTTTTCCCAATCACACTACTATATGTTGAAAAAGTCATATCTTTTGTTAAAAAATGATGTTCATATCACATAAAACCCTGGTATTCAGCTGTCCGATTTTATAAAAAAAGTTGCTCATTTTACTCTGCATTTAAGCATGAAAATTACCTCAAATATAATTGTGCACATTTCAAAAATATGTTTGATATAACTTGTTTTATTTGTGTCCGAAATAAAGGAATGGTTTGTCCCATTCTCACATAATTTGCACAGTATGATGATATTTCCTCTAGAACAGTGGTTCTCAAACTTTTTTGGTCGTGCCCCCCTTTAAACGTATAAAAAAATCTGGCGCCCCCCTTCTTCCCGAATTTCCATCCCACCCGAGACTAACAAATAATTTTATTACCATTACAAAAAAAAATAATGCTTTTTTAATTGTAAAAATCTAAAAGGGAAAAAAACATCTGCAACACTTGAAACTTAAAATAGCACTGAGAGAATAACTGTATTACTTTTATTTTTGCTGTTTTATGCTGTCCCCAAGGCATAGGGCACACACACACACACACACACACATACAGACCTTTCCTCCTCACCTACGCAATTAACACCATTTCTACACCAGACGCGAGCGGCAAAATACAGTAGAACCTATTTTAATCAGTACCCATTATAAACTTAAGTCACCGTGTCTAAACCGGACTCTACAGTTGTCGCGTCGCGTCACAGCGCAAAAGCTCTTCACTGGACGCAACAAAGCGAACGTTGCAAATCATTTTAACTTTGTGTCAGTACGTCATAAACAAAAAAAGGCATCAGCTTAATGTCGGGGATTTATCGCGCTCCACATTGAGTATAGACAGCATGTTTACAATGGTAGTTTTGTTGCGTCCCGTTTAGAGCTGTTGCGACGTGAAAACTGTAGCGTCCGGTGTAGACGCAGAGAAGCTGTGTTTAAGATAGGCTACGTCTCCTCATATTTTCTGCATTTAGCTTTTGAATGACTAGCACCTGCCTGGGTCTGTGCGACTTCATTTGTTGCTTTCACAGACCAATCCGTCTCCCATTCTAAGTTACGCCCGACTTTTTTTTATTTTTTAATTTTTCTGCAGATGGACCGCGCCCCCCCTGCAATACTCTTGCGCCCCCCTTGGGGGGCGCGCCCCACACTTTGAGAACCACTGCTCTAGAAGCACATGAAACACTAGAAGTTACGTTCTCTCTCTTTCCCCTAATATTGGTTAAACTAGCAAACCTGTGTCAAGAGTAGATTAATTCAATGTCAACAGTGTTACCCAAGTATTACTGCTGCAAATTTTAAAGACAAAGACAATTTAACTAAAACATACATGTTTTGTTCATGAAAATATATTTCTAAACATACCATATGCACAGTAGTTCTAGGCTTCCATGTTGAGTTATAAGCCCAAAACCCTTACCAGTAAAGGTAACGTGGTGGACAGTAGCAAACATAGATGATATTTTATGCACATATCCTACAGATCACCTTTATTTTTTATAGCACTTTATACAATATAGATAGTTTCAAAGCAGCTATATAAGGTCATGTTTGGGTTTTTGGGATAATGGAAAGCTTTTTTCTTCACATTGTCAAATGCTAAATGTACCCCTAACTATTATAGAATGACCCTTAAACTTGCAGATGACTGTTAAAGGATTGGTTCACTTCCAGAATACAAATTTCCCCATGTCATCCAAGATGGTCATGTCTTTCTTAAAAAGAAATTAAGGGTTTTGAGGTGAACATTCCAGGATTTTTCTTCATATATTTCTTCATATATAATTTCAGTTTCAATGCAGCTTCAAAGGGCTCTACACAATCCCAGCCGAGGAATAAGGAGCTTATGTAGTGAAACGGTTGGTCATTTTCTAAAAAAATAAAATAAAATGATATACATTTTAACCACAAATGCTCATCTTGCACTAGCTCTGTCTTTTTCATGCTGGAAAAGTCATGAACGGTTAGTTTTTTGTCTGTGTACTCCGGTTCCAAAAAAGTAGGGCGTTTGACTTTCTTCGGACGTTCGCTTACAACTGAGTGTAACCTTTCTAACGTGACTATGTAATGCGTGTAATCGAACTAGTGCAAGACAAACTTTTTTAGTTAAGAAGTATATACATTTGTACCAATCGTTTTGCTAAATAAGACCCTTATTCCTTAGCTGGGACTGTGTAGAGTCCTTTGAAACTGCATTGAAATTCTTTCAACTCATTGACCCCCATTGAAGTCCACTATATTGAGAAAAGTCCTGGAATGTTTTCCTCAAAAACCTTATTGACTGAAGAAAGAAAGATATGAACATCTTGGATGACATGGGGGTGAGTAATTTATCAGGAAATTTTATCCTGAAAGTGAACTAATCTTTTAAACAACATTGCTAAAAAAATGACAGACTCTATATTTCTCCAACATGTGAACACAAATCACATTTAATGTTAACTACTCAAGACTAGCTGTTTTTTCCAATTGCAAAATCGTAATTTAGAAGCTAATTATTCCATGAAGGTTGCAGTTCCCTTTCTGTAAACCATCCAGCTGTTTCTAAATGGGGTAAGGAGAAGAGCCCTGCTTTGGTTAAACCAAGCAGATGTTGCGTATTTGGAAACACGTGTCGCATTAACACACTCTCTAAATTGATGGGCTCCATGTTCTCTCCTTTTGCCTTTCTCTCTCCCTGTATCCCCGTAAAAGTACAATTAGAGCTATTGGAGCAGGAGGCAAAAGCAAAACGTCAACATCATTAAACACACAAGCAATTAGACCCAGTATATCTCCCACTCAGAGAGGATTCACTGCTGTCCTACTCAGAGGCAAGCTTTAAGGTAAAATCCAACCATATTCAAGCCTTTCATTTGAACAAGGCAGATAACGACATAAATGTGCAGAGCTGAGTAATAAATTGCAGTAATGCAATTCAAGCTAGATACTGTACAAACCATGCCGGCTTATCACAGAGACTGGGATTTTGTGATATCCATACAAAACCCAAAGGCATCTTAGAAACAATATGTTATCATTGAGTCCAAGTATTCCCACACATAATCAAAGCCCTATTAAAATTAATGAGTAGAATCATACATGCATCCTCATCAGCATACTTCATATTCATCCATTTTGCTATAAAGCTTTCGTTGACTTACATTAGCATTTAAATGACCTGCATTCGATCATTATTATTAATATTACCAGCAGTAAACTACTAAACCAACAAATAATGCCATTTATGACAAACTAATACCACAGTGAAGTCGTGGTAAGGTGTACTAACTGTTTGACAATACAATTATAATAGCTTGTTAGCACTGTCCTCTCAGCCTGTTTGTGTTCTCTGAAAGGCTCATAAATAGCTGCCAGTTGGTGGCTTTCCAAAGCAATCTACAGGCAGCAGCAAGTTTATGTGTTGAATAACTGCTTTATAGAATGATACCGAATGACACAGTCCATCAATTCTTCTTGGTGGCTTGTTAATTTGTCTGGCACTGTCCATGCACGAATTTGAACCGCAGCCATTCAAAGTCTTAACAAACATTGTGCAACCTTTGCCACAGGTTGCGATGGTACAGGAGGGGGAAAAAACCTCACTGAAATTTAATGGAAATGGCTGATTCTGGCTGAATACATGTGCTGCATTCAGTAAAAAGTCAAATAAACACATATGGACCAAAAAAGGAATAATTTACTCCAATTTACTCCATTCCAATTCAATATGATTTTCTTCTTACTTACTTCTTTACATTTTGAAGTTTTTACACTTGAGACATTCTTTCAAATATATGAGTTCAGATGCAAAACCAGCTAAAAGCCATCTTGGTCAAAAATGAGATAATGATACTGAGTGAATGCTCTGGACACATATTATATGTTCATCAAATACTTTTACTTCAAACTCGCTAAAATCCCACCCTAAGCCCAATCAGAAGTACCAGTACTTACACAGAAATCTATACATCGGAGCCTGATAAAAATGCATTTTTTAAAGAAAGATGTCAGATGGATTTAGCTGGTTTTGCATCTGAACTCTTCATATATGCATATATTTTGTGTGTGTTTCACAGAAGAAAGTAAGTCATGGAATGACATGAGGGTGAAAAAATGTTGACAGACTTTTCATATTTTGAGTGAACTATCCCTTTAACATTAAAAATTAATTGGTGTTGCACATGAACTGAAAGAAATGTATACACTGAATGCAATGCAAGTCACTCTATGTACTTTGCAGCTGGGATTGTGAAAACGAAAAATATTAAAGAAGAGTTGAACTTAAATGGACAGTTCACCCCAAAATTCTGTCATTAATTACTCACCCTCATGCCGTTTCAAACCCGTAAGACCTTCGTTTATCTTTCGAAACACAAATTAAGATATTTTAAATGAAATCCAAGAGCTTTCTGACCCTTCATACACAGCAACACAACTGCCACGTTCAGGGCACAGAAAGGTAGTAAGGACATTGTTAAAATAGTCCATGTAACATCAACTGTAATGTTATGTAATGTAATGTGAACAAAGAAAACAATAATTTGAGTTCCAAAGATGAACGAAGGTCTGGAACAACATGAGGGTGAGTAATTAATGACAAATTTAATTTGTTGGTGAACTATTCCTTTAACTTGGTTCATCAAACTTAAACTTCTCTTCCTCATGTAATTTAAGATGCCTATTCAAAAGTTTAAATTAATAAAATATTAACTATTATTTTGTAGCAAAAAGTAGTGCGACGTTCACATTCACGGATACAGATAAATCTGTTTTAATTAAGATACTTTTTAAAAAATGCAATTTATATAAAGAATGGGAATGCCAGTGCACAAAAAAATAATTTAATATTAGGGATGTAACGGTATTATCAATATCGTGGTATCGCAATAGCGAAACTCTCTCGATATTATCGTGGTCACATGACGATATGAAACGAATGAAAATGTGACCTTGGACCACAAAACCAGTCATTAGGGTCAATTTTTTGAAATTGAGATTTATACTTTATTTATAAGCATGTATGGTTTGTTAAGATAGCGCAATATTTGGCTGAGATACAACTATTTAAAAATCTGGAATCTGAGGGTGAAAAAAATAAAAATGTTGAGAAAATCACCTTAAGTTGTCCAAATGAAGTTCTTAGCAATGCATATTACTAATCAATAATTTCGACCCATACAATGTATTTTTGGCTATTGCTACAAATACACCCCAGTGACTTATGACTGGTTTTGTGGTCCAGGGTCACATATATTTAAATTTCTTATTCTAACATAAAAGGTTTTTAAAGTTGTGTTTTGGATCATTATGTTTTGTCACTTCACCAGGCAATCAGCTTGTTATCCTGTGTTTTCCACACCTCAGAACGACTTTGTTCACAGTGAATGCATTTGTTTTTTTTTTTTGCATGTGCTGTGAGTTTAGTGCACGTTTGGGAATACAATGGCCACCAGTTATGCTTTATTTTCGTAGCAAATGTTGACAACATTTCATTAGAATTGCAGTGAGAAAATAATAGCTCTACTGCTGTTTCTGTCAAAATAAAAGCTTAAAAGTGCAGTATGAATTGCTGACAGCTAGTGGTTTAAATGGGTAACGTTACTGCAGTCCAGATTCAAAATATCTATTTCAAGTGTAGAAATTAGGAAAGAAGTATTGTAATTTCCTTACTGTCATTATTTATTATAATAATTATTCTAATTTGCTTGGCTGCCTAAAACTCCAGTGTGAATGTAATTTAGACCACAAATAAAAAGAGGGGTGTGTCCCTTTAAAAGTTATTTTTCTGACTTAAGTTTTCTAAGTTTAGAACATGGACTGGAGCTCTTAATTTTGAAGTCTCAAAGTGATTTAGATAGAATAAATGAACATAAAATGTACAAAATGTAATTTTTTCCTAAGTCTTTATTTGTCTTTTTTTTTTAAATACCGGAATAATATTGTATCACGGACTTCATCTTGTGATATCGTATCGTGAGATTTTGATATTGTTACATCCCTATTGAATATATATTATTTAAAAATGAATAATGCATGACAATATAATTTTACTTTCTTAGAACAAAAGTCATACAGGTTTGCAATGACATGAGGATAAGTTTTCTTAGATTTTTCATTTTCTTCACATTTTATCATTAAAAATGTAGTGCTGTTGCACATGAACTGAATGAAAATGTGTATCTTGATTGCAATGTAAGAAATTTTGGATTTAACCATCTGCCATATGCATACATTAATGTGCAGTTTTAGCAAACCAACAGAAGGTATCCTCACAGAGGGCTTCTCCAACCATTTACACGCGGCTTAAATGCCAGTGCATTATTGTGAAAGCTGGGATATGGATTGTGACTGGTGTGATTGTGCTATCACCTTCTCCAGGCTATTTGAGCCAATTAAAATGCATAATGTCACAGTGGCAAAAGCTGGACTCTTTGATGGAAGTGCTCCTGGTGTGAAAGTCATCCCATCAATACAGATGGTCTTTTCCCATGAGCCCTGTGGCAAAATGACTTCAGGGGAAACGAAATAGCAGAGAGGGAGATGTTATGAAATGAGACATTTTCAATTTTTTACCACTGGTATTTCCATTACCTGACACAAAGACCGTGTAGAGCCATAGGGCTTCATATCACATGGGCAAGCTGCTGAATAAACTATGAGCAGAATAAATGAAATAATGACCGGATGGAAGAATAAATGGTTTTTTGAGAATTTTTTCTCTGCTTTTGAAATTGCACCTGGTCTGCACTGGTCTTCTGTGGCCTTTCCTTGCAAATCCCTATTTTTATAAGCCATAAAGAGGGTGAAGGGCATTCACTCGTCAGCCCAGTGCTGTTTAAAATAGTTTTGGGTGAAGTCTAGCACGTCAAACCCCAGGACATGTCAACTTTCCACTGTATTTCATGTCTACTACCCATAAGCAATGGCTTAAAATTAAGATAGAGCCCTTGAAGAGCCTCACTGGGGTTGTGCAACCTCGATAACAGAACGCTGTGCACAGTTAATGAATGTGCCCGAGTGCATCCAGCCATTGGTGAGGTCGTAAAGCTGCCACATTACGATTGGTTTTCCAGTAAAGAAGGGAAGGGGTTCAGGCACCACAAGACTTAGGGTTTAGGTGACTTGATATACGTTACCTGTCTCTCGACTGGCCTCTTTAAGAAGCACAAAGCAAAACAATAAGATCAATCTATAGCTCTGGTCAGTTTTAGATAATAGCAGATAACATGAATACAGCAGTTGCTATCAAAATGCAGGTCAACAGATGAGTAATATGTGCATTTTTCATGTACACAGCCAGCAGAGGTCTCTATTACATTAAAAAGAAAAAAAAACATTAAAATGACCTCTGCTGGTTATTTTTTAGATTAGCAGATTTGTACACAAATATAAAAAAAAAAAAAAAAAAAAAAAAAAAAAAAAAAAAAATATATATATATATATATATATATATATATAATCTTTTTCAATAAAAAGAGCTGTCAAATAATCTAACCTTGAATGGAAAATCAAAGTGTTTTTAATAAATGACCTTGACTTTACAACAGTCAGCACACAGACATGCATCACTGTCAGTATCAGTACACTAATATGATTCTTAGTTTAATATTATTATGTTTTTCATAAGGAGTTACGTATTTGCATTAAACATTCAGTGGGGTCCAAAAGTCTGAGAGCACTGGTGAATGCAACCATATTCATTTCACTTAATGGCTGATACTGTAAACAATAACTTGTTTAATTAAGATTCTATACAATTTTGAAAAAACAAAAACAAAAACAAACAAACAAAAAAAAACTAAAATCAATTGTTTAAATTCTACAAAATAGATATCATAATGCACTCTAAAAAATGCTGGGTTAAAAACAGTGCAGCACTGGGATACAATATGGACAAACCCAGTGATTGGGTTAAATGTTTAACCCAACCTTCTGGGTGGTTTTATTTAACCACCCATGAGTACACCCCTAAGTAAAAATGTCCAAATTGGGCTCAATTTGCATTTTCTCTCCTCGTTGTCATGTGACTCAGTGTTACAAGGTCTCAGGTGTGAATGGGAAGCAGGTGTGTTAAATTTGTGTGTTATCGCTCTCACTCTCTCATACTGATCACTGGACGTTCAACATGGCACCTCATGGCAAAGAACTCTCTGAGGATCTGAAAAAAAGAATTGTTGCTCTACATAAAGATGGCGTAGGCTATAAGAAGATTGCCAAGACCTTGAAACTGAGTTGCAGCATGATAGCCAAGACCATACAGCGGTTTAACAGGACAGGTTCCACTCAGAACAGGCCTCGACCAAAGAAGTTGAGTGTACATGCTCAGCATCATATCCAGAGGTTGTGTTTGGGAAATAGATGTATGAGTGCTGCGAGCATTGCTGCAGAGGTTGAAAGGCTGGGGGGTCAGCCTGTCAGTGCTCAGACCATATGCCACACACTGCATCAAATTGGTCTGCATGGCTGTAGTCCCAAAAGGAAGCCTCTTCTAAAGATGATGCACAAGAAAGCCCGCAAACAGTTTGCTGAAGACAAACAGACTAAGGACATGGATTACTGGAACCATGTCCTGTGGTCTGATGAGACCAAGATAAACGGATTTGGTTCAGATGGTGTCAAGCGTGTGTGGCGGCAACCAGGTGAAGAGTACAAAGACAAGTGTGTCTTGCCTACAGTCAAGCATGGTGGTGGGAGTGTCATGGTCTGGGGCTGCATGAGTGTGGCCTGCATTGGAGAGCTACAGTTCATTGAGGGAACCATGAATGCCAACATGTACTGTGACATACTGAAGCAGAGCATGATCCCATACCTTTGGAGACTGGGCTGCAGGGCAGTATTCCAACATGACAACAACCCCAAACACACCTCCAAGACGACCACTGCCTTGCTAAAGAAGCTGAGTGTAAAGGTGCTGGACTGGTCAAGCATGTCTCCAGACCTAAACCCTATTGAGCATCTGTGGGGTATCCTCAAATGGAAGGTGGAGGAGTACAAGGTTTCTAACATCCACCAGCTCTGTGATGTCGTCATGGAGGAGTGGAAGAGGACTCCAGTGGCAACCTGTGAAACTTTGGTGAACTCCATGCTCAAGAGAGTTAAGGCAGTGCTGTAAAATAATGGTGGCCACACAAAATATTGACACTTTGGGCCCAATTCTGACATTTTCACTTAGGGGTGTACTCACTTTTGTGGCCAGCGGTTTAGACATTAATGGCTGTGTGTTCAGTTATTTTGAGGGGACAGCAAATTTACACTGTTATACAAGCTGTACACTCACTACTTTACATTGTAGAAAAAGTTTCATTTCTTAAGTGTTGTCACATGAAAAGGTATAATAAAATATTTACAAAAATGTAAGGGGTGTACTGACTTCTGTGAGCTACTGTATTTCTTGCTTAAAATGAACCCAAAATAGGTTGGAAATGAACCTTTATTAATATGTTATTTATTAATAAGTTGAATAAATAATAAATAATAAACCATTTTTAATTGCTTTCTAATAAATGTTCACCTTTTGATTACTGCTGACGCCTCTAGAAATTATGTGCCTAATTTTTTATTTATAACCTACTTTGGTTTCATTTTAAGCCAGCCATATCATTTTTAGAGCGTGCACAGTAAAAAATGGATATTAATTTTAACATTTGCTCAAGAGATTTGAAAGATGAACTATTATTAAGAATTTACAGTTTTTAGTGGTGCTTTAAAAAAATAAAGTGAGCGAAATTCTAATTAAAATATAAAAAATAGAGGGCAAAAAATCACTACAAGTGCTGGGTTAATTCAACCCAGTGCCGGGTAAAATTTAGGCAAACCCTGTGACTGGGTTGTTCTGACCCAACCTTCTGGGTAGTTTTCTTTACTAGAGGCGTCATCAATGATTAAAAGGTGTACATTTATTAATAAGCAATTAAAATGTTTATTATTTAATTATTATTTATTCAACTTACTAATAATAAATGTTCATTTATTAAACATATTCGTAAATGTTCATTTCCAACCTAGTTTTGGTTCATTCACAAGAAATATAGCCATTTTTAAGCAATAGTTGAGTTAACTAAACAACCCATTCCCTAGGTTTTTCCTTTTTTAACCCAGCATTTTGTAGAGTGCATGCGCAAACACTGAATATCAACCTAAAACAATAAAAAAACTAATACTGATAACTAATATAGTGCAAATATATTTTTCAACTCTATTTTTGACCCCACTGTACTTTTATGTAACAAGACACTGAAAACAAACAAGCTTTTTCTTACCACTGTAGCGAATGATCCTTTCCGTTGAATCCCCTTCTCCGAATCGTGTTATGGGTGTGAGGCGAACCTGGTAGGCCTCGGGTTTAATGAGTTCAGTAAGGTTGTAGGTGAGCAGTTCTCCTTTCTGGATGTTGTCTTCTATAGGGATTTCCTGCTCCCACCATCTCTGATGCCCCGTCTGAGGAAAAGAGCATAATTACATGTTCTTTATTTCAACACCTTATGATTAAGCATCAAGCCAGCACACACATAAGTAATGATCCCCCAAAAGGTTCTTTTAATAACACAGAGTCTCTAGGGAACAAAAACCATACATCATGATAGGATGTCTCAGACTGTACTATTAATTAAAAAGATAATTTCAACATACTAAGATTATAATACAACACATACTGAGCATAATATTGAAAAGAGCTGACCACCTCTATTTCCGTGGTTATTTTAAAGCCTCACAGAGCTATTATGATTTAAAGTATATTCCTCTCTAAGTAAAGAACAGTTTTCTTTACTTCAAATTGAACTTTTCTGATTACAATAGCACCGGCCAATGGCACTAATCAAAATGCAATGGCGCTTCCTGAAATGGCCCCACTTGTCTGATGCAAATCAGTACAAATTCTCTAAACAAACACCTACACACAGCAGAGGTGACATTTTCAAACAATGATGCTTTTCACTGAGGAAAGAAAGCACATGAGGTGACAATCACAGAAAGTTCCTGAATGGGCAAAAATAAACATTATTGAATTTTTAGTGAGATATGTGAGCTGGCTAATTGATTTTGACAAGGCATTTTAGCTCCCTGACCCTCTCAATTAACTTTTTACAGCAAGCTGAATTAGTGCAATATTAGAAGAAGTCAATTCATTCCTTCAGCTCGGGCTTGAAGCAAAGCATAAATGGATTTCAGCTGATGCCTCTTGTCATTATTGTGGTGGTAGATGAGAGGACATATCTAATTAAAATCCAGCACCTATGATCTCCTGAAGTGAACTGTCGGGCAGAAAACAAAGCAAAATGAGTGTTCTAATCACTAAAAGAGAATCTGAAAGTTGTGAATACCCTAGGCTTTCATTTGTCTAGTCTCATGTCAACTCAACAACTCAAAGACTTTATACATCTTTCATTACAAGTATTTAGGATTAAAAGTTAACATAAAAGGAAAGTTTTGGAGGTAAGTACACAGATTGTGAGTGTCAAGTCAACATGAAAAGACATTTAAACCTATTTTCTTCCATAATATGATATACACTGCCATTTTTGAAAAAAATTAATACTTTTATTCAGTCAGGATGCATTAAATTGACAAAACGTTGTAACAACATACTCTGTCCAGGGCTGACTTATATTTTAGACACATTATTGACCACTTTTGCTAAAGAAAATAATTCTAAGCAAAGCCACAGCGGTGTTTTGTTACTGAATGATTCAGCATTTTTGAAGAAATCAGGTCACAGTCACAAATTGGTTGAATCAGTGTAACTTTAGTAACACTTTAGAATAGGGAACAGTTATTCACTATTAACTACTAACTTCTCCTTCAATAAATTCCTAATTTGCTGCTTATTAATAGTTAATAAGGTAGTTATTAAGCAGTTTAGGTATTGGGTAGCAGTGTTGTAGAATAAGATCACAGAAACCTTTTAAGATTGTTTTTTTTTTTTTTTAACTTGATATTTATTAAAGAATCCTGAAAAAAATGATCACTAGCTACATTTAGATAGACACTTTTTGCTTATATTGGAATGAATTTATTCTGATTGATGAATCCAAATGTAGTGTTTACATGAATGCTAAATAAAGTGATTGGGTTGATATGTGCATTTATATGTCACAAGCATCTGACTGGATTGAATTGACATGCGCACACTGCATGAATATACAGAGTGTCCCGCTGTTGTTGCTTACAGTTTTAAAAAGCACACTTGATATTTATCTACTTCAGGTCCTAATTAGGCAGCGACCAGCACATGAACTGTTGTGCTGTGCTGCTTACTTTAGAAAGCAAGAAAAAGTGCCCCTTCCCGCACCCAAAACCAGTCGTCTGTTGATAAAAGTCGTTAACAAGGTTGAGAAATGTTTCTTGAGCACCAAATCACCATATTATATTGATTTCTGAAGGATCAAGTGACATTGAAAATGGGAGTAACGGCTGCTGAAAATTCAGCTTTGCCGTCACAGGAAAAAACTGCATTTTAAGATATATTAAAATAGAAAATAGTTCAAATTGCAATACTATTTCACAATACTACTGTATTTACTGAACCAAATTAAACCAGCCTTGGTGAGCATAAGAGAATTCTTTCAGAAACATTTAAAAATTTACAGACACCAAACTTCTGCACAGTAATAAAGTGAATATTCAAAGGAAAAAATATTTCTAAAAAAAGTCAGGAAGAAAAATTTAAAGGAAAAAAAGTATGTATCCGGTATCCTATCCACATTTTATTTATTGATTTTTTTTTTAACAATGTGCATCAACAAATCATGCACAAAAGGACCTTGAAAATTTAAAAGGTATTTAAGTATCAATTTTATATATAATTGTATTTTCCTGTTTTTAAAGAACTTTCTTATGCTTATCAAGGCTGATTTCACTTGATCAAAAATAAAAATGTAATATTGTGAAATATTATTACGATGTAAATCAATGTTTTTCTATATTAATATACATTAAAGGGGGGGGGGGGGGGGTACAATGGTGTTTCATATATTCAGAGTTGTTTACAATGTTAAAACGTTGGATTCACATGCTAAACATGGCCAAAGTTTAAAAAAATAATTTGGACAATTTCTTTGCCGAAAATCTTACTTCCGGGTTGGTACAAATTTCGGCTGATTTTTTTCGATCATGGCATTAATGACGTACTCTGGTGGTGGAACTCCTTACATGAGCATTTCTCCCAGAAAAGCGCGTCCGTGGTCGGCTAGACCGTGAGAAAGCGCTCGCCATCAACGTGCTTCATTCGGCTGCACTCTGCAAGGGATTTATTCAGGAAGAAAGTCTCTAAAGAAGTGTGGTTATGGTTGTAAGGCAAAGATAACTTTGCTCAAGCTTCCTGAAGAACCCAGCATTACATGAACAATGGATGCAGTTCCTTATTCCGGGGCAGCAATGGAGTTAAGAAGTGTGTGTTTGTTGATGAATGTTTCATATACGAGGCCCAGTTCGACGCTGGATTTGCACATTGTTTGATACTGAAAGATGGAGTGGTCCCAGCTATAAAAGATCCCGGTAATGATTCAGAACTGCAGATGGTAAGTGAAACAACATCAAATGTCTGTTTTAATGCCAATCCTAACGCAAGTGATCGCCGAACTTAGCTCCGCCCATGGCACGCCTCCAGTAGTTCGGCTTTTTCTGGAGAAAATCGGAAAGCTGTATTTTTCTTTTATAAATATAATAAAACTAAAGACTTTTTGGAGATATTAAGGATACATTAGTACTCTGTAGGTACTCAGGATTAACATGAGATTAGGTGAAACTGTGTATGTTATGTACCCTTTAAAATTTAATTTATATCAGTAATTAAAGTTGAATTTCCAGAATCATTACTCCAGTCTTCAGTGTCACATGATCCTTCAAAAATCATTCTAATATGCTGATATATTATCACTGCTTAATATTTTTCCTAATACTTTTTCAGGATTTTTTGATCAATAAAAGGTTAAAAAAGAACAGCATTTATTTAAAATAGAAAGGCTTTCTAACAATATACACTACTATTCAAACATTTGGGGTCAGTAAATTTGTATTCTTTATTTTTTTAGACATTAATACTTTTATTCACCAAGGATGTGTTAAATTAATAAAAAGTGATAGCATAGATTTACATTGTTAGAAAAGATTTATAGTTTGAATAAACGCTGTCCTTCTTAACTTGTATTCATCAAAGAATCCTGAAAAAGAATCACAGGTTGCAAAAAAAACAGTTTCCAACATTGATAATTCTAATAATAAATCAACAAATTAGAATGATTTCTGAAGGATCACGTGACACTTAAGACTGGAGTAACAGCTGATGAAAATTCAGCTTTGCATCACAGGAATAAATTATATTGTAAAGTATATTAAAATAATAAAAACCCACATTATTTTATATTGTAATTTTGTAACATTTTGCAATATTACTGTTTTTTTCTGTATTTTTGATCAAATAAATGCAGCCTTGATGAGCATAAGAGACTTAAATGAGAGGGTGTGTCCAAACTTTTGACTGGAAAAAGCCAAAACCTGGCCAGAACATGTTCAAGAAAAAGAGCACGTATGGTCACCCTAATATTGGCTTTAGTGCAGCACCAAATGGATTTGCAATCTGTTTTAAAATGTCCGTTTGTCCAAGCTGTGACAGACGGGTCGTTACTAATGTTATCATTACTATGGGTCAGTCATTATTTTCATGGACTGCTGTGATCTTTTGGCCATTGTATGCACAGTTGGTCAGATTAATTGTCAACATTTGCGAACTTGAACGTTTGCCATGTGACAACTATTAGGCAGGCTGTAGATACACAATGATGGAAGGACACTGTTGTGTGGTGGCTGTTGATCTTGGCCTCATGTCTACTGTCTCAGAGCTTCACTGACTGACAGGCGTACACAGACTCCCCCGGCAGACAGCCTCGTCACCGCGGGTCTCGCTGGATTCAAATACAAGATGATTGGTTAAATCAGTGGGGCGAGAGAGAGAGGAGGGGAGGGTGGCAGCAATAGCCCTGAGAAGTTGCCAGTGTTCCCATCAGGGTCTCTCTCTCTCCTGGTAACGAGATTTCCATCGCCAAATCCAATTACTGTTTATTGCTTCTGTGAGATTTCTAATTCCATGCCTGCAGATCTTGTAGAGGGGAAAAGCATCGGTGCGGGCACATATAAGAAAAGATAGACCGTTCTTTCCCCAAAGCACCTTCCTCCTGCAATGCATCATACAACAACAGCTTATTTCAAAGTCTCTCCTCTTTAAAAAGCGCCAGAAAAAATCAATACGTTCATAAGTGGTATCATCACAGACGGCTTTCAGCAGCATTTGATCTTATCTATGTAAAGCTGCTAAACCCGAAACTCAATTAAACCCCACTGAAGAGAATCACAGATCATTTCTGCATGCCAAAAAATGACTCGTAACCTTCTCCGAACAAAAAGAGAAAAACCCAACGTCAAGTTTTTTTACACTAGCGCAAAACACTTGACATGGAGCATCCTTCAACACCACATTTGGGTGCGATTTCATTAAAGAACTGAAACGCATCTGCTTTTTTCATGTGGTTCAGTGTGCACAGCTCCAGGGACCTTCTGTTTCTTCCAACACAGCACTCAAATCTTAACACATCCTTGAGCAAGACACTCTAAACCTTGTTGTGGATGTGAGGGGCCAATATTGAAGCATACAGCCCTCACACTGAAGGAGAGTGTGAAGAGCACAGGGGCGGAGAGAGCACACACGGCCTGGCAAAACAACCTTGACGAAGCAACCTAAATCTGTGGAATTTGAAAAATAATCTATTGTGATCCAAGGAAGTGACCTTGGCTGACTATATACATGAGAAAAATGATCCTTCTCACTGAAGAATGTCAATGCTTGTGTCCATGTGTAAATAACTGAAATTAAGTTCAGCTTTGCACTTTTTAGACAGCATGATTAAAGGAATAGTTCACTACAAAATGATTTTTCTTTCATTATTTAGTCATTCTCATATTGCTCCAAACCCGTATGATTTTTAACTTCTTAGGACTTTTATCAATAGTCACAGTAAAGGCTATTATGTTTCAGAAAGATGTTCTTCTATTCATCAAAGAATCCTGGAAATTGTTTGAGCACCAAATCAGCATATTAATTTCTGAATGTCATCTGACAAAATTCAACTTTGCTATTGGAAATAAATTACATTTTAAAGTCTACTAAAACAGAAAAGTTATTTAAAATGTTAATAATATTTCACAATATTGCTTTTTTTTTTTTTTTACTGTATTTTTGATCAAATAAATGCTCAAAACAAAACCACAGAAAAAAAGCCCAAATGTTTGATTACTGTATATGTACTGCAATGGAAAAAATTAAGAGACCACTTGAAAACTCTCAGTTTCTCTGTATATATTGGATTTACTATAGGTATGGGCTTGAGCAAAATGCTAATATTTGTTCTATTATATAAAGGTTTGATAACATTTGTTTTAAACTTCAAATAAAAATACTGTCAACCGAAGCACCTTTTTTTTTGGCCAAATTAGTCTAAATAACAAATGTTTTCATTTGTTGTGATTGAAAATCAGGGTTATTCCACTAAATATTCATTTCATAACTCTTCTGACGTTAAAACATGTACAAAGTTAAAACTTGATATTGCGTTTGTCTTAAAATGAACATAATCCATGGCTAAAAACATGCTCTGAACCACATATATTTTCCCCTTTTGGTAAATATTGGGTCTATTGCAGTTTGGCAGCAAATTTTATTATAAATCAAACCAAGCACAATTATGCCACTCACGTTTGAGCACACTGCATAATTTAAGGCATTTTTCTTAACTCTACTGAAGTTAAAATGTATTAAAAGTTTAATTTGTTGTGATTGAAAATCAGGGTTATTCCACCAAATATTGATTTCTTAACTCTTGTGAAGTTAAAACGTATTAAAAGTTAAAACTTGGGTTGGCGGCGATAGCCTTGTGGGCAGTGCGCCAACATACGGCACCATTGTGCTGCGGGTGTCCCGAGTTCAAATCCTGGCACAAGGACCTTTCCCAATCCTACCCCCTTCTCTCTCCCACTTCACTTCCTGTCAGCTTTGATCTGTCCTATCATAATAAAGGCAAAAAACAAAAGTTAAAACTTGGTATTGGGTAACTCCATGCAAATGTCAAACTTACCATGAAAAATAAAGATTTTACCAAAGTTTTTTACTATACTGACAGCACAGATGTCAACATTTGGTTCAAATACCCACCAAATGTATAGGTCTCTCTTAAGTTTTATTTTTAGTGCATGATTTTCCATAGTCTGGTCAGTGCTATTTTCAGGCTTGTCACATCCATAACAGTACTATTCCTCATAAATAGACACATCAGAATTAAAATAAATTAACAATTTTATGTTCTGTGAAGAGCCATCACTTCTCTTTTTGTTGTGTATTATTGTGTCTGGTTTGTGCATTTTAATTCAAGTATGTAGTCTCTCAAAAATGGTGTCCTTCTTTGTCGCATGATTATTTCCCTTTTTTAACATAGAAAACTTGCATAGACTGATATTTTTCTGATGTTTAGAATTTAGCAACAAGGGTTAATTAAAATATAAACAGATGGTTCGGTATACATTCTCAAAGCATTTATATGTTACATCCAAAATGCAAAATGTCACATCCATAACACTGGCTGTCTAAACATGAACATAAACATGTCTGAAAACATGGCATCGTTTTTGCTATTTTTTGACCAGCTGTCATTTTATGCATTCCCATTTTATATTTTGAAGAAATGTCACCAAGAGTCTACATAACAAATCACAATCATATTCTACTGAAACACATAACCACAAACCTTCAAGTAGCCTCTCAATTTTTTCCATAGCTGTATATTACAAACACTATATTCCAGTTGGTATGATTCTTTAGGGTCTTCATGAAATGTCGGCAAAATACTTTGTTTAAAATTCCTCGATGGTCATGTTTTACCTAGTCAAAAACAGTTCTGTTCACAGCGACACGTTTCAGTGCATGTCTCTTTAAATGATAATGAGCTGCTGCTCGCTTCACCCCCTCTTCTGTTTTTTTTTGTGTATTCAATGGTGCATTACCATAAAAAACCAAACTAATCTACTGCGTCTTCAGTGGCTCTGATGTCGGGAGAAAATTAAGACTTTTATGTTCACTTTTACATCTAAATGCAAAACACCTGCATTGCTTACAAGACATTGTTGTCACTACTGCTGCTCGAGCATGGAGAAAATGGTGGACAGCGCATCTGGCTGAGGATGGAAATGTGCTAATACAGGACAGTCCGTCAACGGTGGTGGGAAAATAATAAATTAATAATTGAGACTATTTAGGTTTTTTTGTAGATTTATTATCATCGAAAGGATGGTTGTGTTCACACTGCTAAGACACAATTATATGCAAACACCATGTTAAAGTGAATTTTGCATCTGATGTCCCCTTTAAAAATCCTTTTGAGTACTATAAGTTTGGTATGACATTAGGGTGAGTAAATAAATATATTATTTGTATTTTTATACTTTTTAACTCACACCTACAGTATTGGCAAAACACCACAGCATGTGATACTTCTCTTCAGGCCAGTAATCTATTCTGTAAGGATTTCACATCACGACAGGGTTCATCACAACGCTACTCTGAGACACATGTGGCACAGCTGCCAACAGCAGAAGGAAAACGCAAAGTTTCACAATCAGGAGACTCGAAGCCAAAGGCTTTCTCTGGGGTCACTCGCGAGAGAAGCATTATTATATTTTTATAAAGCAATTTTCATCTTCTTCTCATTATCATAGCTTAAGAATTCCGAATACAGCGCTTGAGTTTCCCTCCTGGTTTTTCTGTAAACCATCTGTGCTCTGAACTGCATATACTTCCCCCTTTCGGTAAATCTGGGGTCTGTTGCAGTTTGGCGATGAATTTTGATTAACGAATCAAACCGAGCACAATTACGCCACTCGCGTTTGAGCATGCAGCATAATTTAAGGCATTTTTGGCTATTCTGCATTACATACAAACCTGACATTTCCCTTCCTCTGAACATGACCTTTATTCAAATACCATCATCAGAGAGAGGAATACAGGCCTCTTCTTTTGGTCCGAGAAACACAGAAACATTATCCTCAAAATGCGAGGTTAATTAAAAAGAAAAAAAAAAAAAAAAAAACACACGCATCTGTGTTAACCTTTCAAGAGGAACTGCCCCAGTAATCCACAGGAAAAACAAACTCCACTTACAATATCAGTGCTGAAATTCGTAGTCAGCCTGAATGAAAATCTACATGATCTTCTACAGCACTGCTACATCAGCACTCGCCATCCCTGTACTTATGAATAAAAGGAAAGGTCAGATAATCTCTCTAGTGGCACTGGAACTTGCTGGTTACACAAGGTGGGTGCTACACTCGCTAAATAACAGCTGTCTTTGCGATTCAAATATAACACAAAGTAAAAACATCCCAATTCACCTGCTCTCATCGAAAGTACTTTTGCCTCATTTGTTCTACCTTTTTTGTTCTGCATTGTAATATGTGTTGCCGGTCGGAGGTAAAATGGCTTGTTGCTATGGCAACTGGGCTCACTTCTCATTCATGACATCGTTCAGCAAATCTTGTTGTATAAAGACGAGCAGAGAAAGAGTTGGGGATGAAGGGAGGATGGGGGTTGATATGAAGAGAACGAGACACTCTGCCCTTATGCAAATGCTAACCTAAACACCTTTTTGTGCACTGAGATACATCAACTCCACATGGGAGAAAGGAAATTATATTTTGTGTAAATAAGAACCTCATTAGTATTTGATCGAAGATATCTAAGGAAAAAAAAGGGGCTGATTTGCAATTCAAAACGTGGCAATTAAAGCAAATTATGATGATTTTGTTCTCAGTGCATACTTGGGGGCAACCTAAGGAAAGTTCATAAAAGAACTCTTTGCAAGTGTTAATACACTAAGTTTATGAAATCAAATTATTTGGATAGCCCGCTTAATTACGAACAAGGTCAAAGGTGAAGATGTGCTGATCTCAAACAGAAGGTTTCATGAATTAAACTTTGAAATGAAACTTTCCTCACAGCAGGTTCATCTGGACAAGTTCACAAGGTGAAGCACTGCTGATCTATGAACATCTCAAAATTCTCCTTAATGCATATTTAAGTATTTCCACCCTGCAGCACTAAAACCTTGGCTTATATCTGCATGAGTCACATGGACGGCAAATGCTAAACATAGAAACGTCATCTATTCTATATCTCCATTGGGAAACATGCTATGGCACGCAAAAGCACTGTCAACTCTCTTTATTTTGAGTTATGAGCAACATAGGACTGCTAAATATAGACTAACCCATCTACAAATGCAGTTAAATGATTCAAACCGGCATTTTATTGACGCTCCTCGTGCATTTAAAGGAAAAGTTCACTCAAAAATGAAGATTTGTTGAAAATGTATTCCCCCTCAGGCCATTTAAGCTTGTTTCTTCATCTGACCAGATGGGAAATGTAGCATAAAAAGGTAAATGGGTGCCGTCAGAATGAGAGTCCAAACAGGTGATAAAAACATCACAATAATCCACAAGTAATGAAACAAAAGTTTTAAATCTTTCAGGCATTTTGGCTTTTGACGTTGTTTCTGGTCAAAATATGAGGCATAATCAATAATATTGTTTATTTCAGTGACAAAGTTCATCCCCTGTTGTTCTCTCACATCAAAATCTACCAACATTTATGACTCTGGACTGCAAAACCAGTCATAAGTAGCATGGGTATATTTGTAGCAATAGCCAACAATACATTGTATGGGTCAAAATGATCGATTTTTCTTTTATGCCAAAAATCATTAGGATTTTAAGTGAAGATCATGTTCAATGAAGATATTTAGTAAATTTCCTACTGTAAATATATCAAAACTTAATTTTTGATTAATAATATGCATTGCTAAGAACTTCATTTGGACAAATTTAAAGGTGATTTTCTCAATATTTCAGATTCCAGATTTTCAAATAGTTGTATCTTGGCCTAATATTGTCATATCACAACAAACCATACATCTAAATTATATTATATTATTTATTCAGCTTTCTGATGATGTATAAATCTCAATTTCAAAAATGTGACCTTCATGACTAGTTTTGTGGCTCAGGGTCACATATTTGTTCATAACTATTTTTACTTGTAAACAGTGCTTGATCTGTGCATATTTCTCTCCTGATTCAGACAAGATAACTTCACACTGGAGAAAGCAATATGATGAATAAAATATTTGTATTTAAGCTAGAAGCAATGGCTTGAAGCTTAAAACATTTGAATGATGGATTTGTTCCTTACAAAGATGCAGCTTTTCACTTCACAAGATGTTAATTGTTGGATTTAAGTCATGTGGTTTACTTGTGGATTATTGTTATGTTTTTATCAGCTGTTTAAACTGACGGTGCTCATTTACTGCAGAGGATCCAAATCTGTTCAGATGAATAAACAAACTCATCTACATCTTGGATGGCTTGAGGGTGAGTACATATTCAGCAGATTTAAATTTTTGTGTGAACTAATCCTTTCATGTCAGTTTGTGTCCGCTGCATTTCTACTGCAGTTTAGATCCATGATACAACAAATCCCCTGTTGACATTTGCTTCAGTTTCTTTTTTAACAGCAGAGACTGAAAAATGGATGTTTACTTGAGTTCTAACTCAAAATGAGAGCGAGAGATTGGAAGCTGTAATAACAAACTATATGCACATGCACGCGTACCTGCGCAGCCAAAATATGAATCGCTTTCATCAGTGTAACCGCTCCAGCGTGCCCCCGGTAATAAGACTTCACACAAGACTTATTTTGTCATAATGCACACTAATAGCAACGAGCTCCGTTTGTAAATAAGGTTTTATGCTAACGTTAGCCCACGCGTAGACCCAAGGACATTGTATCTTTAGATGCTTCATCCGGTGTAATGTAAATTGCATATTTCCAGAGAACGGCCACGCGTCGTTGTCAGGCAAGTCTTTGAATTAGCCTGCGGGCCAGTTTGATGACTGCCGAGTGCTGTTTGCAAGAGTATCAACATAATTCCATTGCTGCAATGGAGATGAATATATTCTTGTTATGTTACTGTAAACGTGTAAATGTATCCTAGCACGCTGTCCCTCTCTACAAACAATTCACAGTGTGAAAAAGTGGCCTACTGTCATTTACGTCACAGAATGAAAGAGAAACACGTCAGCAGTGTGTGCGTCTCAGTGTGAAACAGTGTGCATGGAAGTGTAGAAGTGTGTCCTTGAATCTTTACTGTGTGTGGAGGCCTTGATGTTGTATTAGCATGCATACTGTGTATGTGTGTGTATCTAAATCAGTTGCGATTTCTCCACGAAGGCCAAATATAACAAATATAACCAAAATATTACAAAATATGTGACTGAATAATACAGAAACTGTTCATTTTTTGGAATTAAAACTCTCCAAACCTGAGCAAGGTTTCAGAAGGCAGCAATGTTTCTTTTGCCTTCCTTGAGATCCCACTGAGATCCCAAAGTATGCATGTGAGGTTGGAATGGTGAGACACAAGCAAAAAGTCCCTTGAGAGCTGACTAATTAGCATGTTAATATGATAATGCCCCTCTATCCCATCAACCAAAATACTGAAAATCAGACTTTTGTGAAAGTTTTGGGTAATGAGATGTTTGAATGGTTTAAAATAAGTCTCTAATGCTTAAAGGCTGTATTTATTTGATTAAAAATACTAAACACAATAATGTGAAACAGCACAATTTAAAACGATTATTTTCTATTTTTAATACATTTAAAAATCTAATTTATTCTTAATTTCATTTTCATCAGCCATTACTCCAGTCTTTAATGTCAATCAGTTGTATCAATCAATCTTTATCAATCAATCTTTACTGTATTATATACTGCTTAAAGAGATGGTTGGCCCAAAAATGAAAATTGCCCCATGATTTACTCACTCTCAAGCCATCCTAGGTGTATATGACTTATTTCTTTCAGATTAATACAATCAGAGTTATATAAAAAAATGTTTTGGCTCTTCCAAGATTTATAATGGCAGTGAATGGGCGTTGATATTTTGAAGTCCAATAAAGTTCAGTCATCCATCATAAAAAGTACTCCACATGGCTTTGGGGGGTTCATAAAGGCCTCCTAAAGTGAATTGATGTGTTTATGTAAGAAAAAATATCCAGAGAGCAAAACAAAACACCAGTCCCGAATTACAAGTACAAAACGAGGATTTGTAAAAAAACATATTAGAGGATTTCAATATAAGCCAAGAGGAGACTGTTTTTTCTTTCTTTTGAGCAAAACTTGGTTCTCATGAGACTAGCATATTCTCACCGGAGCTTACGCCTACGTCCTACATCATTCGCTAGAACTCTTTTAGTTAGCGGAAGCTACAGATTACAGTTTATAAAGTTTTAAATATAGATATTTTTCTTGTACAAATGCACTGATTCAATTCAGGAGGCCGTTATTAACCCATTTGAGTCATGTGGAGCACTTTTTATGATGGATGGGTGAACTTTATTGGACTTTAAAATATCAACACCCATTCACTGCCATTATAAAGCTTGGAAGAGCCAGGACATTTTCTAATATAACTCGTTTGAAAGATTAAAATCATATACACCTAGGATGGTTTGATGGTGAATAAATCGTGGGGTAATTTTCATTTTTGGGTAAACTATTGGGTAAAGTTTTGTGGAAACTGTGATGATTTTTTTTTTCTTTCAGAATTCTTTCATTAATAAAAAGTTAAAAAGAAAAGCATGTTTTTGAAATACAAATATCTTGTAACATTATAAATGTGTGTCACCTAAAAGTAAAGAAAAGAAAACAAAAACCTTACTGACCCCAATCGTTTAAACTGGTAGCATATGTAAATTCTATAAAATAGCATGTTCATATAAACATACAGCAGCATTATAGTATTATTTCCTTGTTGATAGTGTAACTTACTGTAAAAGTTGTAAAAATGGTGTAAAAAAAAATTTTAAGAAGGCAAGCGCCTGCTACTGATCTCTATATGTATGAGAATGAATGAGACAGACGTTAAGTTATCAGAGAGGGAATTACGAGGGCGAACAGTATGGGATTTGAGACCAGAGGGGAAAAGAGGAAGTCATGTGGGGGAAGAGATCTGATAAGTGCGCCCTGCTGAGTTCACTACTGAAGCAGCACTATGTGAGTGTGCAGAAGGGATTGAAGGCGGAGGGCGGCCCTGACTCTAAGATTCCAGACTCTGTCAGACTCTGTGAATAGATCAGAACAGAAGCATTATGTGTCATCACACGAGCGGGGCCAGTGGAATTTATTACTTTCATGTCTTCAGTAAAACACAAAAGAAGAAATCTTGAAGAATGTTTTTTGTCCATACTAAGAAACTCAACGAAGAACAAAACATTCAACCCTAACTGACTTCAACTGTAAAGTCAAGAAAATCTTTCAAAATATTATTTGTGACCCTGGAACACAAAACCATTCGTAAGTAGCATGGGTATATTTGCAGCAATAGCTAACAATACATTGTATGGGTCAATTTTTTTTTTCTTATGCCAAAAATCAATAGGATATTAAGTAAAGATTATTGCTAAGAACTTAACTAAAGGTGGTTTTCTCAATATTTTATCTCGGCCAAATATTGTCCTATTCTAAACAAACCATACATCAATGGAAAGCTTATGTATACCCTTATGACTGGTTTTGTGGTCCAGGGTCACATTTGTATTAATATTGCTAATAGGTGTCTTCTAAACAAAGATGTTAGTAAGCATGCAAACTTTGGCTACTCCAGTATACAAGACAACACTGTTTTCAGATGGACTGATTTAAAATCCTTGTATGTCCTTGTGTAAAATCAGCCAATCAGAATAGTGCTTGCCAAAACGATAAAATGCTTCTCAGTTTTGTTGGCAAAATGCATCAGCCACTAGTTGATGGAATGAATTTTTCACATAAAGCAGTCAATTCCCCACATTTTATAGGCAATCCAGCCCCAAATGCCTTCAATCAAACTAGAAATGTACATATCAAACAGCTCACAAAGGGTAATGTTTTATATTTGAACAATCCGTCCTTTAGGACAGGGGTTATAAATGAAATATTTACAGGAATAAAATATTCACTTAAAGTCACCCCTGAGATTTTAAGCTAATCTTACAACAATTTGCAAGTTTACATATGTTTTTGTCATTTAATAGTTATGGAATGCAGGTAAACTAAATATATTTCACATTTTTGCATTAAAAATACTTTTATTTCAAAATGATATATTTTTTAGATTATTTATTTTAATTGTAAAATTATTTGTTTTTCATGAACTCACAAACCCCCTGCAGCTCCCCCAATGAATCCCATTTGGGAAACCACATTAAAATGGTGTAGGAGTATGTACTTTAACATTGCAAAAAAAACCCCCAAAAAAACTAAGTACTTAGTTTGCTTAAAAACAAAAGTAGCACAGGCATATTCAACACTTTAAAGCAAGAGTGAGCAAGTAACGTGGAACAAAATCCCAGAAGCAGCCTGAGGTAAAAGGCTTCATCTGAGCACTACATGGAAAGTATGATCAATAGAGAGATTCTCACATTGCTGTTGAAACATTGCAGAGATATGATGACACACTTACAGCATGAATGCAATTCAAACACGCTACAACAAGTTCTTGGGGGTAAAATGGGGGGCTGAGGGTCACCTGTCATCCCACAGGTGCTCCGTGGCTCCATTTTACATTGGGCACTGACTGATAAATACTTATGTATTTCCTTGTGATAAGAAAATAGTTCATTTCAAATGAGGAAATGAACTCTGTGAAACCTTGAGTATGAAATATTTACTGAACTGGATTTAAGGGCCGCACAAAAACAAAAAAACAATAACAAGGCTTTGGAAATGAGAAACAATATGAGTATTTTCCACACCAACATCTTGTGTACTTCACACTTTTACGAGCCAAATTTGGTTTATGTCTTCTATCAGGAATTCAGAGGAATTAGATTTCTATAATGTGGATTTGGGAGCTTTATGTGCAAATGCCTTTACCACGCCTGGAAAACCAAACAATGTTGGACTGCAGCAGTAAAAGAGGCTTGTATTTCTCCCCTAGCCTGGGAGCTAAAGATAGTGCTAAAAACAATATCATTAAAGACACTTAATTCCCATTAAAGTAAACTCTGAAATCCCTTTAATTAAAGATGAATCGTTATACAGCGTGCTATATAACATCCTCTAAACATAAAGCTGAAGCAACTTGGAGCACTGCAGAGGTGTAACCTTATATGTCATCTAAGTTAGGATGACTTTTACAACAGGGTGTTAAGTGCCATAAGCACAGAAAAAATGTTAAGAGGGCTCGTTAAACTTGAAGTACGTAGGCTGTGTAGTGAAAAATGAGGTCATAGAAACATTAGGGCTGTTCATAACTATGGCTGCATGCTGGCCTTTACTGCTGCTGTGAGACCAGTGCTCTAGTGGCTTTAATAATCCTTAAGGATCTAGTCGCATATCAGAGCAAAAGGCAGAATTTCTATACACAGTCTGTGAATCTGCAGAAATCTTCATGGGGTTGTATGTCTATCCCATCTAGACTGCAACCAAAAATGCACAAAAGGGCTAACTAAAGCAACTACTGATACCTGTAATCCTTGTTTGCACATTTACTCATACTATTGGCTAATTTAAGCACACTGTTAAATACATGTGTGTATGTTTTCCCATAACATACACAGGCTGCCTACTTAAAGGAACACTCCACTTTTTTTCATTTTCCAACTCCACTAGAGTTAAACAGATGAGTTTTACAGTTTTTGAATCCATTCAGATAATCTCCAGTGCTGCCGGTAGCGCTTTTAGCGTAGCTTTGCATAAATCATTGAATCTGATTAGACCATTAGCATCTCGTTCAAAAATGACCAAATATTTTCAATATTTTTCCTATTTAAAACTTAACTCTTCTGTAGTTACATCGTGTACTAAGACCGACAGAAAATGAAAAGTAGCAATTTTCCAGGCTGATATGGATAGGAACTATATTCAAGGGCTGCGTAATATCATTGCGCCTGCCAAACCCATGATACAGCAGGAAAGTTCCTTGATTATTACACCAGAATGAGAATATAGTTCCTGTCCATATCAGCTTGGAAAATCGCAACTTTTCATTTTCTGTCGGTCTTTGTTCATGATGTAACTACAGAAGACTCTTCTGTACTCAATTTTTAAATAGGAAAAATATCGAAAATCTTTCGAGCGAGATGCTAATGGTCTCATCTGATTTATGCTAAGCTATGCTAAAAGTGCCCTGGAGATCGGCTGAATGGATTCAAAAACGGAAAACACCCTCTTTTTTTACTTCTAGGGAAGTTGGAAAATGAGCCTATTTTCAAAAAAAGTGGAGTGTTTTTAAGGCTGGGACACACAAAGTGGACTTCAAAGAACTAGCGGCAACAAAAGCGGATGGTGTTATCGTCTGGACTGAAAAGCAGTGCTTTTGACAACCATCATGTCATTCCAAAGCTGTAAGAGCTTCGTTCATCTTCAGAACACAAATTAAGATCATTTTAATGAAATCTGAGAGCTTTGTAACCCTGCATAGACAGCAATGCAACTACCATGTTCAAGGCCCAGAAAATAGTCAAGGTGATATCAGTGGTTCGACATTAATTTTATGAAGCTAAATGAATACTTTTTGTGCACAAACAAATAAAAAATAACTTAATTTAACTATTTCTTCTCTTCTGTGTCAGTCTTCAGTGTGCATTCAGGAAAACGCTGGCTCTTGCATCAGCAGCACTATATACATGTGTTATGGTTCTGTGGTCGTAAACTGTAAAAAAAAAAAAAAGAAAACTAAAAAGTAAAAAACTGCCACTTTTACCGATTTAACTTAAATTTACATTGAAATACTGTAATTTTATTACCTGGTGTAATGTTTATATACCAAACTAAAGAAGTAATGAAATCTGTTTTGCATCTTTGAAATACAGAGATAACTGCCAAAAGAAGTGGTGATGAGATCACATCAGTCACATGATGAACCAAAGCTCATCACAAGCAGCTTTTAAATACTAACATATATAGAAGGTACACAGTGTCATTCACACAAACACAAAACATGGTAACACACATTAAATTGAAATAATGCAATAAACATTAATTTAACAACATTAGATGTAAAATACAACCCTAATATACACAACTTATACAAAATAAGAAGAAACTGTTTTTTTAAGGAAAAAAAAACATAAAATGTGAAATGTAACACAGGGAATTCTGGAAAAGTTAGTTTAGGGTTATTTGCTGTAAATTATACATTCTTTTTCCACTTCCAAAAACAGTATACTACCGTGAAATTATCGTAAAAATACGTATAATTCCCAAACATTGCACTCAACTTTTTTGGTCAACCATAGTGAGGCCTGTTCTAAGTGGAACCTGTCCTTTTAAACCTCTGTATGATTTTGGCCACTATGCTGCAGCTCAGTTTTAGGGTCTTGGCAATCTTTTTCTAGCCTACGCCATCTTTTTGTAGAGCAACTATTCCTTTTTTCAGATCCTCAGAGAGTTCTTTGTCATGAGGTGCCATGTTAAACTTCCAATGACCAGTATGAGTGAGTAGTGAGAGCGATAACACCAAATTTAACACACCTGCTCCACATTCACACCTGAGACCTTGTAGAACTAACGAGTAACATGACACCGGGGAGAGAAAATGGCTAATTGGGCCCAATTTGGACATTTTCACTTAGTTTAGACATTAATGGCTGTTTGTTCAGTTATTTTGAGGGGACAGCAAATTTACACTGTTATACAAGCTGTACACTCACTACTTTACATTGTAGCAAAGTGTCATTATCTTTCAGTTCCAAAGATAAATGAAGGGTTTACAGGTTTGGAACAACATGAGGGTGAGTAATTAATGACAGAATTTTCATTTTTGGAAGAACTATACCTTTAAATTACAGATAAACATCCTGTTTTAAAGGTTAAACAGGAGAACATTCTGTTTTTAAGGTAGACAAATAGAAAAACAACAAAAGACTTCACAAACTGTCTCTGGATTGCTTGACATCAACATGCAGTGACTAAAATAACAAGCGTTCCACAAAATGTTAACCAGGAGATTCTAATTTTATTTTGAAAATTATATTTTGAAGCAGTAATTTGCCTTTTTTGTGCTTTATCAAGATACAATAACACACTGACATAGTAGTCAAGAAATATTCTCCTTGAAATCAGATCACAAGTGACCACAGAAGATCTTTATACCAGGTTTAAACCGAGCCAATGCTTTGAGCCTTATTGAATCTCTTCATTTGGCATATATGCTTTCTCCACTATAATTTAGAACAGAACGAAAGGAAATAACAAGCAATCAGTCTGAAAGCCTGTTATCCACCAAGCAACGTACATTTAAGAATCCCAGTCGCAGGTTACACCATACAACATTTTACTAGAAATTACATAAAAAGAAAAAAAGATAGTCAAAATCATCGTTTGTCCGCATTCACAGCCTCAAAGAGTGTTAATATAGTATGTGAAGGCTATAAAAAGCAAGGGTAAGCAATCTCATTCCTAGGGGATCTATAAACACGCCAGACCCCCGCAGTGAAATTGCCCGTCCCAGGGTTAGGCACTGAAGCGCTGCCTAATATGCTTGGCTGGCAGCGTCTCCGTTAGCTTGCGCGCACTCCAAACCCTCTCATTTAGGATTGTCAGGCTAAGACTTCCCATGCCCGTCGCGTCCTGGAAATGTCACTAGCCAAAGCGGCGATGAGCCCACAGAGCGTTGCGCGGCGCTCGCGTCGACAGGTGACCAGGCGAGACAACATGATGGATGAGCACGTAGGGGAAAAGCGGCATGTTAAACAGAACAAATAAACTGCAGAACAACAGTTGGCGAACAAAAAAGGATGCGCAGGGGCCGTGTAGAGAGAGAATATAAGGAATTAGCGAAGAGGCCAGACTCCTCCATCATGATCAGAACAGATGAGTCAATCACCACCCACTGCAGGCACAAAACACAGCTCCACACCCACACGTGCACACAGACACACGAAAGCCCAGAACGGACGCCCCCACAATCGCTTCACACAGCTAACCTCTGTTCGCTAGGGTCCCATCCTTGATTTCTCCTGTAAAGCTTATCTTATTACAGCAGCTTCGTCCCACCGGACACAGCTGTTAATTAGTTTTCTGCCCCTTCTCTTGTTTTTGACTCTCTCTCTCTTTCGCTTTGCTGTGCCAGGTGTGCTTTCAGTTGGGAAGTCATCAAGGATAGTACAAGGCGTCCTCTCTATAGTGCAAATGACACGCATGCTGTTATTTCTCTTTTAGAGTTAATGAATTAAATGCTTTCTGCTGATAAAGGTAAATACGAAATGTGACAGATGCTGGGAAATAATGATCATCTGAATTCAAATGGATAGAGCCTTTTGCTTTCTAGTCTGTGATGTGCATCTTTTGAAAAAAAGTCAGCTTTTTGCTACATGCCTCAAATTATTTATTAGCAAAACTAATGGAGAACATCAATGGCTACATTACATGGACATTACAGGAGGCATGGATTTTATTATTTTTTGATTCTTCAGTCCATCCACTAGATCATTACACTCCAGTGGACACATGCTGATGGGTATTTGGCATGCTGCGGTGTGGCATGATATTTTGTATCTATAACCGCTTTAAACACAATTTTGCTGATTCTTTTATAATCATTATACATGTAGCCTTCATGATCCAATATAAACAGAGAGAACTAAATATATTTGCAATTTTTAAAATATAACTTGTCACACAGTAGGACCTAGTAAAATTCTACAAAAATATTAAAGGGATAGGTCACCCAAAAATGAAAATTCTGTTATTAATTAATCATCTTCATGTCGTTTCAAACCTGTAAGACCTTTGTTCATCTTTGAAAAAAAATTTATATATATATATATATATATTTTTATTATTTTTTTTTTTTTGACGAAATCGTGTAAGCTCTGGTGAGAATAAACAAATGAGGACAGAGCAATACTAAACACCGGTAATGAATTAAAAGTTGAAAATGAGAAATGTCAGCGGATTTCACTATAAGAGAAGAAGAGTATGAGTTTTTTTGCACAGCCTTATTTGTTTGAACCGGAGAAATGTTACACTGCCTGGGAACTCGCGAACATGCACACGGCCATTGCTGGAAGTCAGTGATTTGAGTTTATCATTTTAAAAATATAAATATTTTTGTTAAAAAAAACAATGGATCCGCTCCAGAAGCTATGTGTTAACCCCCCGGGGGCGTATGGGTTAGTTTCACGATGGATATATGTGCTTTTTTGGAGCTTCAAAATATCAGCCACTATCCACCACCAATAAAGCTTGGAAGAGCCAGGATAAATTTTAAAACAACTCTGACTGTGTTTGTCTGAAAGGAGAAAGTCATATATTCCTAGGATGGCTTGAGGGTAAGTAAATCATGGGGAAATTTTCATTTTTGGGTGAACTATTCCTTTAAGATAATACATTAAAATAATATGGTAACAGACAATTTGCAATATTAAGCAGCAAAACAAGTTTTGCATAGCTAAAAATAGCTGGACGTGAATGAGACTAGGGCTGGGCAAAAAATAGATTTTTCAATTAATCGTTTTCTTAAATGACGACGATTCGATATCGATTCTCAAAAGCAGCGAATAGATCTTTTCCGATACTTATTTCAGCAAATGTTTAAAACAAGATCTGATGTGAATCTTATCACTGGTCTTCTCCACTAGATGTCACCCTCTTAATTCCATTGCGCGAATACAACAGAAAGTATGTCATTCATTCAGTGCTTATGGCGGAGAAACTATTCGTTGCATTAGAATTATAAGGTTCTATCTGACATTTTTGTCAAAATTGAGTTATTCACATATTCTTATTCTGTGACAATTTATTTACATATGGTGATGTTTCTTATGTGAGCTGTGTACATTTTGGGCCTTTTTTTAGAAAACAAAAATGGTTCAATCTACAGATGTCTATGGGACACAAAAACTTTGAAGCTCAATATCTCAAAAGTGCTCAGAATGCAGATAGAACCTTAAAATTCTAAGGAGATGTATTGACAAGATCCAAACTTCAGAAATATACTATTTAGCAGTCTTATGTAACAACAATGCCATCGCTACTACTACTACTACTGAATATTACAGTAATGGTAAACCTTGTTGAGCAGCACTTTGTTTGCCCAAAAATGAGTTTATTTTCATTTGATAAATTAAATTAATGTTTTATGCCTTCATCTGATTACCAGAAATATTAAGATGTACATTTTATAGGGCCCTATTATTTAAAAAAGGACCCTATACAAAAAATAATAGGTTTAAAATACAGGTCTGTGGCTCTTCATTCACCATTTGTAAACTAATGTTAATGTTAATTGTTATTTTTTTTTAGAAATATCAAAAGCATTTGTATTAAAACTATATTCACTGAATGTAATTTTTAAAAATCGGAAATTTAATTGAATTGAATCGAATCGAGAGCTTGAGAATCAAAATCGAATCGAAACGAGGCATCTGAATCGCTACCCAGCCCTAGATGAGACCTCAAGCCCATAAAACCTGGGACCCATAACATTTACAAATGGCCATGCCCACTCTTAAGGGAAGAATAAGGTAGATTTAACCTAAAATGATATCATTAAAAATAGGTTCATGGACATCTTTTGCGTCAACTGCCTAGAAACCAATTGCTCATGCGCAACACAAAATTCATCTCAAACTCAGCAATCCCTTGAGCATTAAAAGCAGAGTGCTAAGACTAGTAAACACTACTAATAATGCAATCCCAGAATACAAGCAAGGCAGAGACCTTGATGGAAATGGCAAAAAGCCCGAGAGAATGAGAGGGAGAGAGAAACATAACGGTAAGAAAGGATACAGCGAAAACAACAACAACAACAACAACAGTAGCATGGCAAGGCAAAACGTGCTACGTGTACTTTGCATTGACTTTGAGCACCAGTAGGCAGCCACTAGCAAAGGCGAATCTGACAAGGAATAAATCACCCCACATGATGTCATTATAAATGGCCGTGGACGCTGCCATTCCAGCTGAGCAGAGGAAGTGTGAAGGAGAGGGTGACAGAACAGTGCGATGATGACTCGTAATTGACAACCGCACTGCTCTGCGTGACCACACGCGCCGAGGCAGAACAGTACATCGCATCGGACAGCGCTAAAGCTCTTGGTCAAATATTAGCCCGACTCAATAAACAGAACGTATCTGTTTCACTGACATGAACTATGTCAACAGTAACCATAAACCGTCTCTCATGAATCCTAATAATGTTCCTTGACTTACCCTACATGTGTAAGATGTTGACAGTTGAACTTGTTCTAATTCAATACGTTCATAAGCTCATTTTAGTAGCTTTAGTAGCTTAATTTATTCAAGGAATACAAACAAATACCTTAAAAATGTAAATAAAAAATGCAATCCACTGGAATGTGAACATGCTTACGACAGTAAGAGATTACAGTGTATAAAGTTTTAAATATAGATATTTTTCTAAAACAAATGCTTTGATTCATTTCAGAAGGCCTCAGAGCTGTGCGGAGCACTTTTTATGATGGATGGATGCACTTTATTTTGCTTCAAAATCCCAACACTCATTCACTGCCATTACAAAGCTTGGAAGAGCCAGGACATTTTTAATATAACTCTGACTGCATTCATCTGAAAGAAGAAAGTCAAATACATCTCGAGGGTGTGTAATTCATGGGGTATTTTTCATCTTTGGGTGAACTATGCCTTTCAATTATCAGATAATTTGAACCAAAAAACTTCACACTGACATGACATTACATGCCATTTTTAGTGTCATTACATTTTTTCTTAAATGTATACCATATGAAGTCAACATGAATCCAAAGAGCACATTTCTAATAACCTCTAAGCACATTTTCTCATGTTTTTACCCGTACACATTTTCCACAGATCAATGACATTGGTATGAATTCCGCTACACACCACTGACAAAACAAAAAGAAGAGAAGAAACTTTCTTTCTAGGTGACTACTTGACATCATCTTTAAGTAAACGTCCCAGCTCACTCACCTGCTTGATACCAAGTCGATAAGCCATGATACGGTCGACCGCATTGGGATTCATTTGAGTCCACTGGAGTTTGAAGCCATAGACACGAGGTTTGTTCTGCCACAGAGCACTGTAGGTGTCATAGTAGAACTCGGGCGCATAAGCTTTACCTAAAACAAAACAAATACATAATTGGCTCATTACTATTTACAATTTCATTTTAGTCATGATTTCAATTTTGTAATATTAAACAAATAATTCAGACAGATGTGAAGATTTCAGTAGCATGTGTTGGCTATAAGCTGCAGATGTAAAATTATATATTCCTTTCTTTCTGACTTGGAGCCTGATACTTAATCAAAAATAAATTATTTGGACAAAAAGTAAACTACAGGGTTTTGTTTTATAAGGTAATCATGTCTAAATGACCTATATATTGGGATAGTTCACCCAAAAATTTAAATTCTGTAAATAATTACTCACCCTCATATTGTTCTAAACCTGTAAGGCCTTCGTTTATCTTCAGAACACAAATTAAGATATTTTTGATGAAATCCAGGAGCTTTCTGACCCTGCATAGACAGCAACAGAACTACCACGTTGTGGTACTCTCATGAACAGTCAAAGACTCACACGGAAGTGAAGAAATTGTCTAAATAAAATTTTTTTATTTTCTTTGTGCATTAAAAGTATTCTTGTAGCTTCATAAAATTAAGTTTTTATGATTGTTACATGGACTATTTTATCAATGTCCTTACTACCTTTCTGGGCCTTGAACGAGGTAGCACCGTTGCTGTCTATGCAGGGTCAGAAAGCTCTCCAACTTCATCACAAAATATCTTAATTTGTGTTCTGAAGATGAACAACAGTTTTACAGGTTTGGAACGTCATGAGGGTGAGCAATTAATGACAGAATTTTCATTTTAAACTATTCCTTTAACAACTCCTTTAAAATTATAGAAAATGTCTCACTGCTATTATTCTATATATAGAGAGATGATTAAAAACAAACAGTCTGCTGTTTAGACCGTCAGGTCAAACGTCTGGTACACTGAAGTGATGCTAGAGGATACTGTGGATGCATTTACAAACCATTGCTGGCGGAAAACAGGTAAAAAGGATGAACGCTCTCCATCAGAGGTTCAAAGGAGACAGACACAAAGCAAAACCATTAGGAGAGCTCATCTCTCTATCTGCTGAAAGCTGACAAGCCCATGAAAGAATATATGAAAACGAGAAAGAAAAAAACTGTTTTGCGTCAAGGCCTGTCTGCTTCTCACCAAGCTAAAAAAAACACTTGCAGAATCAAAGCGAAAAAGAACAAATACATTATTTGCAGAGAACACATGCTTTTAATATAAGCTCATCAAATGAAAAGAAATTCTATTTTATGTCTAAAATAGCTGTTGTTACAGTACATTTCAAAGGCAGCACAAACAATATAAACCAAAAGCTAAAAGATCATAATAATTACAACAATTTGGTTTAAAGGTTGTTGAAAGGTTGTGTGTCCGAATCTTGGAGCATTCGATTTAGTATTTAGTTAAATAAGTTCATTTTGTTGTTTCTAAAATTAAATAATTGGCTAATTGTCATTTCACTAAAAAAACATCTGTTAAACATAACATAAGCTTGACTTATGACCAGTTTTAGAAAGCAGTAGGGCTGTGCAATATATTGTAATTATTGAAATATCACAAATGTACATATCACAATATGCATTTCGCTACAGTTTGCAATATTTGGGGTATTAACAAAAGACAAAGAGAAGTTACTCACTGCTCTTGCCTAAATAACTATTGAAGCTTAAATAAGAATCAGTGCATATTGAATTCATAGAGTCAAGACTAAGTGTTTTATTTTCCTTTTTATTATTCAGTTCCTTAAGTAATGTTAAAATTATTTTTTATGGAATGCTAGAGTTCACTGTCAGAAGTTGTTGTAGGGGTGCTTTCTTCTCACAAAAAGTGAAACATGTACACTAGTTATATTGAAATCAGAATGAGCCTTATTCGTCAAGTGTGCGCAAACATGAATTTGTGGTTTTACAGGAGCTCTTGATGCATACATATATATGACACAAGAACTGACAGAACTGACAGTAACAGCCAACTGAAACTTACATCTGAGCATGTGACACGTTTCAGCATTATTTAATGAGTTATCGCATATTGCATTTTTCTTCAATATCGCACAGCCCTAGAAAGCAGGATAAAGCTGTAAAAATTCTGTAAATGTAATTATTTTTACACTTTTTTTCTACAGCTTCTTTTTTTCTGTCAGACAGGCCACTTCGTCCAGAAGCTCACCTCTCGACAGAAAAATTCAGAACGTCCAAGCCGGTAGAAACGTCTTGGAGGGTTATATTGAGAAGAGCGAGGAAAGGTGGTGGTAGGGAAAATTTGCTGATGTCTGCAGGTCAGGGATAAGGGCTGTCACCAGCACTTATTTTATCCCCAGCTTATTAAGAGGGAAAAATCTAGAGCCAATGCTAATGGGTCCATCGAGTTTACTCTGCTTAAGGCTTAGGGATAAATTTGACTCCTTTGGGAATCAATGCTTGAGTGAAGGTGGAAAGAAAAAGCAGGAGCATCATAAACACACTGCTCTTTAAACAGCCTAAGATGGAGAAAGACAGTACTGCATAGATCAGCTGTCACTTAGCAAAAAGGCAAAAGAAACTCCTGCAGCCAAGATTTCTAAGAGTGAGTCCACTATGCTCTATAATGGAAACGTACACATGCGTTAAAGTGCAGATCTTTGATCCATTAGATCTAGGGTTGGATCAATACTAAAATTCTGCATTGAACTAGTATCAAGATGCTTCAGTATCTAGATACTAAACTGATAAATTCTGCAGCTAATAACAGCCTCAAACAACTGACAAAATGAAATTTGTCTCATTAAGTTAACATATTCACACATTTTTCTTATTAAGAAAAAACAACTAAATAATGTTTAATTGTTGGGTGTGACAATTTTTTGGCACAGGTATACCCTCAATGCTTCCTTAAACTAACACTAACCTACACTAATCCTTGATATATGTGTGTATTATCTGTGTATATAGACACTGTTGTGTAGGTTTGCGCTTCAAAGACCACACAGGAGACCTGTGGGACGTGAATACTTGTGAAACTGAAGCTGGTTCCTGGTGTTTGTCAAACACATAACAACACTGTCACGACAAAGAACCTGTGCTCATACTAAATCTCAGCACATGAATACTTTATATTTGCTTCCCTAGCAATGTGCAGGCATCAGCCAGTGGGGAGTCCTTACTAACCCATCAACCACTGGACCACCATCCCCACATCTCAGGCACCCTGAAGCAAACCAACTCAGATTTTTTTAACCAAGTGACCTCAAATACATCTTCCAAACAATAAATAAAAATACTGTGTGTACTCATTTTGCTATTTGTTGAACCTTGTCTTGTACACATGTACACACTTGCTTTTTTATCTTAGAAAGGTATGCTAACACATTAACGCAGATAAAAATTTTAAATGAATCAAAGATTAATAAGGTTATGTGAATCTCTTGACAGCCTTGCTCTTGTTTTTACTGAATAAAAAGATACAATACTATTAAAAAGTTTTGAGGTTCTTACTTATTAAGAATCTTGAAAAAAGGATCACTATTTCCACAAAAGTTTAAAAATCTGATCAGCTTTCATTAGAGCATTTTGCAGAGCACTTTCAGAGTTCCTGAAACCCTCCACCTTCCCCAGGTCCACCTGTATAGATCTGCTACGGGTTTGTATATATGCTATTTGTGCAGCAGCAGAATGTTTTATATGGGCCATTCTATAGAACTGGTCCAAAGTCAGAATCGGAAACTGGAAATTTCTTCAGAGATTAAATCAAATAACAATTACATTACATACAACCAATAACAATTACATTTTTAACAATATTTCAAGTGTAATTTATGAGATTTATTGTACAGTATTTTGAATCCAATCCAATTTTTCTTTGTAAACGGCAAAAAGTTGATCATACTGATTTAAAAGTTATGAATTCATTATGACTATACATTGAACCAAAAACCATAATAACATCTTAGTTGATAATTCAGTATATTTTATTTTTGACAATACATCCCTTGTTTCGGTAGTGACTTCACATTTCAGTAGTGACAGTAATGCTGTGGTAGCGACCAAATCACATTATAGAATTTTAACTTGCATACTAAAACAATGGCAAAACATAATAAAATACAAAAAATGTAGCATAACTGTGCTAAAATTTTATTTACTTCCTCCAAATAAAGGATTATATGTTTTGTCACACACCGAAATTACTGAAACACCACCAAATGTTTCAGTCATGACTGTTTTGGTAGTGACAATTTTAGATACTTCTGAACCTAGCTCAAATATGCTAATCAGTACATATTTATTTAGCACAGTTCTAAACAGTGGTACACATATAAAAACCTAAATGTTTTGGAATAACTCCCAATCGTGTTCGGTAGTGAGTTTTTTTTTTTTTTTTTTAAGTTTTTCAGACTTTTTATCACATTTATCTCAAAATGATGGGGCCTATCTACTCACACCTTGTATCTATGAGAGACTCAGGAATATTTCCTAAACAAAAATGCAGGTGTGTAGTTAAAATCAGTCTCAGTCAATGGACTAAAACATACACTGTTTCGGTAATGACATGAAGTATCATGATTTACAAAAAAAAAAGAAAAAAGGAACAATTTTTGGTGGGATAAAATGTGATGATTTTATATATATTAAGCTTACTGATATTTTAAATATAATTGTGGATTTCAATAGATAATAGAAGGATCTTAGTAAACTAAGATTTTAATACTTAAATGCTTTTTAAATGTGTTTTTTAATTGTGGGACAGCAGTTTCCAACAATTCTGCAGAATGTCCCATATACTCACAGCACCGTATCGGTGTAGGTATTGGCAGTAGCAATTTCCTGTATGGTGCTATGAGTATTATATGAGACATCATGCTGGTTCACAAGTAGCATATATAATAACCCATTGCAGACCTATACAGGTGGAGCTGGGGAAGGTGAAGGGTTTCAGAGGAACTCTATAAGCATGCTGTGAACTGTTCTAGAGAATGTTAACCAGCAATTTAAATGTAAAGCAGCAAGCTCATTGGCTGTGTATGCAACATGAACCAATCAGCTTGTGCCAAGTAGTTTAACTTTGTGTATATCATCAATTTACATTAACATCCCATAGACGCAGGCCTAGATGTTGCAAACAAATGCTGATGAAGCAAATAAATGTAGAAAGTACAGAATAGAGACAAAAAAAATCCACAGCAATACACTGCAATTCTGCCTGTGGTTTAAATGGTGCAACTCAAATCCTTTGCATTTGGTGTGAAAGGGCCTTTAGGTCGGGATCCGAACCCAGGTCATGTGCAAATTCAAAAACTGCACCACTACAGTATAGCACTTCATTCTTGAAAGCTTCTCAGTTGTTTTTTCTTGGCCATGTCTTTGTTTTGCCTAAGGCACAAGTGAGCCAGGACAACACTGATGCCCCTTTAGAAAATAGGTACATGATGCTTCTGCAGGGTCTTCGAATTCCTGAACTTTCTGCTGCATTAATTGGTAACCCCTGTTGAGTTTGCATTTGCCCAGTACTCCGAACATCTGAAATGAATGCTGAGACTGAGAAAACCCAAGCTTTTTATCTTCGAACAGCTGTGCACATTGCTCTGACAAAGTGAAATGTCAACTTGATGCATTGGCCATTTGTTCAGTCGTCACACAAAGCCCTGTGGCCATGTGACATTCGCCTTCATTCGGTTGAATCCGTCAGGTTTTCTTCATGATACAACATTACAAGAGCTTAACCTCCAATAAAACAGACTCGACGTGGGATTTTCTGGCTTGTGCTCATTTAACGCCCAGACATATAAAAACCCATATGATGACAACGATAAATGAGAGCTTCAAGCTCATGCAGCATGTTCCTGCATCACAGCGAGCAGAGGCTCATCATAGATGCATGGTTTGTGCAAAATAATGGCCTTCAGCATGTCCTACAGAAGTGCACGGAGGAGAGAGAGAACGAGAGAGAGAGAGAGAGATGCGGATACAAGGAGAGTGGATATGAGTGATATAATCCTCTTTTATGCCTGCTGAACAGAGCAGGAAATTGTCAATGCAAATTAAATGATTAGGGGTGAACATCTCCAAGAATAACCTATGCATCAGAAAGCAGGTAGCTCATCTCTCTCTCTCCCACATCCTCCTCTGGTCCAGGATGCCTCATCAACCAGCTGGGATTTCAGCCATGAATATTCAACAGCAGGGAGGGCAAAAACACAAGCTAGCAGTTCCCATTTCTAAACACGAGTGTCTGGTGCAGTAGCAGGCATGAGATCAGGCTACTTATGTGGTGGCACGAAATCAAAGAGAAACTGCTCCACCGTTTGAACCAAATGTTCCAGGTGACATGCTAGACTGAATTTATCTGTGCCAAAACTTGAAGGAAAAGCAAGTGTGGCTTTTGGATCACTTGTGAAGTGTCTAATGCTAGTAATGTATCCGCACAGTTTAATTTATTCTGTTGTTAAGCGCTTGTAGTTGAGAATAGCATTACATGTTATAAATGACTGCATATATAATGTAAAATATGCATATAAGAAAATATTTCCAGGACAAAATCAGCATTCGCTTAAAGGCCAGTTTAAAAAAGCAGTGGCTTTAGTAATGTTTCTACATCATTAAATGTGACTGTAGCACAAAAATCTGTCACAAGTTCCACTTGCCTGAACAGTTTTGATTCAGAAACCAACGTACTGTAAACTGGTGATTCTCAACTTGTTTTGCTTCAGGACTTAGATTTGACATTGCACATTAGATGGCAACCCAACATAGACCAAAAATGTTTTAATGTATAATAAAGCAACAAGCATATGAGGAAAAAAGTTCTTGTTCTGTATATGTTAATATTCAGCCCATTATTCAATGTGACATTCAATTTAGACTACTTTCAATAAAGAGTCCCAATTAATATACTTATGTACTAAAGGATTCTGTGCCATTTTGTAGCTTAAAGACTTTTGAGTTTTTTAAAACTAAAAGAATTCAAGAATGAGAAGTGAACTTCAAAAACCCAAATGATATACTAACTACATTTAACCAGAAAGCAAATAATGTTAGAGACTTGAGGGGAAGGGGTATTAGACTTTGATGATGGATGACAAAATAATCTTCTAAAATTCATACACTAGACGGCAGAGTACCTGTTGTGTTATTTGGGACACAAATAAAAAGTTAATAGTCCCATTTAAATTGCAGACGCAGTATTACCAGTTATTTTGTCTAGTTTTGACCCACCAATGAAAACAGTTCCAAACAAAGCCAAAGCAGAGATATAGCAAGTTTTTCTTCCTGAATGAATCAGTGGCTTTGAACAAATCATTTGAGGGAATGTTTCAGTGACTCAATCAATTAAGACAGTTAACTTGTTTTGTTCCTGAATGAACCTCAGTTTTTGAGCAAATTGTATAATGAATTATTCAATGACTCACTCAAAAAGACATTACCTTGTTTCATTCAAGAGTCACTTGTTATGTTCCTGAATTAATCACATCGGTTGGGACAGTTGTCTGTCGACAGCTACTGGCATAACAATGTAACCTTCTACTTCCTAACTACACACATCCGTGATGAGAAACACCTTCAGTGGTTGTGGAATCATGACAAGCATTCGCATGTTTACATCCTGCCAGGATGGCCTCTAACGTTTCTTGTCTCTGCCGTGTGTAAGCTCTTTCAGTAGCTGTGGTCTACTAAAAAGCCCCAAAGGCAGCAGGGCTAAAGTGGGAAGAACAAAGACATGAGTCTTTAGGAGGTTTTATTCATCCACAAACAACAGGTGGCGCCAGCAGCTCACCGAGTGCAACTGCTTGACGCCATCGAAGTAATGGCGCCCCCTATAGTCCAATATATGTATAAAACAATATGGATTTTTTAAATAACGTAAATCTTTTGTAACGATTCACTTGTTTTCTCGATGCATCGATTACAAAACCTGACGATGCATATGCATTGATCTTAAAACAAGGATTTTTGAATTGTGAATTGTTGATTTCGGCTATTAATCGATTTAAAACAATAAGAATCGAATGAATTGTGATTTCTATAGTGATTCAGTGCTGTAAAATGTATAAATTACTACAAGCACGAATTAACGGAGACCTTGAACAGTGTTGTTTGTTTCCTCACATCTCTCCTTCACGTGCTTAATTCACTGCCTGCCACTGGATAGCGTGCGCACTCTCACCGACACATTTTTTGAGGCTTGAGCAGTCGACGTGTGATCTCTCCTTAGTATTCGTGGCCAATACTGCTAGAAGTAGTTTTACTTTTAAAGTAGTTTTAGTTTTTTGTAGTTTTTAAGTGGCTCTCAGTCATACCATTAACATTACCTGAGCAGTTGAAAGTTGCACGTTTGGATGGAGCAAAAACAATGTAAGTGTCTAAAAGCATACGCACAATTCCATTGTAAAAGAAGGAAATGGTTCAAATAACCACAGCATTAACAGAAACCTTAAAATAAGAGCGCAAGATTTAACGTTATCTGTCATAAGCATGAAAGTTGCGTTTGTTACAACCAGTGTTAATTTCGTTGACAAAAATTTTTTGTCAAAAACTTTGTCAACTACATTTTTTTCACAGACGAAAACGAAACGATAACGAACTAAAATTCTTCTTGAATGGCAAAAACTATGACAAAAATCTACTGGCATTTTCATCAACGAATAAAAACGAGACGAAAATGTTGGGGAGGGACGACTTGGAAAGAGATCCTTTCAGAATAATCTGTTGCGTAGTAGGAGGTTAGATGCGTACAAACCGGCGGGACACAAGCTTAAATACACTTGCTGCACGTCTTATAAAAAGTAAAAAAATGTCAATATGTGGAAGAAGTGCAGATATGGATAAATTTGACAACACAAGAGAGAACTCAATTCGGTCTTGTTATCTGAGTGCGGACACACAGAAAGCACGTCTCACACTCTTTCGCGTTGCATGAACTGAGAAATACACACAATTATCTCGACTTGTCCGTTTTGACGAGCATTCCTGTAAACACAGCCGATTAGGTCTTAAATCAGTACGTTGCATCCATTGCATTCGTGCATTCGGTTTTAAAGGGATAGCAGCCACATTTAGTTACTATGGTCCGAGTCACAGACGTTAACCAAGCAACAAAAGAAAGACAGAAAACCACTCACTGCTCTTGACTGAATCACTTACGTAGCCCTAAAGTATTCCTCTAAATTAATTTATAGAAATAAATATGTCTGTTTGAAAGAATGAAGAATATGGTAAACAAGTTACTAGAAAGAATGCATTATTAGCCTATATAACCATTGGCATTTAATTGAAAAGAAGACCATGTTCTTTATGAGAAGTGGTTTTATTTAATTTTAACATTAAGGCATGTTGTGTATCACCGCAGTTAAATTGTGTGTTTATCATGATAAAACCTTAATAACAAACCTATATAATTTTAGAGAAATTCTTAATAAATGCATTGCACTGTAACTAAACCCATTAAATTTTAGCCGACTAAATTTACTGTAGATTTAGTCGACTAAAACTAGACTAAAACTAAAAACAATTTAGATGACTAAAATTAAATGGCATTTTAGTCAAAAGACTATGACTAAAACTAAATCAAAATTTGCTGTCAAAATTAACACTGGTTACAACATCATTAAAATCATCATTCGCCGATAGAAAGTAATAGTTTAAATGCTGTAGTATTTTATTTTATGAAAATAAGATAAAGAAGCTAACATCATGCAAAGGTGTGACATAAAATGCCTACTCTAAAAGTATTTTTTTTTTAATCGATTTGTTGTTTACCCAAAGATTCACAGCCCTTTTTTTATGGGTTTTCATTAAAAGACATGAATTACGTAATATTAAAAGGTCACTCCTCCCCAAAATGCAAATTTTGTCATTAATCACTAACCCCCATGTCATTCCAAACCCATAAAAGTTTCACTCATCTTTGGAACACAATATTTTGGATGAAAACCGGGAGCTTTGTGGCTGTCCCATTGACTGGCAAGTAAATAACACCGTCAAGGCCCAGAAAAGTATGAAAGACGTCGTCAGAATTGCCATCTGCCATCAGTGGTTCAACCATAATTTTACGAAGCTACGAGAAAACAAAAATAAGGACTTTATTCAACAATTCGTCAACAATTCGTCTCCTCCGCGTCACCGTAGCATCATTTAGGAGAGTATCCCCTACGTATGCTGCTCTGTCACTCTGTGTCACGTGGATACGCTGTTTTTATTCAAATCAAAGTATAAATAAACTTAGAAAATGTATCCATGTTCTGCGGCTGACACAGATCTGCGAACGCTGTTTGCGTCCAGTGAATACTTTGGCATTATGATGACGCAGAGGAGACGAATTGTTGAATAAAGTCAATATTTTTGCGTTGTTTTGTGTACAAAGAGTATTCTTATAGCTTCGTAAAATTATAGTTGAACCACTGATGGCAGATGGACTATTTTGACGTTGTGTTTCATACTTTTCTGGGCAGTGTTATTTACTTGACAGTCAATCAGAACAAAGCTTTTACGGGTTTGGAACGACATGGGAGTAACCCTTTAAGCCATACAAGACCTAATACCCAGGGTTCTTTTTAAATTGCACATGTATTTAAAGTGTCTTACCTGTGACAAGGAAAGTGCATCGACCAGCTCCTGCTTCGTTTTTGATGTCACAGGTGTATGCACCGTAGCCCTCACGGTTGAGGGCCCTTACGTGGTATTCCGTCTCATCCCGAGTATGCAACTGGCCCACTGTTAGCAGTCTGGTGCCCAGCTTCCATTCATAATCCAGTACTTTTGAAGGGTGGGCACGTAAGACCCTGCAGCTCAGTGAGAATGGCCGGCCCAGACCTTGCCTGATCTCTGTATACACCGGCTCCACCGCAGGAGGATCTGAAAATGGACACACATTCTTATTAGACACAAAGCACATATTTACACAGGTGTCTGCTGAAGTCAATAAAACCAAAATTGAAAAACCTGGAATTGGGAAACCTGGTATGAACTAACATGACTGAATGAGAAATAAAACAGTGTTAAAATAAAGATTAATTCACAAAATCAACACTTTTTATGGTATAAAGGCCCATGAGTGTCAGGAACCACAAAAATTGCTTCTCAAAGATGTAAAAGCAGTCATTTTAGTTGCATTTTTGTGCTACTGCTGTACCGACATCACAGATGGATTTGAAAGTTTTATACTCACTATGAAGCCGCAAAACAGCAGCAAAAAAGGGAAAAAATGCTGACTCATTCTCTCATAAGAGGGTGACCTGTCATGAATCAGTGATTCATGGTGTTGCAAGCCAACACGCACACATACACCATGATGCACACCATCAGAGAGCACAGCCCCGGGAGAGCATCATCAAACATAACATGATGTCCTTAGAAGGGCGCTGGCATCTGCACAGCGTTTGCACTTTTTCTGTCTGATTTGGAGAATCTTCCCGTTACTGTAGTGCACAGCACTTCTATTAATGTCCGCTGAGAGTCATGCGCTCTTACAGAAAGAGCCTGATGCACAGAACTCACACACCACATTCTGCTTTTACTCTTCAATCACATGTATATTACACCATCACTGTGTAAGCTGCAACATGTATTTATAGTTTGGACATTTTCAGTGGCCCCAAAACGTATTAGGACACTTTAAAAGACGAACATTTACTCACCCCCATGTCATCCAAGATTTTCATGTCTTTCTTTCTTCAGTCGAAATTAAGGGAAAACATTCCAGGATTTTTCTCTATATAGAGGACTTCCATGGGGATCAGCAGATTGAAGGTCCAAATTGTAGTTTCAATGCAGCTTCAAAGGGCTCTACACAATCCCAGCCGAGAAATAAGTTTTATCTAGTAAAACAATCAGTCATTTCCTTAAAAAACAAACAAACAAACAAACAAACAAAAAAACAAATTTATATACTTTTTAACCACAAATTCTTGTCTTGCACTAGCTCTGCAATCCATATTGGAAAGATCATGCGCGGTTAGTTCTTCATCTGTGTACTTGTTCAAAAAGGTAGGGTAGGGTGAAAAACTCCATCTCATGTCATCTCATCTCCTCCAAATTCAAAATCGTCAGATTTTTTGTAAAGGGTGTTAGCCTTTCTTAGCATGCTTGCTTTGTAAACACTGGGTCAATATGTTGAGCTAGTGCAAGATGAGCATTTGTGGTTAAAAAGTATATACATTTTAATTTTTTTTAGAAAATGACCTATCATTTTGTTAGATAAGACCCTTATTCTTCGTCAGGGATTGTGTAGAGCCTTTGAAGCTGTATTGAAACTGCAATTTAAACCTTGAACCCATTGACTCCTATTGAAGTCCATTATAAGGAGAAAAATCCTAGAATGTTCAAAAACCTTAATTGCTTTTCGACTGAAGAAAGAAAGACTTGGATGACATAAAGAGTGAGTACATTATTGAACATTGACATACTGATACACTGAAGAAAGTTAAAATCGATCATTCCCAAAAAAAAGTTTAAAAAAGGGAAAGTGACAATTTCATTCATAACGGTTGCTATGGCCCTGCAATAACATCTTCCTCCCCCAAAAATGAATTTGACAATTTTTCTTGAAATTTTATCATCTGTATGGTTATCTAGGATGTCTTCAGTAGATGAATGGAACAGTACAGGCAATACAGAGATGTGGTCCAGTAATTCAGACTATTCACTCTTCACTGTGTGCTACACAAAGTACCCCTCCATCTCAAACCCACCGTGGCAATCATTTGCAGCATGCTCATCTCAGTCCAATTTCCTATACTCACATAGAACAGCACATATTTCCCCTGGTCTAAAAGTGCTGGAAATCAAAAAAGAAAGCAAACTTACTGTACAAGACAGACTGAATCTATGCTTCTTATAGTTTTACAGACACAAAACCATACTTAAAGGGTTACTCCACCCCAAAGTTAAAATTAAAATTCTTCATTAATCACTTACCCCCATGTCGTTCCAAACCTGTAAAATATTCACAACACAATTTAAGATATTTAGGTTGAAAATCAAGGAGCTTTGTGGCTGTCCCATTGACTGCCAAGTAAATAACACTGTCAAGACAACGTCTTTCATACTTTCTGGGCCTTGACAGTGTTATATACTTGGCAGTCAATGGGACAGCCACAAAGCTCCCAGTTTTCATCCAAAATATATTAAATTGTGTTCCGAAGAAGAGCAAAGCTTTTACCGGTTTGGAACGACATGGGAGTAAGTGATTAATGACAAAGTTTTCATTTTGGGGTAGAGTAACCCTTTAAATTACTGAAATTAATTTAGTAGACAAAGTCTATTAGTGCACCTAAGCATTTTATTTTATGTTCAAACTGGTACTGTATATAAAAATGAGACATACAATGTAAATACTGTGGATAAAAATAATTACATTTTTTAAACTTAGAAATAAACAATGTTTTAGGATTCCTAAAAAGAAAAACAAAGAAAAAGCATTAAAAAATGAGAGATTTTTACACAGCCGTTCAAAAGTTTGAGATCAGAATAATTTTTTTTTGTTTTTTAAAGAAGTCTCTCATCAAGGCTGTTTATTTGATTAAAAATACAGAACAAAACTGTAATATTGTGAAATATTATTGCAATTTAAAATACTGCAATTTAAAAAATGGTTTTTTATTTTAATATAAAATATAATTAATTCCTGTGATGAAATGCTGAATTTTTAGCATCATTACTCTAGTCGTCAGTGTCAAATGATCCTTCATAAATCATTCTAATATGCTGATTTATTATCAATGTTGGAAATAGTTGTGCTGCTTAATATTTAGTTTGGACCTGTGATACTTTTTCAGGATTCTTTGATGAATAAAACATCAAAAAGAACAGCATTTATTTCAAATAGAACTAAAATAAGTTTAAGAATAAACTAAAATAAGTTTAGGGTAATTAAATATATCATTTCTATCTTTCTTTGAAAAACAATTAATGCTTTTATTCGGCCAGGATTTGTTAAATTAATAAAAAGTGATAGTAAAGACTTAAAGTATTCCTATTTTCAAGAAATGCATTTTTTTTTTTTTTTTTACTTTTTATTCAATAAGGATTCTGAACAAAATATTAAGCAGCACAACTGTTTCCAACATTGAAAATAAGTCAGCATATTACAAAGATTTCTGAAGGATCACGTGACACTGAAGACTGGAGTAATGGCTGATGAAAATTCAGCTTTGCATCACAGGAATACATTCATAAGAAAATTGTTATTTCAAATTGCAATAATATTTCATAATATGACTTTTCCCCATATTTTTGATTAAATAAATAGAACTTTGATAAGCATAAAAACACTACTTTAAAAAACAATACATATCTTACTGATCCCAAATTTCTGAATAGCAGTGTACATTTGTGAAACTCCTTTTCAGATGTTCTTGCTTTCACTGAAACACAAAACGTTCTTTGGTTCATTTTGAAATGATACTGATAGACATGAACATTCGATTTTACACAAGCTTATTTAGTTGCGCTTTACAGCAAAAAAAAGCTTGAAAAGCAAAAGGGAAACACATCAAATAGTCAGAAAATTGTCAGTTGATCTTTTTATACAAGCTGACAATAAAATTTGTAATGGCAAATGAAACAAAATGCAATTGTATTAAATAAATAATAAAAGTGCAAAATAATAAAAGTGCATTTTCTCTAGTGTTAACACAGGATAAAAAAAAAGCTCTATGCTTTCTGAGTTGAAGTAAACATCATTTTTTCAGAAAATGAATGACAGAAAGAAAAAGAGAGAGTGAGCGGACTGAAGCATGTTTTATGAAATAACAAGAACAAGCTTTAGCAATCATGCCATTTAGAGAAAAGCTTTCTAAAAACAGAGGTTTGTTCACTTTGTTTCCCCGCTCCAAATGACAAACATGTGGAGGCCCCACGCTGTGAGTGGATTACATTCAGTGCAATACAATATCTCTTACAGCTGAGGTCAACAGTTCAGTATCCACAACGACTTTATTCAGGCAATGATGCGAGCCCGGACCCACCGCATTTTGTCATTCTGAATTTCACGGCTGAGTTTCCCAAACTGAACCAATTCCTGCTGACATGTTGCCAATGGATGAGGGTTTGATAGACTAGTCATGGCCGTTATCGCACACTCGCGCTGTCGGACAGGTGAAGGCGAGCAACAGTGTGTATTTGCAAATCGATTTTCAGCAATATGGGGAGAACAGGAAAAGACGTTTGCTGAAATGGAATCAATTGTGTATGCAAGTGGAAAGAAAAAACAGATAAACGGCTTGCTCAAACAGTGCAACAGGAGGTGAAGAACACTCCCAAATTGCTAAGAAATGTACTGCACATGCACAATATGGTAGCACAGTGAAAGTGTACACATTTTAATAACTGCTGTGTATCATATTGACTCACTGCATGGTAACAAGCTGTTAGTGAGTAAACCGTTCATATGTTTTTCAGCAATATATAGCTGCAACATGAATTGAATTTATGGTTAATCTGGTAAATTTATGAGTGAAACAGGATATTCAATGAAGTTTTATTTGATTAATGGAGTTTATCCATTACAAATGGGCTGAATCAGGAAAAGTGTGTGTTAAAGTACATTCCAGAATTGAGCCCAAATATTGGTTAATTAATAAATAATATTATCTTAATTGTTAAAATGCATTTATTTGATCAAAAATACAGAAAAAAACAATAATACTAATACTAAATTGGTATTACAATATAAAATAATGGTTTCTATTTTAATATACATTAAAATATTTTTTTTTTTCCTGTGATGCGAAGCTGAATTTGCATCAGCCATTACTCTGGCTTGCAGTGTCACATGATTCTTCAGAAATCATTCTAATATGCTGATTTATTATTAGAATTATCTATGTTGGCAACAGTTGTGCTACTAAATTTTTTTTTGGAACCTGTTATACTTTGATTATTAAGAACAGCGTTTACTCAAAATATAAATATTTTAGAAATATTTTATAACAATATAAGTCTTGCTATCACTTTTTATCAGTTTAACACATCCTTGCTGATTAAAAGTATTAATTACTTTCAAAAAAAGAAAGAATAAAAATGTACTGAACCCAAACTTTTGAACAGTAGTGTATATTGTTAGAAAAGATGTATATTATAAATCAGTACAGGGGCAGGGGCTCAAGTGGAAAAAGGGCACTTCTCTCTTTTTTTTAAAACAAAACGTAAACATATATTAACACAACTTTGACTTACTTACCAATTAATTCTAATTTCTACAAAATTATCAATTCACATAAGAGACCATGGTCTTCTCTGCTACTATTTTCAAGTATATCTTTAGATGTGGCGATTCAGATCACGTTATTAATTCTACTGTATTCAGCTGTCGTTTCTCAACGAAGTTAGCCTGTATGCCCATGATATATTGCCTTAGCAAAACCTTACCTAACTTATATGGTATAGCTCATGAGTCATGGATGTTAGCAAGCATGGCCATAACCAGGGTTTGAAAATTAGTGAGGTCTGAGGTTAAGAATTGTGCTATAATAACCCCTACAAATACAACGCATGACATACACTGTTTTTGACAGCATTCATAACATTTCTGACACATATTATCATGATGTTTTTGCATTTGCCTTAACCACCTGGTATTTTCGCCTAAATTTTTCTACCCAATTTCAAATGCTTACCCTACACACATACAATGGAGGAAATGGAAAAAATGGTGTCATTGGATAGAAAACCCTTTGAACTATACAATTTGATTGTAATTTTCCATGAATAACATTATATGTGTTTTAAATATGACAATAAACACTAAAAAAACAATAGTGATTTTTCATTTTTTTTTCAGAATGTTTTGTTCAAAAGGCTGTATTTTAGGTTCCAAATGCTCCAATACTTATCTTGTTTGATTCTGCTAGGTGTCAGGATGTCCCAGAAAAAAGAATCGATCAAATATGAGCTTCTAAACTGAAGTTATTGAAGTATAACTGAATGTAGTATAATTGTCAAATTTTCCGACTAAATTTGTATACCCAAATTCAAATGTTTACCCTACACACATACAATGGAGGAAATTAAAAAAAATTGTCATTGTATAGAAAACCCTTTAAACTACAAAATATGATTGTAATTCTTTATAAATAACATGATATAGGTTTTAAATATGACAATAAACTCTAAAAAAACAATAGCGATTTTGATATTTTTTTTCATAATGTTTTGTTTGTAAGTTTATTTTTCAGGTTTCATTTGCTCCAGCTCTCTAAAACTTATGATCCACCTTATCATCCACCTTCTGCTTGGGGATGCCCCACAGGTGTTTAATAGGGTTCAGGTCTGGAGACATACTTCGCCACCCCATCACCTTCATTTTCCTCAGCAAGGCAGTTGTCATCTTGGTAGTGTGTTTGGGGTCGTTACCATGTTGGAAAACTGCCGTTCTGCCTTGTTTCTGGAGGGATGGCACCATGTTTTGCTTCAGAATGTACAGTACATAATGGAATCCATGTTTCCCTCATTGAACTGCAGCTCCACAGTACCAGCAGCCCCAGACCATGACGCTACCACCACCATGCTTGACTGTAGGCAAGACACAATTTTCTTGGTACTCCTCACCAGGGCATCGCCACACATGCTGACATCTGAGCCAAAGAAGTTTCTCTTAGCCTCATCAGACCACAGGATATGGTTCCATTAATTCATGCTCTTGGACAAGTTGTCTTCAGCAAACTGTTTGCAGGCTTTCCTGTGAGCCAGCTTCAGAAGAGGCTTCCTTCTGGGATGGCGCCCATGCAAACTGACTTGTTGCAGTGTGCAGCATATGGTCTGAGCACTGACAAGCTGACCTTCTAATTCTGCAACCTTTAAAGCAATGCTGGCAGCACTCATGCACCTGTTTTTTGAAGCCAGGTTCTGCACCTGACACACAGAACAAGTACCCAATCTCGTTGATCGACCCTTGTAAGGCCTGTTCTGAATGGAACCCATCTTGGAAAACCTCTGTATGACCCTGACCACTGTGGTGTAACTCAATTTCAGGGTGTTCTTTAATAGCCTTGGCTATCTATGTGGAGAGCAACAATTCTAATTCTGAAATCCTCAGAGAGTTCTTTGCCATGAGTTGGCATGTTGAACATCAAGTGGTCAGTATTAGAGAATTGTAAAGCACCAAATTTTAACTGCTCTTATACTAACTACACAACTTTGTATTCTTTTGTCAAGCAGACAAAAAACATAAACATGATGAATAGAACATGTGGCTTTGCATGGTTAAACAACATACTGATGTTATCACTTAGGGTGTACTCACTTTTGTTGCCAGCTATTTTGACAATAATGGCAGTATGTTGAGTTATTTTCAGAGGACTGTAAATCTATACTGCTATACAAGCTGTGACACTGTATTTCAATCCAAGAAAATACATTCACATGTGACATTTGAAGAAAGTTTTTTTTGTTGTCTATAACACAAAACTTTCCCCTGAAATACATTTCTAAATATGTTTGGTATATGAAGGTAGAAACTTTAATCTACATATACTTTCAACTTCAAAAAAATATTTTATTTAGCTTCACTGTTTACAACAGTGCATATAATTAAGCATATATTTTTCGGCTTTCAAAAGTAAAGTCGTTTCAGTTGAATAGCAAGTCTTTTTTTTTAATTTTCGATGAAAGATTAATCAAATACTTTTTTTTCCTCAGAATTCCATCTACTGATGAATCATTTACAATAAGACAAGGAATGTGCATTAAGAAAGTAAATAAGGTTAATTTGGATTTCATGTTCAAACAAACATAATTTTAACAATGGATTTCTTAATTTCTATGATGTCAAATAGAAAGAGAACACAAAAACCAGCAACAATATGGCATAATTAGATGCAAGAGGTAATTTCTAACAACCTGCCTTTTCCCTGAACTAAAAACCAAAAACAAAATCAAGTCAAACAATGTAGCTGCTAGTTAAAACTACTGTCTGGCACAACAGACTTGCTGTTAAAAGTTTTGAATCATTTGTGTTGACTTCTGCGTCGTTATTAAAGGTCTTAATTGCACGCAGATGACAACACAGTGAAAACGTTATGACTGTTTAGCTGCACAAAAACAAAAGCATTTGTTTTTGACCTGTGCCGGAAATTGTTGTGTAACGCAATTACATGACATAACATGACAACAGGCTTGCGTATAGATGAGAGTGTTAAAACCTATTAATTAACAAGTCCCTAGAGAACCCTCTTCATAAATCTGTGTCCAATATTAACTAAAGCAATAATGTAGTTTTTTGTTCTATTTTGGTGAATTTCTTAGGGGACTAAAAGCTGGGCTTGATGCATGAATGGTGATAGTACTTTGAATTGCACTCAGGACTTTTGCATGAGCATACTCTCTTTTCCATAAATTAATACTATTGGGAATAAATTAGTTCTCTGCTAATTAGGCTGGCAGCCAGTTCCGAATGCCATGCTAAGCGAACATCGAGCATGGAACACTGGCACTGTGTCATCCGAGGAGAGGAATATTCCTCTATTCTCCAGCGCTTATCCCAGTTCCACACCGCTAATCAGGATGCCAATTTTATCCCCTCATAACGAGGAGCCACACTGCTCTTATATTCCACATCAGAATCCCTATTTGCATATGAGCCGTCCCAGTGTTTTGTCACTTTGAATAAGTACCCGCCGTCCAAAAAAACTCTCTTGTAGCAGCTTCTCAAAGCCTACATCAGTTCTACTTAGACCTCATCCAAGTTGCAATTACTTATCGCTCGGCCCAGATGGAATCTGTGGGCTTTTATTGCATTTTCTGCACTTATTTTCAGAAAAATCTTCCAAACGGATTTAAACATGGTAACATGTTGAGAATACTACACTTATTTGTAGCAGAAAATGTAATCAAATTAGTCAAACTGTTTAATAAATAAACATGCAGTGTTAGGCAAGCCACTCAAAAATTGTAGCGGAACATGTTATTTTACAAGTTAATGGAAGAAGGTAGCTTGCTACAATAAAGATAAATAGAGAATACACATGTAGGCCTATACACTAGCGTTAAAAAATGGGCTCAGTAATTATTAATTTATGAATATTTATATGTGGAATTTATACTTTTATTCTGCAAAAATACATTCAATTGATTAAAAGTGACAGTAATAGACTTTTACAAAAGATCTAACCCTAGTTCAAAATGCAATTTTTCCCCAGACATATTAAGCAGCATAGCCATTTTCAAGGCTAATAATAATAAACGTTTCTTGCCAATACTAGAATATTTATCTATATTACAATATATATCTCCATTTCACGTCCCAAAAACCTTGACAATTATTAAGCCACTCATTACAAAAACACAACTAAATCCTAGTGAATTGGAGAATTACAAGCTCCATGCTTCAGCCCAAGGCTGCATCTCATTACTAGTTTTACTTGATCTTAGTGCTGCGTTGTAGATCGATTACAAAACTGTACATGGGCAGGCTTTAAGATGGTTTAGATCCTGCATGATCCTTTGTCTGCTTAAACGTGGAATCATCTTACTAAATGCCAGTAAAGTTTGGAGTGCTGCAAAGATCTGTCTTAGGCCCTCTGCTTTTTTTCATATACATGTTGCCCATTGGTAATTTTATTTAAAAATATGGGATAAGTTTCCATTTCCATTGTTATGTTGATGATACTATACTATATACAACTATATATGTGATGCGATCTGGGAAAACCCAACACATAGTGAAATTTGACCTTTTTTAGGTTTTGATACCATGTGAAAGCTGGGTTCAAGCTCTTTCCAAAACTGTTTTTATTTTGCCCATAACTATTGTTACTTTTGAACGTAACAAAAGTTATGGCTGATAGCTATGATTTTCAGGAATGTAATTTTGAGAGAAACGGGTTAAAAGTAAAAAAATCTTTTACTTTCACTTCACAGGTTTAAGAAGAGCTTTCAGGAGCACTATACTGCATTATTACACAAACAGACTAACATCTGTTTTCCGTTGTTTATCATGGGCAAAAAAAAAAAAAGTCTCCGAACTTTTGATCACCCCTTGTATGATTAGACAGAACAAATAGTGAAATAGTGTACCATGTAGTTTACATGTAGAAACGTGAGCGCAGCACAACTGTTTGCACACTGTTTATATAACAGTCTGTCATCAGACTCCTCCTCTTTAGTAACTTCATCATCCAATCCATCATATCTGGATGTGAAATAGTCCATTATAACATTGTTTAGGGCACTGACATCACCAGGACTGAACAGATTGAGACAAGTTAGATCGTTTGAGTGAGCAGCTTCTTCCGACTGCGTTGATCTCTTGCACTCCGACATCTCACAATATTATAAAGTAAATCAATTAAATACAACTTTGCATGCCATAGTTTACACAGGACTGGTGGGAAATGTGCATTGATACACCTTTATTAAATATGTTACGTGGTTTATTTTGATAGGTTAACGGTGTTAAGAGAAAACACCTCCACAGCACATTCTTAACATTAGAGAAAGACTTTAATAAAACGCTATTTTTCTGCACTAAACAAGTGAATTTTGTCAAGATATTTTCAGAGGTGATAGTCAAGATGTTATAGAATAATAATTTAATGAAAACCTAATTTTGACAAAAAATTGACATTCGTCCTATTTTTCAAATTTCCTGAAAACGTCCCAGCACGACATCCAATGGGTTTTTCCAGATTGCATTACATATTTTAACAAAACCAGATAACAAACTTCTAAATTATCTAAGCTAACAGAGGGTGTTAAAAAAGTAAATGATTGGATGGCCACTAATTTTCTCTAATCAAATTCGGATAAGACCGAGATATTATTTATTGGGCCAAAAAAAAAAAAAAAAAAAAAAAACAGCACACAGAATCTCTTAGATTATAATTTGCCTCTAGACAGATGTACTGTTAGTTCCTCTACAGTCAAAAATTATATTAGACAGCAATTTAGAAACATTGCCAAGCTACAAAACATGTTACCTGTTTCTGATGCAGAAAAGCTAGTTCATGCATTCATGACCTCAAGACTGGACTATTGTAATGCTCTGCTAGGTGGTTGTCCTGCATCTTCATCAAACAAGCTACAGGTAGTCCAAAATGCAGCTGCTAGAGTCCTTACCAGGTCAAAAAATATGATCATATTACCTAAATGTTACAATCTCTACACTGGCTACATATAAAATTCCATATCAGTTACAAAATATTACTACTTACTTATAAGGCCCTAAATGGTTTAGTACCTGCGTATTTAACTAGTTTTCTATCATGCTACAATCCAGCATGCTCATTAATGTCACAAAACTCTGGACTTTTGGTAGTACCTAGGACAGCAAAGTCTACTAATGGAGACAGAGCTTTTTCGTATTTGGCTCCCAAAGTCTGGAATAGCCTTCCTAATAATGTTCAGGGTTCAGACACACTCTCTCTGTTTAAATCTAATTTAAGGACACATCTCTTTAGCCAAGCATTCACAAAATGTATTTCGTAACCTTGTACTCTGGTTATATCTGATCAAATGCACATTATCATTCTTTGCTTGGTTTGAACGGCAGCTACACAATTTTTTCTCTATATGTTATTCTGTTTCTGCCATGGCATAACTAAGAATTACAACATGCTTCAATCTGGATCCAGCCTCTTATGAAGATCCGAGATGACCCAACACCTTGAGAAGAGATGACGCCAATCCTGCAGAGGACCTTAGATATAACAGCCCTGAACCAACATACAAAACTAACAAATTTTCTGCGATGTTGCTTTGCAATGATTTGTATTGTGAAAAGACTGGAGTAATGGCTGCTGATAATTCAGCTTTGCCATATATATAGGCAATCACAACGTGGCGATATCCAGCCATATCTCACATCTAAAAGTGTGATATTGTTCTTACACAACAGCAACAGTTTGGTACCACAAGTGAGTAAATACATAAGAAACAACAATGGAGTTTCTTTAAAAAATGTCTTTTGTACAGAACTAGTTCCTTCAGCCAGATTCAAATATCAGTTTGACAGTTTAACAGCTGAGCCCAAGCCTCCATTACTAATTTGAAAACATCACTTTAGAACTAGTGACCAAGGAACGCTGAGTTGCTTCAATAAAAGCTTATTGTATTACTTATTGTATTGAAAACAAGTAATGTAACTAAAATCACCATCACGAATATGAACAATGTTTCTCAATACTAGGACTGCCCTCGACTAAGGGTTGTTCTTGTCAACCAGTAGTCATTCATTTGAAGCATTAGTTGACTAATCGCACGTTTATTAATAAACCATTTAAATATTTATAATGAGGCTTTAATTGCCTGCATAGTCTAATAAGCACTCAAGCACACGCATAAAGTTGCCACAGCGAACTCCAGAAGTAATGTTAATAAATGTGTCAGGGAAAAACAGTAAGTAGACTGCATTCATTTGTTATTAAACTATGCTTCCTTTGTTTTCGGCTTAAGAGATAAAGTCGGTGACAATAACTCCTCATCTCTGCAGTTGTGATGCACCTGAATGGATGTTTGTAGACTGTAGACCTACACAAGGCTGGAATGGGCTACAAGATCATCTCCAAGCAGCTTGGTGGGAAGGTGACAACAGCTGGAGTGATTCTTCGCAAATGGAAGAAACACAATATAACTGTCAATCTCCTTCAGTCTGGGGCTCCGAAATATCTCCTTTTGGAGTTTCAGTGATCATGAGAATGGTGAGGAATCAGCTCTGAACTACACGGGAGGATCTTGTCAATGATATCAAGGCAGTTGTGACCATAGTCACTAAGAAAACAACTGGCAACACACTATGCCGTTAAGGTCTGAATTCCTGCAGCGCCCTCAAGATCCCCCCTGCTCAAGAAAGCACATGTACCCATCCCGTCTGAAGTTTTCCAATAAACGTTTGAATGATTCAGAGGAGAACTGGGTGAAAATGTTGTGGTAAGATAAGACCAAAATCTATCTCTTTGGCATCAACTCAACTCTGCCTATGACCCTAAGAACACCATCCCCACCGTCAAACATGGAGGTGGAAACATTATGCTTTTTTTCTGCTAAGGGAAGAGGACAACTGCACTGCATCAATGGGACGATGGACGGGGCCATTTATCATCAAATCTTGGGTGAGAACCTCCTTCCCTCATCCAGCATTGAAAATGGGTCGTGGATGGGTATTCCAGAATGACAATTCTGGGCAACAAACAAGTAGCTCAGGAAGAAGCACATTAATGTCCTGGTCTCTAGACCTTAATCCCATAGAAAATCTGTGGAGGGAGCTGAAGGTTCGAGTTGCCAAATGTCAGCCTCAAAACCTTCTGGATCTGCAAAGAGGAGTGGGACAAAATCCCTCCTGAGATGTGTGCAAACCTGGTGGCCAACTACAAGAAATGTCTGACCTCTGTGATTGCCAACAAGGGTTTTACCAAGTACTAAGTCATGTTTTGCGAAGGGGTCAAATACTTGTTTTACTCATTAAAAGTGAAGTGGGCTGGTATGCGTATAGCCTTTAGTGTACCGGCACTTCTGACATGTTACGTCAGTGTCTGGGTGAATAGAAATTACACTAACGTTAAATACATCACACTACCAGGAGGAGTCACCTCTCATCTCGACAATTCACGTGAATGAATGCAACCGGAGTCGGTCTGGGGTGCGAGAGCATGTCAGAAGAGCCGGCATAGTGGAATAATAATTATTGACTACTAATGTGAATCAGTACATTATAACAAAAACAATGTCCTAAAAATGAAAAGAAGCTGTTTTTTGCGATCACATCATTTTAATCCGGTCAACTCTTAAGTCCAAGCTGATCCATTAAAAGAGAAAGCATTCAAACAGTAAGTTTAAAACAGTGCTAATGCGGAGAATAGCGACTTACAGTACATCTAGATGCCGGTAAATGATTTGCTTTAGTGTGTATTTGGCTTAACAGCAAACGTGTTTTATAATGAATGTCATTGCCATGTCTGCAGTAAAGTGGATTTGTACAAAGGTTCTCAAAAATAATCATATTCGTTTTGCTCAAAAAAAAAACAATTGTCATACAAAAAATCGCACACAAACCATCGTCCTGAGCAAAATGTACCTTTGTGAATTGTGACTGGCTGCACAAGTGGTGTAATAATTTAGGAGGTGGATATACTGTGAAATTACATAACCTACAAACACATGTATGGCATAAAACTTGAAAGCATATCAGAGAAAATCTGAAACATCAGTAAAGCATTTTTTAAACAATGGCAAAATATAACTAAAATGTTATTGCAGCCAAATAGCCTATAAATGAATGAAAATGCATAATTTTAAATAAAGAAATCGCATGGTTTTGGTGTTTAAATTTGTGCTTTACATAAGAAGTGAAAGACATCTTCTCTCAGGTATATATCCATGTTTTCTTGGCTTGCTGGATGTTGGGCTCATGCTCATATATATATATATATATATATATATATATATATATATATATATATATATATATATATACATGCATTTGCCAAAACAAATTTGCCGAAATCAAAGCGCGGACTGTAAGGGAATTAGTGCCGTCAGCGCCAGTCCCGCCAGCCGGCATAGGATTCTTCAAGGTCTTAAAGCCTTCATCGAGCGACTATGTTCACAATCATTTACAATTTCTGCCTTAAACTTACAATCAAGTCAAAGTCTCAGCGTGGGAAGTGGTATTAAAAAGTAATTTCTTATTTCAATATATTTTTAAATCTCATTTAGATGTGCCGTGTCTGTTGTCATATCGGACACAAATATGGCGGCGAGCATAGCGGAAGTGACGTTTTTGGTACTCATGGATAAGTTTCTATATAAGTACTGGTACTTCTGATTTTAGCAAGTTTGAAGTAAAAGTATTTGATGGACGTATAATGTGTGTCAAGAGCATTAATTCAGTATGATTATCTCATTTTTGACCGAGATTTTCCTGGTTTTGCATCTTCATACACACACACGTTGTGTTTCCATGTTTTATGGGGACATTCCATAGGCGTAATGGTTTTTATACTGTAAAAACATATTTTCTATCGCCCTACACCTACCTTACACCTAAACCTAGCCCTCACAGGAGCCTGTGCATACTTTTATTTTTTAAAAAAAAACTAATTCTGTATGATTTATAAGCCTGTTTCCTCATGGGGACCTCACAAATGTCCCCACAAGGTCAAAATTTACTAGTTTTACTATCCTTGTGGGGACATTTGGTCCCCCACAATGTGATAAATACCAGGTGCACACACACACTCACTCACTCACTCACTCACTCACTCAGAAGAGTCATTAATTCTAGCATCTAACATTGTTTGTTCTAATTCTAAACATCCATCATATGGAATACTGTACACACAAGTTCTTATTACTAAAACATTGTCAAGAAACATGTAATGTTGCAGCATCTTACACCACAACTCGCTATTTATAAACCACAATTGTTTCACTACAGAAAACTACATGCTAGAACAGCAGTGCTACCACCTCACTAGCAGATTGACTAGTTTCAGACGCTACTGCTGTTCACTCTGTTGGAGGATGTGTGGAACTCTGTGAATGACGTTCATTCAGATTCAGTGAGAAAAAGCTGCTGCGAAGGAGAATCCTCTCGAGAAGTTTCCTCTTCTACCCTGCAGCTTTGAGAATGAGAAGAGGAGAAGGTGGGTTGTTACTGTCAGGGTTTAACTGCAATTATCCCTTCATTAAAATATATTAGATCATTAATAATCAGTCAGCCTTGCCACATTTAGATGCAATTAAAACTTACTTCAGTCCAAGGTGTTGGGAGTCCAAGGTGTGCGGCAGTCATATTCATCATGTCTGCTTAACTAACATGACGGTATGAGAATCCATCATCAAAATCTAATCTCGTGGCAGAATTAACAGTCCCACCACCTCCTCTCTGATACGAAAAAAATAAACATTTTCCCGCCTCATTCTACAAATAGAAGCTCCTGCAACTGCAAGCCAGGCATTTTGCACTGTGAGACCGAGAAGCCTTGTTGTGTTAAAAAAATGTCACGTTCTAATGAGAGAGGCTCAGCTGTCGGTGAACACCGCTCCTGAGAAAATGACAATATAAGCTCAATTGACGCCCTCGCTATTCCTACCTCCCTTTCTGTTATTGTTTCCCTCCTTTTTTGGTCTAGTTCCCCATCAAACGCATGTGAGCAACGACAAGAGTGCCAATTGACCTTTACAGCTTGCAGCTGTTCGCCTCCTGCAAAAATCGTATGTGATGAAGTTCCGATTCTGGTCACAGTCATTGGTTTTGTGGCAATCATTGTCCGTCTTGCATGAATCAGCATGTGCTTAATTATGGATGGGTAGTTTTTGCCGGTACATGCTCTGAAAATGAATTCAATTAACCCCTTGACTGACAAATGTTGTGTTGTGTGTGGTAGGTGGGGGGTCTGTGTCGACACTTGACAAGTGACAAGAGATAATTGGGTTCAAGTGCATTAAAAATACTGTAGTTGTACTGGCATTTGGTCTGGACACTAGATATTAGCCTCATTTTTTAAAAAGTCAGGCCTCAGCTTCAAGATATTTTTTGTGTCCATGATAAAAATGCTGTTATTTCTGGACCAAACATGGAATTGCGCATAATTGCATCAGACACACAGAGATTGTATAAAGGGACAGCTGTATTACAGCAGACCTTGACACAATGACAGTGGACAGAGCAAGTTGTCATAGTGGCAGTGGAAATGTGGGCATTTTCTGCCAATGTTTTTTTCTATTGAAAGAGACAGCAGAGAGGAGGGAAGAGAATTATTTGGGGAACGAGAGGATGAATGAGATCAGGAATATTACTGGCCAGTTAGTGTGGGTGCAAAATACTTGTCCATGATTTGAGAAAGTGGGTGTACTTTGATTCATGATTCATTTACGGCTCAGGTCATTGGGCCAAAAAATTTGTAAACAAATAAATATACATATAAATATATAAATAGAGCTGCTAAAATACACCAACATTTTCTGACAGTTCAAGATTAATTTACAGCTCAGGTCATTAGCTCTCAAATAAAATAAATAAAACTATGATATGATAAAATATGATAAAATAAGCTATAATTAAATAAAATATGATATAAAATAAGACAAAAACAAACTAAACTAAACTAAAAATAAACAATTAAATAAATACACTGGGGTGCTCAAATTTTCTGACAGTTCAAAATTAATTTACAGCTCAGGTCATTAGCTCAAATAAAATAAAATATAAAATCAAATAAGATATGATAAAATAAAATAAAATAAAACATGATAAAATAAAATATAAAAAAATCAATAAAATATAAAATTAAAATTATAAATAAATTGATGCACTGAAAATGGGCTACTCAATTTTTCTGACAGTTCAAAATTAATTTACAGTTCAGGTCATTAGCTCAAATAAAATAAAATAAAATAAAATAAAATCTGATGAAATAAAATAAAATATAAAATAAAACAAGATATGATAAAATAATAATATAAAACATGATAAAATAAAATAAAAAAAAAATCAACAAAATATAAAACAAAAAAATATAAATAAATTCATGCACCAAAAATTTAGAAAAAAATAAATAAATACATTGGGCTGCTCAAATTTTCTGACAGTTCAAAATTAATTTACAGCTCAGGTCATTAGCTCAAATAAAATAAAATAAAATAAAATATGATATAAAATAAAATAAAATAAGATATGACAAAATAAAATAAAATATTATATATATATATATATATAGATATTATATAATAGCATGATGGATAAAATAAGATAAGATTAAATAGGATAACATAAAATAAAAATAAAATATTATAAAATAAAATAAAACATTAAAACATTAAATAAAATCTGCTAAACCCAAAATGATTTGCCGCTGGAATCTTGTCGTGGCGTGTGTAGTTAGGACACGGTGTAATTGCAACTTTATTTCTCAAAATTGCAATGTTATATCTCTCATTGTTACTTAACATCTCCCAATGACTTTACATATCACAATTTTGTGCATTTTTGTATATCACAATGTGACTTTATATATCACAACATGATTTAATTTCCGAATTGAAATTTAATTTCTATTTCTTATTTTTTCTCTCAGCTTTGCTTCAACTGACAGCAATGCAGAGCCAGAGATATAAGAGCAATTAGTCTGCAAATGATTACTAACATACATTTTTGCAAATAAGCTGCGAGAAAGTATTTGAATATCAAAGTAATGACACGCTTCACCTTTAAACCAGAGTCAACAATAGTCCGGATGAGCAAGGAAGATTTCATCTCCAAACCCGGACGCAGACTTATCGTGCAAATTATGGTCTGTTGCCCTTCAGACGTCCTCATGCGGTTCATTCTCAACCTAGCGTTACATCAGAGCAGGAGTTCAAGGTCATGGCAGTCAGCCCGAGCGCTGGAGCGAGTTGTGGTTTTTAAGGAGCAATTAAAGTAAATGCTAACAGAAGGCTGAGAGCTATGTATGGGGAGAGCATGATGCTGGGGTCGTCTTGTTATCGTCAGAGCCATGAGCAGAGATTTCTATAGAGATCAAACTCATCCTTCATGATGAAAAGATAATGCAAACTTATATTGCAGCTTTTGACTGGCTGAATGGCTGTCACTAAACTGAAGAAATGTAATCATGGAGACACATTCACACAGCAGTCACATGACATATAGATCAGTTAAGCTATTCACAAGCACTTCATTTCACACTGAATAGTCCCATTTTAATAGGTCAATGTCTAAGTCCATGGAAAAGAGGCATGAATGACTCAGAATGGTACAATAGGTACAGACAGCTGAGATCATTAAAAAACGTCTTTCCAAAAAAAATTAGACATGATTTAAGACCTTTACACAGTACAAACTATTGAACAACTGCATGTATGTCCTTCACAGTCTTGTTTATATCTACAGGGCTAAACAGTAAGGATGGTTTAATGACCTGGAGACAGCGTGAGACTGAGTTTCAGGCTAGATGATGGACGTGTCACTTGTGTTACAATAAACACGGTGTTTACAATCCATAAACCAGCTCTGGGTTACACTGTGAACATTTTTGTGGTGGGTTGTGTAAGAATTAATGTAAGCAATGTACTTAAAAACTAAACTGGTACAAACTGCTGTCCCACAACAACAATAAAAACAAAACACAATTAAAAAAGTATTTCAAAAAGAATTCAAATCTTATCTACTGAAATCCACAATAATATTTAAAATACATTTTTGGGTACTTTCAAATAGGAGGTGGCTGTCCCAAACCCTAACTCCTAAATTGTTTTGCATTTTATTTGATTGTTGTTTCTCAAAAAAAAAACATTTTTTACATCACTACCCAAACAGTGTATTTTAGTCCATTGGCTGATACCGATTTTAACTACATTCCTGCATTTATGATCAGGAAATATTCCTGTGTCCCTCTCTCTCATTGCTACAAGGTGCAAGTAGATACACCCCATCATACAATAGGTATCTAACACATAAGCCTAATCAATTTTCTCCCAACTCTTATAACTCATTTAAGAATACGTTTACGAGGTAACTTGCCCACCCGCACATTTTTGTCCATTAAAACGCTACTGGCGCTCTGTATGAACACCGGCTCAGCATATGCGTACAGCCGAACACACAGCCTTTCAGCTTAATTTGATAATACTTTCCGCCCAGTGTTTGCGCTATTTCTCGTCAGATAACAGTGTCTTCATACTCGGTTAAACTAGAGTTGTGGATATCTCGTAACTCCCTCATAGAAGCGCTTGTCACCGTTTAAGTCTATTGATGTTGCGGTCTCCAGTCATAGACTGTAAAAAAAGATGGACGACGCGTCTCCCATTCATTCCATTGTAGTAAAGTGAAGCCAAAACATCTTAATATGGTGGCTGCCATACTGGGGGAAATTACGTCATTTGGAGCCAGAGTCTGCGCACTAGAGCTTCGTTTGGAGCCAGAGTCTGCGCAGAAGTGCCACGAGGTGGAGCCGCGATAGCAAAGTCCCGCTCAAATTCCCACATACCCAATCGCAAGATCACAATCACGACACCACACCCCGTTTTTATAGTATCAAATAATTACATAAAAGCAAACTTATTAGAAAAACGAACACTTGAACATAAAGGAGCATTATAAGAACTACCTCAAATGAAAACATCTTTGAAATAAAAATGTTCGATGTGTAATTTAATTATTTAGTTTGCCTCATATCCCGTTCGATTACATGGAGAGGGCGGGGTTTATGACCTATACTGCAGCCAGCCACCAGGGGGCGATCAAAGAGCCAGCAGCTTCACTTTTCAGGACCTGTGAGGCACACCCGTCTCCAGTAGATTGTTGTTTTTCTTGCATCTTTTTCTTTTCTTTTTCAGCTGGCCCGGGCCAGAGTTGCCTCCTTGTGGACAAGCTAATTAGTGTAAAATCATTCAAGCCATATGTGCGATCTGACTGTGCGTTCACATCAGATGCGAATTGCGTGAATAAATCGATGATTTTGTCCTCCATTGTTGTTTCAGATTTCTGTACAGTTTCTAGAGCAAGCTAGAATTGGTTAACATGGTGCAAATTTTCTGCAAAGTTCAGATTTTTCAACTTGTGCGATTTGCGCTGCCTCATTCGTGCGAATCTCGCTGCAGGATGTCTATTGCGCTTAACGCTTCATTCGCGTTTGGTGTGAACGGACCTTGAGCGTACTTCTCCCTTGGGCTGGATGAAAACAATGTCATATTATAATGCTTCACTGACTGCTGATAAGTGTACTTTCAGATATTTAAAAAACTGTGCCATTAAGCTTTATATATATATATTTTTAGATATATTTTAAATATCTGCACTTAGCATCAGTCAGTGAAGCATTAAAAAATAACACAATAGTTACTTTCCCTGGTAATTAGTTACTTTTATAATGAAGTTACTATTTGTAAGAAGTAACTTTTTTAAAGTAACATGCCCAACGTTGGTCTTCACCACCATGATGATAAAATAGAATAGGTCCATATGCAAGCCAGAAGTCAAACCAAAGTAATAGTCCAGATGGATGTATATACTGTCCAGAAATGAGCTTCAACTGTTCAGCTTTTAATTCTGTCCAGAAATGATATTATCCTGATTAAATGCCCGTGAAAAAGGGAAAAATCCAAGGGGTAAGTTAGCAGATGGCCTTCAGGCATTAACCTCTGCACTATTTGTTCTATGACGTGAGGGCCGAGTTTCATTTTATTACCAATATAACAAAGTAATGCAGATTTGAAGCGCTTTGACAGAGCCAAATCCAGGGCAATCTCTCTGATGGACAACAATCCCCCTCCTCGCTTACTCACACAAACCTGCTCACTCTGTACCCTCTCCATACTTTCACTTGCTCTGTCATCATTCCGCCTCTATCTTTTCCTCCCTCACTCTTTCAGGATCTGTCTTCATGCTTCTTTTATCCCACCTATTCTCTTTCTCTCTCTCTCTCTCTCTCTCTCTCTCCATTTTTCCCTCTCTCTCTCTGTCTGTCTCCACCCCCGCAGTTCTAGCGCTTGCTGCAGGACCCGTTCAGCTGTCACAGACATAAGCAGACATTATCCACTGGCATACATTTGTGCCTTGGACTTCTGCAAGTAATGACTGCAGCATTAGGATTACCTCTGGACCCCCCCTCGACTATTCAACTGCAATCATTCTGTCTGTGACGGAGGGGGAGGAAGCGGCCTTTATCACACAGGAAGAGATGACATAAGTTAGAGTGGTGGAGAATGAGTCATCAAATACAGTCACTCTTTCAGCGGCTAATGCTTATGCTAGCCGGGCTTCTGCTGAGCAGGAAATGATGGCTTTGCTAAAGAGCTTGTTTTTGTCATTAGACTACTACTAACGGAGTGACGTGTAACATATATGGCTGGACATTTGAAGAATGTGTTTAAAGAGACAGTACACCTAAAAAGGTCCAAATTGCAGTTTAAAAGCTGTTTCAAAGGGCTCTATGTGATCCCAGCTGAGGAACAAGGGTCTTAATCAGTGTTAATTTCATTGACAAATAATGTTCGTCATTAACTTTGTCAACAACATTTTTTTCACAGATGAAAACGAAGCGATAACTGACTAAAATTCTCCTTGAATGACAAAAACTATGACAAAAATCTACTGTCATTTTCGTCAACAAATAAAAATGAGACGAAAAAGTTAGGGAGGGATGATATGGAAAGAGATTCATCCAGAAAACTCTGTTGCGTAGTAGGAGGTTAGATATGTACAAACCGGCGGGACACAAGCTTAAATACACTAGCCGCACGTCTTATAAAACGTTCAAAAATGTCAATATATGTGGGAGAAGTGCAGACATGTGGATAAATTTGACGACGCTAGAGAGAGAACTCAATTCGGTCTTGTTTTCTGGGCACAGACACCGAAGCATACACACAGAAAGCACTTCTCACACTCTTTTGCATTGCATGAACTAGGAAACACACAGAATGATCTTGAATTGTCCGTTTTGACGAGTATACACATAAACACAGCCGATTACGTCTTAAATGAACGTAAACAGTAGAGAGAAAGTGTATCAGTACATTGCATCTATTGCATTCGTTTTTAAAGGGATAGCAGCCACATTTAGTTGCTATTGTCCGAGTCACAGATAGATGTTAATTTAGCAACAAAAGAAAGACAGAAAACCACACACTACTCTTAACTGAATCACTTACGTAGCCCTAAAGATGAATCTAAATTAATTTCGAGAAATAAATGTCTGTTTGAAAGAATGAAGAATATGTTTAACAAGTTACTATAAAGAATGCATAATTAGCCAATATAACCATTGGTATTTCATTCAAAAGAAGACTTAAATTGTGTTAAATTGTGTGTTTATCATGATAAAACCTTAATATCAAACCTATATAATGAGTTTGGAAATTTTAGAGAAATTCTTTATAAATGCACTGTAACTAAACCCAATAAGTTTTAGCTGACTAAATGTATTGTAGATTTAGTCTAGGGATGTAACGGTATGAAATTTTCTTATCACGATTATAGTGACAAAAATGATCACGGTTATCAATATTATCACGGTATTGTTAAAATGTGCTGGAAATGTTTTAAAAGTCCTAACACATAAATTGTTTCACAAAGTTTTATATTTAAAATCAACAAACAACATATAAAATTACTTCTGTTTGCACAAACACTAAAACAATAACATTACCAATGAGATTTTATATTACAACATGACTGACAACAGTTATCTTCAATAGTTATCTAATAACATGTTCGAAATGTTCAAATAAAGCTTTGAAAAAGTTTTATAAAATGGTAAACCTCACATTTCAGCCTTTAAATAAAGAAAATGGTTAAGTCAAATCAATAAATGTTATATGCATTTTATCTAAATAATTCTAGATGATTTATATGAATTGTTTAAATTTGTAGAATCCTTGTTTTTAGTCAAAAGGTCAAATGACAGCAGTGCATGAAAATTCGGTCCGTTTTAGCTAGACAAAACAGGCTGAACATAATTGTAAGTCAATGTAAATCCACTCTCTGCCACTAGGCGGCACTTGTGGAACAGCAAAGTTCCAGCTGTTTCCGTAAACTCCTTGGACAAAGCAGCATTGCGATTAAGAACACTACTTTATTAGGTAATACATCATGAAGATCAAAACACAATGCCATCGAATCTTTTCTGAAGCCAGTCAGAACCATTAAAGGTACATTCATATAATTCATTCATTTATATATTAATTTGTATATTCCCTCAGCACCCTTTTAAAACCTCCCATCTTTCTGTCATGCTTTCATTCAAAACGAAACTACTCTCCGTGCTCTGCGCACATGAGACTGTTATTTAAACTTTTCTTTACGCTGGACAGTATATGTTTATCATAAGTTGTTCAAATCGTGGTAATTAAATACGGTTTTAATGATAATTAAAAGATGAAACGGTAATACTAACCGTGGAGAATTTTATCATGATTTATCGTCAAACCGGTTATCGTTACATCCCTAATTTAGTCGACTAAAATCCTATGATATGTCGTCAACTAAAACTAGACTAAAACTAAAAACAATTCAGATGACTAAAATATGACTAAAACTAAATTGCGTTTTAGTGAAAAGACCGACTAAAACTAAATCAAAATTTGTTGTCAAAATCAACACTGGTTTTAACTAACGAAACGCTCTGTCATTTTCTTAAAAAAATACAAATTTATATACTTTTTAACCACAAATGCTCATCTTGCATTAGCTCTGCAATGCACATGGGCTTTTTCACACAAAAAGGTAGTAAAGGGCAACAAAACTACACTACTTTCTCCTCCTACATTAAAAACATCAGACATTGTTTTTTTACCTTTCTTTGTTAAGGGGGTTTGACTTTCTTTGCATTTTCTTTGCTTTAAACACTGGGTTGAAACTTCCAGCTATGTCAAGCATGACTTTTCCAAAGTGATTACATAACGTGTGATGTCGAGCTAGTGTAAGACGAGCATTTGTGGTTAAAAAGTATACAAATTTGTATTTTTCTTAGAAAATGGGCAATTGTTTGGCTAGATAAGTCCCTTATTCCTCGGCTGGGATTGTGTAGAGCCCTTTAAAACTGCAATTTGAAGTTGACCACTGAAGTCCTCAAAAACTTTTCAACTGACGAAAGAAAGACATGAGCATCTTGGATGACATGGGAGTAAATTATCAGGAAATTTTAATTCTGGAAGTGAACTTCTCTTTTAATCACCCAACATGTTTGACTGCTTTTTCTGCGGCACACAAAAAGAGAAATGAGAATAATGCACTGGTCATTTTTTCAATGTACTTAAAATGAATGGGGAGCTTTCAAGTTTCAAAAAGGAGCCAAATGAACCATAAAAGTGGTCCTGTACTGTATTCCAGATGTTATGAATCATACAGTGGTTTTGTTGGAAAAATACACTCCAGTGAGCTGTTGACACAAAAACCGCTGTGACCGAATCACTGAATCAATCAGCTGAATCAGAAAAACAGAGTCTATGAATCATTCAAATGTTTGGTGAACTGAACTGACTCAGTGAAAAGATCTGACTCAAAAGTATCTTCCATTCACAAATTAGACATCACCACTTCTCTCATGAAGAGACTGAGAGGAGCTAGGCTGGATGTTAAGATGTTTAATAAATAATAACTTTTCATTTTGTCTGTTCCTCATTTAAATCCATCAAATAGCCAAACTGCTACAATAAGTACAACAACAAAAGGTAATAAAACATTACCAGATTTAACACGTTTGTCAATTTCAGATCAAACTAAAGACATTTTTTATCATCACTTGCTGAATATTTTACTTTGAGAGTGCTGTGAAACATCGAAGAAGCAATGTAATATAATTTCACAGAAATTTTGCATTTGGAATTTTTTTTTATTTAATTTTTTTCCCCAATGAGTCTTGCTTTTAAGATACCTTTCTAGTGCTTTTGTGTCCTTTTTGAAGCTTAAAGGGGTCATGAACTGAGAAATCTAAATTCCATTTATCTTTTGTAGTTATTAGAGGTCATTGTACTATACAAACATGTTGTAAGTTTCAGAACACACAACTTTCTCATTAGTCTAAAAACTGCTTACAATCTGTCAAAAACGACAGGCTGTGGAATCTACCACTTTATGATGTAACAGTGTGACCATGTCTTTTGTACACCTTATTTTTACTACAGATTCATTTACAAACAAGGCACAATTAGACACAGGATTTTTGGAAAAAACTGAAACTAAAAGGTGAATGTGCCGACTACATTGGATCTGAAAGTAGGCTGTCAAACATACACAACTGTTAGCCAATATAGCAGTGGGCGTTTACTTCTGAGTCAAACAGGACAGAAAACAGCCTATTCTTTCTAAATTATGTTTTTTGATGTGAAAATCTTGGTAACGTGATAAGTGGACCTCAGAGAACAGTGCAAAATAATAAAAAGGCAGTTCATAACGTCTGTAAAGTCTCCATTCATTGAAATTGCTTTCAAAAAGTGACGAGTATAAAAGTATCTGTCTGTGTTCCTCAAAAGAAAATAAGTGAAATGATTATAAAATCTTATGCTTGGGTGAAGTATAAGCAAATTTCTCAAGGACAAAAGTGCTGCTGTCTGCATAAAAACTTACAAAAATTGAACTGCCAAGATTATAACAGTCATCTGTGACAAAGTGCTTCACTGGAGACTAGAGTCTAAGTTTTGAATAATAATATCATGGTCCAAAAAGCAATTGACAAGCATTTCCCTCACCAAGAAAATGATTCGATTTCAAACAAGCTTTGATTTTATGTAGAAATAATAATAATAATCCTAGAGCAAAAGTGTTATGGGTTTAAGCTAATTTTACGATACGGTCTACAGCACTTACCAGATCTTGTGTTCATTAGTTTTCACTAAGCCAGTGCAATATGCAAAGGTCAGGATTATTTGATTCACCTAAATAGGACATAATGATCACACATGCTGAATTCATAGTAGGGTGTAACAAAAGGCAAAGCTCAGGGAGAGCGAGCAATTACAGAGAAACAAAATAAAAGCAGTGAATCGTGACTAACAAACAAAATCACTAACTCAGAGCACAACAGGAAACACACAAAGGCTATTTCAGCCCAATCTGGCCCTCTAGACAAAAACAGAGTCTGAAGACATTAGAGAAGTAAAATGCTGACACAAGATAGTATTGTGAAGTGTTATTTAAAATCCAAGCCAGAATGATTTTTGTGGATCTATACAGTTTTAGCAATTATGTCTTGAAGTGCTGAGCGCTTTACAGCCGACGCTACATTGTGTTCCTTCAAGCGCACGTTTTAAATGAAATCTGTCTTCTAGCACAATGCATTGTTAATTAAGGCACACACAAAGGTCATTTAAACTATTTTCTTTAATAAAAAAGTATGAAACGCATTTAAATGCGTGAATCGTCCTGAAATGCGCTGCTTTTACAAGGCAGAACTATCATGCCATACAGTACATGAACAATACGCTCAACAAGGCCAACTGCATAAAGGACTACATACAATCTGCCTTGGGAAGAACTTCATATGCCATTGTTGTTTCTAACACGTGTCCATTAGCGTGCAAGTTATTACCAAAATGACAGGTGCATTATGGGAAATAACAAATCTTTCTGACATCTCTAAAATGCCAGACAGTTAATTAAAATCTCTTCAGATACTTTCTAGTGAAGTGTACCAACATATCACATTCGTCTTATGATTATAATTTGATATTTTATTAAATCATGAACTGTAGGGGAGAATAAGACAACGTGTCCATAGTCAGAGCATGTTTTCCACTTTCACATAAATGATCGTTAACACTTGCATCTGACCCTCTCACGTGCCTGTATTTTTCGAGTCAAAGTCCTCTTCAGCAATTCATTCATGCTATGCTATTATAATATGGAATGCATTACATTGCATTAACCTCTGCACCTGCGCTAATTGAATCTGCGAGTCTTAATGAGACATGCAGAAAAGATCGGCAACGTGCATCGCTCACCAAGGTTGTCTGTAATTACAATTAATGATGCCCCTATACTTTTTTCATTTATTTCTACAGAAAATTAATGGTTTGCCAATCAACCACGACAGAAACGTATGTTCCAGCCTGAATGTAAGTTAATTAGGTCCAGCTAAAGTGCATGAGCAACAAACACGGCCATTACTTACACAGCACTATGAGCTCCATGATGGCCTCTCGAGGCTTGACGTTGAAGCCGTTGTACTGGCTGGTTTGGCAGCGGTACGTGCCGGCCATCTCGCGGGAGACGTTGACGATGCGCAGAACTCCGTCGTAGCTTTCCGTTAGCATGTTTCCATCTGGCATGGGTGCTTCTTTATCAGCACGGGACCAAAGGATGATGGGTTTGGGTTTGCCGGAGACCAGGCACTGCAGCTCTACTGTGTCGCCCTCCTGAGAGAGCAAAGGGGACTTTTCTTGTGGGACAGTCAGGTTCGGTGGAACTAGAAGAGAGCAGAGCACAATGATCATATTATAATGAGCTATGAAGGTATGATGAGCTGACGTCAAACGTTTATATACAGTACACCTCGCAGAATTATTTTGGTAATTATTTTACCAAAATAAGATGGATCATGCAAAATGCATGTAATTTTTTTTTTATACTGACCTGAATAAGACATTTCACATAAAAGACGTTTAAATATAGTCTGTATAATCTTCTGTAGCTTCTGAAGGGCAATACTAATGGGAATATATTTAGGCAAAATAAGAAAATGTACACATCTTCATTCTTTTCAAAAGTTTACACCCCTGGCTCTTAATTCATTGATTTTCCTTCTGGAGCATCAGTGAGTGTTTGAACCTTCTGTAATAGTTACATACGAGTACTTTAGTTGCCTTCAGTGTGAAAAGATGGATCTCAAAAACATACAGTCGTTGTTGGACTGTACATACACAAAAATGCTGAAAAAACAAATAGTTTGTTGAACCTGAAGGATTTTTCTGAAAAAAAAAAGGACAGTTTAACTGTTCAGGACAAAGAAGGGACTCCACTACCACTTAAAAAAAAAACAAAAAACTTTTGAACAGGGTCAATTTTTATATAAATTCAACTATTATTTTCTAAATAAAAAATAACATGCATTTTGTATTATCCCTCCTATTTCTGAAAATAATTAACATTTTGAAGATTCTGCAAGGTGTATGTAAACTTTTGACCTCAACTGTATAAAATAACCCATGGCAGGTCTAAACAGGTGGAGCTGGGGAGGTGGAGGGTTTCAGAGGAACTCTGAAAAGAGTGTTGCAAAATGCTCTACTGAATGCTAACCAGCCATTTAAATGTAAAACAGCAGGCTCATTGACTGCATATGCAACATGAACCAATCAGCTTGTGCTGAGTAGTTAATGCTGCGAATATCATCAGTTTCTATTAACAACCCATCACCCTCTCACCCCTGTCGGCCATCTTGCTTTTCACAGTATAAATGGACTGGTTTGTTCACTGTTCATTTGCGAAGTCTTGTATAGTTTTTCTGTCAATTCTGAGCGTTGTTTCCTGGTTGCCCTCCCGTTGCCGAGCCCCTTTGTTCCTGGTTTCCCGAGACTGTTCTCTGCCCGCCTATCGACCCCTTGCCTGCCCCTTGGATTACTCTGCTCGCTGCCAGCCCCAGACCTTGTTTACTGTTTACTACTATTTTTAGAAGCCATTACTCCAGTCGACAGTGCCACAAAATGTAATATTTTAATATTTATAAATTATTTATATTGGCCTGTTTTTTAGCTATAATGTTATCAAATTCACAATTTTTGCAGTCTGGGACTACCGTTCTAGATAAATAAATGTCTAGTTATTTGTCACCGATATAATATCTATATTGGTTTTGCCAGTACATCAACAAAGACATCCTGTCAGCCACCAGGTGTCAGGTAACGACGTTTCTGGCTGGTTTTCACCGTCAGACATCATAAACGTATGCAGACAACAGGAAGGAGACAAGGTTTATGTTCTTCTGCTGATTCGAGACAACAGTCTGGCAAACTACCACCCCAGCTTCATGTAAACAAGGATGTTGTCACCTTCCTTCTTGGTATCCTAGCACGGACACTGTGCGAAGGTTACCAGGTTTACAGGCTTTATTTCCACTGCGCTGTCATGATGACAAAACATAGAATATCACTTTACACAGACAAGGTTAGTAAGCTATTCTACTATAGTACTACTACTAGTCTTAGGTCAATATATAAAATACTGAAAGAGTAGAAATTGTTGAAAAAGTCATTATTTTTATCTTCTTTGCACACATATAGTATTCTCGTAGCCTCATGAAAATACAGTTACAGTTTCAGCCTATTTTATCAATGCCCTTACGATTCTTTCTGGGCCTTGAATGTGGTCAGAAAGCTCTCAGATTTCATCTAAATTTGTGTTCCAAAGATGAATGAAGGTCTTACGGGTTTGGAACGACATGAGAGTGAGTAATTAATGACAGAATTTTTATTTTTGAGTGAACTATCCCTTTAATGTTTATTGCCTGGTCTCATTTACTTACATTGTAAGAGATCCTCTTTAAATAAGAGATGATTAACAAGCTAATTTTCTGTTTCCATAATGCACAAATGTTATCGACCGACCCAACCTTGTATTCAACCTGTACCATTCCTTGAAATGTTGACAGGCACTCTTAGAGTCTAGGTGCAAGGGTATGTGAGTTTTCCACATCAGATCCCCAAATGACTGAACAATTTGACCAGAACACTTTCAACCAACTATTTTGATTGAGTCCAGACCTCCAAAACCACAGGGTCAGGTTGATGTGATGACATGCTCTGTGAAACAGGACAACTGAAGACGTCTACATCTTCAACAATGCCACAGAAACACCAGTTCCTCTGAAATTAGCCACTGGGGTGCCACACAGGCCTTTTCCATTAAACATGAATCTGACTTTACTGTACACAAAGCATATGGACATGAAGTTTCCAAGTCTCCACGGCCCACTTCACAAGCTCAACATCATTAATAAAAGAGCTGCATGAAAACAAGGGTCCTAGACGAGTAGTGAGGATGAGTGCGTTCTTCTGGGATTCTCTTAAAAAGTGGGAAAAACTTTATAGAGTACAAGAAACGGACTGTCATAATGAAACCTATCATGCACGTACGAAATGTGGGATATGAAAGATGATGACAAAGACAGATAAATACTGTACAGTGAGAAAAAAAGATTTTTTCCTCCTTTGGAGATAAAAGACAAATCTATCTTCTCTCCTACATAAGGTGAGGGGGAAAGACAGATTTATATGAACGGATGGTAATGAGTATAGGACAAAAAAAGAGAACAATGCTGAATATATTTCCGATTGCGACTGCAGGGAGCCTGGTGGGAGAGAGATCTTGTGTCTGCAGGTTGATTAAGCATGACTTCTTTAGCAGACCCAGGGCAAACAAACAAACAAACAAACACAGAATATTTTGCATAATGAAATAAGTCAGAATATAAATCACATTACCCATTTTGGCTACATTAAAAATCCTGAAACAGCATTATCTATGTTTTGTGATGAAAAAAAAAAACACCTTTCAGATCGACATTCGTATCATTAAAATGTCATCAGTGGGGGAGGCTGAGATTATTTTGTTTTATTGAAGCTATAAAACCATAATGTGCTGAAACAGCCTGTAAAACAATAATAAATGTAATCACCGTAAAGAACTGATCTCAATAATATATAATTTTTAAGTTGTACCAAAGAGTCGTGACATCCTACCATTAACCCCATTTTCACTGCAATTTTTTTCATTTGCTTAGTAATGCATGCATGAGTTCAAATTAATTGCTATTTATAATTAATAAATCCATGTTACTGTAAGTGCCAAGCTTGTTAAAACATGGAAATTCAAAGACTGATGTTCTCAGGAAATCTCTTTGAACTCTAATGGCAGTGATATATAGCTTCAGTTATACAAATCTGTGTATGCCCTGGTTACAGTATTGTTATTGTTAAAAGTAAAACTATTTAAAAAACTGTAATTGAAATAAAGCAGAACTAAAATACAATATTAATAATCAAAGAAAAATGTAAAAGTAAGTTGAAAATAAGTTAACGCTGAAATACTACAACGATTAAACTTCAATAAAAATAAATTAAAGCTAAATGTACACCACCATTCAAAAGTTTTTGAACAGTAAGATTGTTTTTTAAAGAAGTATCTTCTGCTCACCGAGCCTGCATTTATTTGATCCGAAATACAGCAAAGGCAGTAATATTGTGAAATATTTTTACTATTAAAAAAACCTGCTTTCTATTTTAATATGTTTTAAAATGTAATTTATTCCTGTGATCAAAGGTAAATTTTCAGCATCATTACATTACAAACATTTATTACTATTATTGTAATCAATATTTAAAACAATTTAGCTGTTTTCAACATAATAATGATAATAAATGCTTTTTGAGCAGCAAATATTAGGATGATTTCTGAAGGATCATGTGACTGGAGTAATGATGCTAAAAAAATTCAGCTTTGAAAACAGTTATTTTAAATAGTAGAATTTTACTGTACTTTGGATCAAATAAATGCAGGCTTGGTGAGCATAAGAGACTTCTTTAAAAAAAAACATTACAAATCTTTTGAGTTAGTGTAAACAGGTGCATCTCAATGAATTAGAATGTTGTGAAAAAGTTCATTTATTTCAGTAATTCAATTCAAATTGTGAAACTTGTATATTAAATTCAATGCACACATACTGAAGTAGTTTAAGTCTTTGGTTCTTTTAATTGAGGATTTTGGCTCACATTTAACAAAACCCCACCAATCTCAACAAATTAGAATAAGGTTTCCTGAGCCTTCAAAATGGTCTCTCAGTTTGATTCACTAGGCTACACATTCATGGGGAAGACAGCTGATTTGACAGTTGTACAGAAGACAATCATTGACACCCTTCACAAGGAGGGTAAGCCACAAACATTCATTGCCAAAGAAGCTGGCTGTTCACAGAGTGCTGTATCCAAGCATGTTAACAGACAGTTGAGTGGAAGGAAAAAGTGTGGAAGAAAAAAATGCACAACCAACTGAGAGAACCGCAGCCTTGAGAGACTTGTCAAGCAAAATCGATTAAAGAATTTAGGTGAACTTCACAAGGAATGGACTGAACTTCACAACGAATGGACTGAGGCTGGGGTCAAGGCTTCAAGAGCCACCACACATTTGGCTACAGTTGTCGTATTCCTCTTGTTAAGCCACTCCTGAACCACAGACAACATCAGAGGCGTCTTACCTGGGCTAAGGAGAAGAAGAACTGGACTGTTGCCCAGTGGTCCAAAGTTCTCTTTTCAGATGAGAGCAAGTTTTGTATTTCATTTGGAAACCAAGGTCCTAGAGTCTGGAGGAAGAGTGGAGAAGCTCATAGCCCAAGTTGCTTGAAGTCCAGTGTTAAGTTTCCACAGTCTGTGATGATTTGGGGTGCAATGTCATCTGCTGGTGTTGGTCCATTGTGTTTTTTGAAAACCAAAGTCACTGCACCCGTTTACCAATACATTTTAGAGCACTTCATGCTTCCTTCTGCTGACCAGCTTTTTAAAGATGCTGATTTCATTTTCCAGCAGGATTTGGCACCTGCCCACACTGCCAAAAGCACCAAAAGTTGGTTAATGACCATGGTGTTGGTGTGCTTGACTGGCCAGCAAACTCACCAGACCTGAACCCCATAGAGAATCTATGGGGTATTGTCAAGAGGAAAATGAGAAACAAGAGACCAAAAAATGTAGATGAGCTGAAGGCCACTGTCAAAGAAACCTGGGCTTCCATACCACCTCAGCAGTGCCACAGACTGATCAGCTCCATGCCACGCCGAATTGAGGCAGTAATTAAAGCAAAAGGAGCCCCTAACAAGTATTAAGTACATATAGAGTAAATTAACATACTTTCTAGAAGACCAACAATTCACTAAACATGTTTTTTCATTGGTCTTATGAAGTATTCTAATTTGTTAAGATAGTGAATTGGTGTTTTTTTTGTTAAATGTGAGCCAAAATCATCACAATTAAAAGAACCAAAGACTTAAACTACTTTAGTCTGTGTGCATTTAATTTATTTAATACACAAGTTTAAAAATTAGAGTTGAAGTACTGAAATAAATGAACTTTTCCACAACATTCTAATTTATTGAGAGCCACCTGTATGTATATATATATATATATATATATATTTACAATAACTAAAATAAAAAAAATAACAAAAGCACAGAACACAATTACTGAAAGCTAAAATAAATGTAAAAAATTATATATCCTGGGGTTGCCATTATAGATATGTAGTGTGAGCAAAGAAAGTCAATATCAAAATAAATAAAATTAAAATAAAATGTAGCCAGAAAAATACAATTTTGCTATGTTAAATGTCTGGAAACTGCACTATGACATCACATTGAGATTATTACTCTTTTAAAACTATCCCAAAAGAGGAAAAACAGTTATTACCTGTAAAAGATAAGAATAACTCACCAGTGGTGGAGGAGATGTTGACGTCTATGCTGATCTCTGGGATCCCTCCGTTCTTTAGTGAGGCCACACAGGTGTAAGTGCCAAAGTCAGTAAACTTGAGGTCGATGATGTCCAGGTTTGTGGTTCCTGGGGCAACGTCTGGGTCAGTCTGGGTAATGACCATGCGCTCTGAGCTACGCAGCGGACGGCCGTTCTTCAGCCAGCTGAACATCAGCTCCTCAGGCGGCGTGGCCTCCACCTGACAGGATATTTTCACCTCTCTGCCAATCTGGATGTTGTCGTCATTATGATAAGGGTCGGGTGTGATCCAGAACCGGCCTTTCTTTAGAGCTGTGTGAACAGAAAAAATGTGACTGATTTAACATTAATGAAAAATTCATAAGGATATTTCTTCAACTTTGGGCAATTTCATCAATTTCAGCTTTTTGAAAATAAGTCTTAAGATATACTTTCACTAGCTTATTTAATTTGGCCACCATTAAACACACATGCTTCACAGGAGCATTTGGACATTTTTAGGATAATCTCACTGCTAACATATTACACATGCCAAATAATTTTACAAAAGTACAGCTTAATTTGAAAGAAAATGACTGAAGAAGAAGAAATTGATCGGTTGATTATTCTGACGAGTAATCAAGTAATCGGATAATTATTATTTTATAGTAATAAAATAGGCCTAAGTGAACAATAGCCTTTAAAATGACTTAACATACAGATATAGCTTATAATATAATAATTAGTTCAAATAAAGCATCAAAAGCAAGTAATCATATGGTTTTATTGAACAAAACTGTTCAAATACATAAGGTATTATAAACAATAGGGCTAACATACATCATGCATTATAACAAATACAAAGGGCGTCAATGCCCTAATGACATTTTTTACACTTTGCTGATCTAATCCTTGTTTAATATTGACTAAATAACATTTAATTCAATTTCCACTTAATCGTTAATATTTGTCCATTTCTTTATGACAGAAATGCAACAGCCACTGTAATTAAGATATTGATGTATTCTCCTCTGTTTACGTAGGATTTGGAGCTGCAAAACGATTAGTCGCAATTAATCAATTCAAAATAAGTTTATGTTTGCATACTATATGTGTGTGCACTGTGTACATTTATTCTCTCTCTCTCTCTCTCTCTCTCTCTCTCTATATATGTATATTGTACATCTATATATGTATATATTTAACAAATATTTGTATGTAAACACAATAATTTATATTATATATAAATATAAATATTTTACATATAAACATATTTTCCTTAATAAATACAAGTATGTGTGTATATTTATATATACATAAAAAACAGACACAGTACACACACATATAGTATGTAAACATAAACTTTGATTTTGAATCGATTAATCATGACTAATCGTTTTGCAGCTCTAAAACTGATAAAATAACACGTTGTGTTCCTAGACGAACGTTATAATAAACCCAAACAGAGATGGAGTTTCAGACATAACTAATTAAAGTGCATATGTGACCCTGGACCACAAAACCAGTCATAAGGGTCAATGTTCTGAAATTAAGATTTATACATCATTGTAGAATAAATACGCTTTCCATTGAAGTATGGTTTGTTAGGATAGGACTACTAATAGGAATATTTGGTGACAACTATTTGAAATTCTGGAATCTGAGGGTGCAAAAAAAATCTAAATATTGAGCAAATCGTCTTTAAAGTTGTCGAAATGAATGTCTTAGAAATGCATATTACTAATAAAAAAGTACATTTAGATATATTTATGGTCAGAAACTTACAAAATATCTTCATGGAACATGATCTTTATTTAATATCCTAATGATTTTTGATCTATACAATGTACTTTTGGCTGTTGCTACAAATATACTTGTGCTACTTAAGACTGGTTTTGTGATCCAGGTTCACATATATTAAACCTACATCACATATATTTATTTAATTGAATCGTAGCGTTTGTAAATTTACAATAGCATTATGCTTTATTATTTTTTACATTTTTAAAATATCTTTAATATATCCTAAAGCCTTGATATGTGTATATACATATATATATATATATTTTTTAAACCGAGTACTCAGATTGAATCAAAGAATTGTGACAGCCCTAATACGAACACATTTGAATTGTATTATTAAATAAAAATATTCTGCTCACGAATCTTGATTTACTTCAGACATCAAATGTCTCAAGCATGCTCTGCACTGACATAGTTGTCTCTTTATAAATAGATTTTTCTAATCAAAGTACATTTAAAAGGAGCAAATATAGAAGAAGTATGGTAAAATATTTACCGTATTTGTTTCATATCACGTATTTGTATTTTTATATTAAATACAGTTAATAGTTAAGTAATAGCGTTAGTTCTAATCAATTCCTGATATGTTAAAGCCTGGCGCTGAAGAAAAACCCATTAATGAAGGCACTTTCATCTTATAAAATATCAGTTTGCTCAAGAAGCAGCAACACACTGGACATTTCTCATCATAAAGTCTGTTAATCTCTTCATACAAGATTTGTACTGCAAGGTTAATGATGCATTAAATACAGTGCGTCAGTTTACATAGCTAAAAGGTCTTTGCTTAATGCAATTTCAAAACAGTTTAATGTACAACGCTTTCCCCCAATTCATCCACACCACTGCTTTTCGAGCTATTATCACTGCGACAAGCCAATGACATAAAAATGACAAAACAAAAAATGTTAATAAACTAACCATGGGCTATTTTCAAGGGATGGAGATGAGTGACTGTCTTAGCCTGTGAATACAGCAGGATCTTAAAATACACCATTCCACTATCACCCCGCTATAAGGTGAGAATAAACAAAGGGCCCCTCCAGACACAAAACACGTGATATTATTTAGATGAGGGATTGTCAGGGAGTCACATATTTTCTCTGTTCATCGGAGAACAGACGACTCTTTTCACCGAACCTCAATGCTTTGACACTGACATTGAGAAGAACTCTGACTCAACCATACTGACATATACAATGCTGGAAGTGATGTAAGAACGGCGTGACATGACACACACTTTCCACACTCTTGCACACCACTCCACACATGCTAATGAGTGAATCTTTGCAAGGTTGAATTGAGAGATCTTGCGCACTGTGTCTCACATTCAGAAATAACTAAAACTAAAAGCCACACTAGACTGAACAGCAGCTATTTTAGGATCTTTACGGGTTAAAACCACACAGTAAATAAACTGAAACAGCATCCTGCTGTTCTCAAGAAAAATGCGTCTTTTATTTAAAGTCAGCATGAAATCAAACTACAAAACTAATTACTTCCCTAAAAGTCATTCCCGGTGGTATTGTATTATGTGTGTGTTCGGGGTGTGCGATATTATTATTTTTGATCGTGGGCGATTAAAATGTCTCCACAATGCTTTTGAAGAAATATCGTAGTATCGTGCTACAGCGCACATTGTATTAGTTGCAGATTTTTACTTTTTTTATCCTTATGTTGTCCCAAACCTGTATAAATTCTTTTATGTGCTGAACACAAAAGAAGCTATTTTGAAGAATGTGGGTAACCAAACAGTTGTTGGTTCCTATTGACTTTGATATTTGTATATTTGATATTAAAAATACTATGAAAGTCAGTGGGGACTAGCAACTGTTTGGTTACCCACATTTATTCAGATTTAAAACAACCTGAGAGTAAATGATGAGTTTTTATTTATTTATTTATTTATTTTTGGCTGAACTATGTCTTTAATGTATATAAAACAACAAAACACAAAGAGAAACATCACTTACCACTCTTGACTGGGAAACTTACAGTTGCTTTAATAAGAATCAATATATAATTTGAAGTGTAAATAGTGTTTTATTTTTATATTTGTTCATTCAGTTTCTAGAATGCTACTGCTAAGTACACCTTTGTTTTATTTGTATATTATGCGTATTTGTAATGTGTACACTACCAGTCAAAAGTTGTTTTTTTTGTTTTTGTAAAGAAGTCTCTTCTGCACACCAAGCCTGCATTTATTTGCTCCAAATTACAGCAAAAACTCATTTACAGCAAAAACTCAAACATTTTCACTGTTTAAAATAACTGTTTTCTATTTGAATTTATTTTAAACTGTAATTTATTCCTGATTTTAAAGCTGAATTTTTAGCAAGTCACATGATCCTTCAGAAATCATTCTAATATTCTGATTTGCTGCTCAATAAACATTTATTTTTTTGTTTTATGTTTCATTTATTATTATTTTTATGTTGAAAACAGCTGAGTAGAACAATAGAAAGTTCGGAAGAACATCATTTATCTGAAATCTTTATCAGAAGTCTTTATCATCACTTTTGATCAATTTAAAGCATCCTTGCTAAATAAAAGTATTAATTTCTATAATATTTATACTGATTTCAAGCTTTTGAATGGTATAGTGTGTAATGTAATAATAATAAATATTTCTTGAACAGCAAATCAGCAATATTTTAAATATATATATATATATATATATATATATTAGTGCTGTCAAATGATTAATCACGATTAATCGCATCCAAAATAAAAGTTTATGTTTACATACTATATATTTGTGTACTGTATATATTTATTATGTATATATAAATACACAGACATACATGTATAAATTAAGAAAAAATATTTTAAGTTTATATTTTAAATATTTATATTTATTTATAATCTAAATTGTACACAGTATAAATATATATACATATAAATATTTAGTTGTAATATATACATGCATATGTGTGTATTTATATGTACAAAATAAATATATAAAGTAAACACACACATAGTATGCAAACATAAACTTTTATTTTGGATGCGATTAATCACGATTAATCGTTTGACAGCCCTAATATATATATATATATATATATATATATATATATATATATTTTTTTTTTTTTAATTTGACTGTTTTGTTTCTTTGGATCAAATAAATGCAGGCTCGGTGAGCAGAAGAGACTTCTTAAAAAAAAACTAATAATATTACTGTTCAAAAACTTTTGACTGGTAATGTATCTTTGTTCTTATTTTTTAACTAAATAACAAAGCTAAAAATAACGACTAAAATGTGTATCTTTGCCTACTTTGACCTAAATATCTGCCATTATTTTTTATTTTATATTTTGTTCCCTTGTAAGGCTTTGCTTTTAAAATAAGGAAATTAGTTTCCAAACTTAATACTAAAACCAACATGACAAAAAAAATAGATAAAACGGTGAACCGTGATTTTTCTGTGATTTGCCATATCGCCCACCCATATTGTGTGTTACATGTATTTTTTTCAACCTATTTTCATCTGAGAGACACAATTTGTTCCTGATGGATAAAATCAACTTGTTCCACCGGGAAATGTCACATTCCAAAAGTAAAATGGGTTGCGAATGCAATTTCTTTTAAAGTCACATTGACTTCAATTAAAGAAATCAGCAATCTCATAAATTTTCTGAAAGTTTAGTTTTAGTCTTCATTAGCACTCACTGCTCACTTTTCAATAGGAGTACACACAGGCCTTGTCTTGGTGTCTTGTGGGATCCCCAATCTCAAGCTAGCCACGAGCCAAGCAACACCACAATTTCATTTCCAAGTCATTTCTGAAAATGCTGTGCATCTGGCCTTAATTATGAATCAGTCGCTGAATTATTTAAAAACAGCTTTTATGAGATCTTATTAACCAATTTATTTGCATTCGTGCTGCACATTTTACAAGCTGTTACAATCTGGACTCTTAAGAAAGGATGTTTGAAGGTGGGCTACGATGCTGATACTGCCAGAGCCTGCGAATATTACAAGATAGACGATAATGAAGAGCTGCAACTTCGCAGGGTAGCTTTATGCAAGGTTCAGCTCGGCAGGCCTTGCCTTACTGGTCAATTTGCAACTTAATCAATAGCGTAGTATTGTGGTGAGATAGCTGTGCGCTCTTTGGTGACCCCATAAAACTTGCAGGGTGTTAATGCTTTCGAGTCCAGTTCCTTCACATGAGTTCTGTCATTATCAAAAAGCACTGCAGGTAAGCAATTACCAAGAGACAAGCTGCGTAATCTTTCCAGAACATTTAAAGTCAGGTTGCTACATGTCGAGCGTTTGAGGATGATTTTTTACAGTAATCCGCTGTAATAACATCTCTTGAAATTTCAAAAATGCTTAAAATGGAAATCCAACTTTTTGCTTCAACTTTTAATGAGCTTTCCAACAGAAGAATATATCAAGAAGCTCCTAAGAGACAGCATAATGGTTTCTCTCCACCGTTTGCACCTGTGTTTTGTAACTGTTTGTTTTATGAAGTGCCTGGGAAAGAATTAAGACTTCACCTTGAATTACTTCAATGCTTTTTGCATGGCATGCACACAATAATAATGCATTCGCAATGCTCAAAGACTATTCCTTTCTGGCGTCAAATATATGCAAAAGGATATTGATGAATGCATTTCAAACGATTATGTTTTGGATACGTCTTTTCTTTGTGATATTATAATTAGTTAGCCGTTTCCTCAGCTCAGCACCCAGCACAGATCATTGTCAACATGCTCTTGTAGCATTATATGAGAATCAATAATCCTTTTGACTAGCCCTGTAGTCGTGCATTCAGAGTGAATGGGAAAAGTCTTTTATGAATATGTAGTGCCACACACAAGCACATTTTTTTATTATAACATCTTACGTAATCATAGGAATATTACTGTAATTTTTCTTCATGGTCACATTTGCACTAGTCAAATGTTTCAGGCTTACTCTGAATGTTTCAAAAAGGGTCTGTCATTTGCAAATGGAACACTGTCGTTTTGTACATAATATTCATTGAATTAAATGAATGTATTTCATAATCTAAAATAAACCGATTAGCATTGCCTGGGGCAGAACAAGTAATAACCAACCAGTTCAAATCAAACAATAGTTTTCTAATAGATATAAAGTACAATGCACTGGGCCTCATTCATCATTTGTGAAATCATGGATGATCAGAAAGTTTGCTTCAGAAACTTACACCACATGAATGCAAAAATCAAAGTGGGAAGCCTTTGATATATATATATATATATATATGATATATTTAAAAATAATATTGTGAAATATTATTACGATGTAAATCAATGGTTTTCTATATTAATATACATTAAAATATAATTTATATCTGTAATTAAAGTTGAATTTCCAGAATCATTACTCCAGTCTTCAGTGTCACATGATCCTTCAAAAATCATTCTAATATGCTGATTTATTATCAGTGCTGGAAACATTTGCGCTGCTTAATATTTTTTTTTGGAACCTGTGATACTTTTTCCAGGATTTTTTGATCAATAAAAGGTTAAAAAAGAACTGCATTTATTTAAAATATAAAGGATTTCTAACAATATACACTACTGTTCAAAAGTTTGAGGTCAGTAAATTTATATTCTTTCTTTTTTTGAAAGAAATTAATACTTTTATTCACCAAGGATGTTTTAAATTAATAAAAAGTGATAGCATAGATTTACATTGTTAGAAAAGATTAATATTTTGAATAAATGCTGTTCTTTTTAACTTGCTATTCATCAAAGAATCCTGAAAAATGCATCACAGGTTGCAAAAAAATATTTGGCAGCACAACTGTTTCCAACACTGATAATTCTAAAAATAATTCAGAATATCAGAATGATTTTTGAAGGAACATGTGACACTTAAGACTGGAGTAATAGCTGATGAAAATTCAGCTTTGCATCACAGGAAAAAAAAAATATTGTAAAGTATATTAAAATAAAAAAACATTATTTTATAATGTAATAAAATTTTGCAATATTACTGTTTTTTTTTTTTTTGATCAAATAAATACAGCCTTGATGAGCATAAGAGACTTCTTTAAAAAACATTAAATGAGAGGGTGTGTCCAAACTTTTGACTGGTAGCGTGTGTGTGTGTGTGTGTGTGTATATACACTACCGTTCAAAAGTTTGGGGTCAGTAAGACTTGCAATTTTTTTTTTTTGAAGTCAAGGCTGCATTTATTTTATCAAAAATACAGAAAATAAACTGTAATATTACAAAATGTTATTACAATAGAAAATAATGGTTTTTATTTTCATATACTTTAAAATATAATTTATTCTTGTGATGCAATGCTGATTTTTCATCAGCTGTTACAACAATGACAACAATTACTGTCACATAATATAATTTAATATAATATAATATAATATAATATATGGCTGTGTATTACACTAATTAGTAACTGCAGGCATGTGATCCCTTATAAAATAAATAAAAAACAGAAACTAATGCGTGTTCATCTGCATGAGAATGAGGGCCAGGCCAAATTTATGCACATATGCATCTGTTCCGGAGGGAATTTTACATGAAAATCTTTTCTGTGCATGCAAAACAAGTGTATAAATATATTAAATAATACTACAAATGTATAAAAAAACAAATATCAGTGAATGAAACCAACCATCTCACATTCCCCAGGCAGTATTACACTCAACACAAAGCCTTTCCAACAAGATGCAAGTCCTCCCATTACAGTGGAAGAAATGCTTGAATACAAATCTGTTATTAGCTGTAGTAAATCACCACTGCAGCAGTCTGCTAATATTCACCGCCTCATCAAAAGCAACTGAATTCTCTATTATCCATTTTGTTATTTAGCAGAGGAATAAGTCAAGTAGTGCAATGTACGAGAGGATCATGGCAGGCCCCGCTAATTTGAAAACAGCTTTACAGGCCAAGCATTTCAGTCATTATATCCAGTGGAATCTCACCAATGTGCCCTCAGGTTCACAATACTGATGCATTGCTGTGCTACAGACAAGTGTGCACACTAATTCTGCTGAGAAAACTGTTAATGTGAATGACCATCAAAGCGATTCAGGTACGCAATTTACATATCAAAACTAAGACCAATTTGGGCGACCAGGAGTAGGGGGATGGTAGGACCGATCTTTGCATGCCTGTTTTGATTGCTTGGTTGAAAGTGGTCTGAACGAGAGATGATATCTCCTCTGTAAATAAATAAAAAGATGAGTTTCTATGGCAGTGTGCAGGCTCAGCAATACCCTTCCTTCCATCGCTGCTCCCCCTCCAGCTAATAAATATCTTATAAAGAACGAGTCGGGTTATTTTGCAGTTATCTGCAGAGCAGACCCTGCAACGTTTGGCATAATCTGCTGAAGAGGCTCTGTGCTGGTACTGACAAGGCTCAATATTTGAGTGATAACTGGGGAAGGGTGGGGTGTGTTTTATTGATGATGCTGCCAGCGGGTGGTGGAACAGAGCTGTCAGAAAAGGCCTTACTCAGGGATGGCTATCTGGTCACTCCCACCTGGGTGCCGTTGAATGACGTCCCATTACGGCTCCCATCGGACCAATCTGCCACTAAGTAATCCCTGCCTTGTGTTTGTTTCGTGTAGGAGCTGAGCAAGATTATAGAAGACATTTTTTTATGTTTAAGGAAGCACTGAACCAAAACAAATCTGTTATTACTTACTCATGTCATTCTAAACTGTATGACTGACTTTCTCCTGTGGAAGACATACGATTTTCATGCAATTATAATCAAGCTTCAGATGCACCATAAGTAGGGATAGGAATCATGAGAAATTTAGCATTTCTAAAATATTTGGTAAAACAGATCTTTCCAAATTGCAACTCTCTTTCCAAATGCAGAGATCATTTTTAATAATAAATGTGAAATGCCTATGAACAAAAATGAGGTATCATATTTTATGAATTCCCTTTATTTTATTAAATACTGCATAACGAAAAACTGGTTCATAGAGTGATTCACTAATGCTGTATGTTTCTTGCTAAATAATGCAGGCTTATGTCAGATTATTTTAGTTTGATGTTCTGTCTGCATGGAAAAATAATAAATATTAATCACTAATAAATAAGAAATAATACATTTAATCAGTTAAAAAGTATGAACATGGTTTATATATGGCTACCTTTGGAACAAGAAAAAATCAGTAAAAATTGTATATATATATATATATATATGATTATTATATATGTGTTTGTGTATGTATATAAATATGGGCAGTTGACAAATGGCCAGTAGAAAATGCTTTTTTGTGAACTACATATATTTATGTAGTGTGAAGTCAATTTTGATATTTGAGAAAATTGTCACTAACTTTGCCAATTCTTTCATTGTTTTTATTTTTTTATTTATTTATTTATTTTTTTTTTCAATTTTACTGAGCTGTACCATAAATTTGTCCTATGATGTGACATAGCAAATAGGAAATACACATTTTATTAATATACAAATACCATAAGATCTAGCTCATATACTGTTATTAATTTAATATGAAATTATAATTAACATAATTTTTTCCCCATATAACTTTGCTGTCATCCATTCAAAACTGCTGAAAATTATACCATTTTAAGATGAGTGATATCTCCCCTATTGCAATACTCAACTGATCTTTTGAGATAAAAACAAATCTGTGGTTCTTTTATGTGTGTCACACCATAGGACATTGCGTCACACTAAAGGACAGAAATGGTAGTTATTGAAGTATTTCTATTTATTTTTGAACATGTCAATGGAGAAAGAATTGATATATTTTGATACAAACAATATCATGTTTTTTAAACAAAACAACAATTTGCATCAACAAAATCCAGTCTCTTTCAATCAGTGTTACTGAAACTCTTCTGTTAATTATCTGTTTATATTTCTGTGTCTTTGCTCTTCCACTAATTTCTATTCCTCAAATCTTTCTGTTTCAAAAACAAATGATCACATTTTATACTTATTTTCATGACACTTCATAACAGTACATTTTTTTTGCAAAAACATCAGAAAATAGTTTAATTAATGTAATTTTTGCATTTAAGAACACTGAAAATGATCAAAAAAGGAATAAAAAGGAGTTGAACAAGTCTTATATAATTATTCTTTCTTAAAGTGACCTTGTCCTCTGGTGTGACAGTATGGGCATCACACCGGTGAACATTTTCTGTCACACCATATGACATTTTAGCCTTTTGTGACACATTTGCAAAAAATTTTCATGATTATGTAGTTTAACATACAGTTTCTAATAAAAAAAAAATACAATTTAGGGGTGTCACACCAAAGGACAAGGAAATGTAAATTTACCATGTGCACATGTCATGGGCTTCACTATCCCTTTACATCTTAGACCTAAAACGTATATTTGTTCAATCTTTGCACAAAACAAAGTAATAGAGCCACCTCTATTCTACCTTCATCAGTCCTCAAGCGTGCAGTTTCGTCTCTGATCAGCGATTGGGCAAACAGCTCTACCCCTTCACCTCAACCACCGCCCCATCTGGCTACACATGCTCTTTTTCCCATTGCAGGAGAAAAGGTCATATTTCAAATGACCAGTACAGCTGCTATCATAGAGCTTTGTACAAGCAGCCAGCAGAGTGTGTTGGGATTACCCAACTTCCAAACCCTCCCATGTAATATCGTTTTCTCTCCAATCCCTTGCTTATTTTGCCCAACAAATGAGATTCCGCCATCTGTGCAGCAAAGAAGCTGCGCAGCTCATGCTTGTAACGTCCCCTCTGACAATCTCATATTATAAAACCGTCCTCTATCTATTGAGCTAGAGAATGGGCCTATCATTGCTATTTTCTGCCCAATAGTGTTGTTTCCATCCATAAGAAAAGCATATAAAACCTAAATGGCCAACACAACTAGGATGAAAATGCAGTGTTGGCCACAAGTGAGCCGTAAAGTTGGGGCAATGATATTGCGACATTCATGTTGTCCATGTAATGTAGTAGAAAATGAGCAGATGGTGGCTAATACATCAAGAAAAGTACAACAGTAAGGTGAACGGCATTGTGGGAAGAGTCAATTAATACATTGAAAATACTCTGATAGTGTTATAAGGGTTTTGGATCATTAGGTTTGAGGAGAAAAAAAAAAAAGCAGTCAGACAAAATAATTGCATGTCTAATGCTCCAAAAAAGTGCCTCTTTAGTGGCTCGGGATTGTCTGTTTCTGCAACAGCGATTATAGAAAAGCAATCAGGACCAAAAACAGAGCCACCAGAGAATCAGTATGTGTGAGCAAACAAAATCTTATAATGGAAATGAATGTTAAAATAATAGCATTTTAATATTACAATGAATGAATAATGCAAAAAGTGTCTCGGAAGGTATTGTTAGGCAATAAACAACTGCCTTCTAATGTGGAATTTGTTTAAGAGGCTAATTTAATGCAAAAAGCAGCACAACTGCAAGTGTGCTATTCCTTTTAAACAATAATTCAATGAAAAATGTTAATATTCAGTAATATGCATTTTAAACACAATTTTGCTAGTTACTTTGTCTGTTTTTGCTGTGCTAACACAGTAGCGGAATTGCTACATGCCTCCAATTCTTGAATGAATCAGTGTTTTTGAATTAATCAGTTAAATGAATGAATAAATGATTCAATGCCTTACTCATAAAGTCACGTGTTTCATTTATAAAAGTCAGTGTTAATTAGCTGAATGAATAATTCAATGACTCACTAACAGCAAGACAAGAGTCACTTGTTTCATCCCGAATTGATCAGTGTTTTTTTTTTTATTTACCAGTTAAATGAGTGTTTCAGTTATCCATTCAAAAAGACAGCCATTTGTTTTATTCCTTAATGAATCAACATTTTTGAATGAATCTGTTGACCAAATAGTCAAAGGATTAGTTCACTCCAAAATAAAAAATTCCTGATAATTTACTCACCCCCATGTCATCCAAGATGTTCATGTGTTTCTTCAGTCGAAAATAAATTAAGGTTTTTGATTAAAACATTACAGGATTTTTCTCCATATAGTGGACTTCAATGGTGGCCAATGGGTTGAAGGTCCAAATTGCAGTTTCAGTGGAGCTTTAAAGGGCTCTACACAATCCCAGTTAAGGAATAAGTGTCTTATGTTGCAAAACGATTGGTCATTTTCTAAAAAAAAAAAATTAAAAAATACAAATTTACATACTTTTTAACCACTAGCTCTGCAATGCGTGTGTACAACTTAGGGTAGAGTAAGGTGAAAAACTCCATAAACTACATAAATTTTCTTCTCAGCTTCAAAATTGTCTAACATCATTGTTTTACATTTTTTGGGTAAGGGATGTTTGACTTTCTTTGCATGTTCGCTTTGTAAACACTGGGTCGGTGTGACTACCTGACTACGTGACTACGTAAAACGCGAAGTCGAGCTAGTGCAAGATGAACATTTGTGGTTTAAAAGTATATCAATTTTTATTCTTTTTTAGAAAAAAAAAGATTGTTTCGCTAGGTAAGACCCTTATTTCTCGACTGGAATCGTGTAGAGCCCTTTAAAGCTGCAGTGAATCTGCAATTTGGACCATCAATCGCTTGTTCCCCATTGAAGTCCACTATATGGAGAAAAATCCTGGAATGTTTTCCTCAAAAACCTTGATTTCTTTTTGACTAAAAAAAGAAAGACATGAACATCTTGGATGAAATGGGGGTGAATAAATCATCAGGAAATTTTTATTCTGGAAGTGAACTTATCCTTTAAATTGGCATACTTAATTATTCAATTAACACCACCTACTGGTATAAAAATGCCATTTTACCAAGTAGAGTAATAGAAAAAGTTATTTCATTGCTTTTGGCACACTGCTCAACTATTAAAATTTGAGGACTAGAACTAACTGTTATATAATTTACAATAAAGTCCAGCTGACAGTATTATCTCACTTATTAAATGGCCAACTAAATGGAACATAAAAAATAAATAGAGAATGATTACTTACTTGAGTTTAATAATTTTATAATGTGAGAAGAAAGAGTGCTGAGTGATACAAGAGACATGAAACTGTGAAATATTCTGTAAGAATCCATTCACCACAATAATTACGCTCTTTCAAATCAAACTCATTAGTTCAATCAAACTGTAAAATGTGATTTAAGAAGGTTTCAGAAAATTAAACTGTCCAAAAAATCTCAAAACTGAAGTTACTGAAGTTGATACTAACCCCAAACTATTGCTCTTTGTTGTGAGAAGAGCTTGGGGAATTACACCTGGCAGATTTCTTTTTTTGGTATGATCCTCTTCCCCTCTGCCGTCTACCTCGCTAAGATGATCCTGCTCACTGGCAAGACATCTGACTCCCATCGTAGCCTCCAGTCTCGCACAGAAACCCGGCTAGATGGAAATGCGTAATCTCGCTGTGCTCCCCAGACCCGGTGAGTTGACAGACAGTAAGGGATTCGCATTAAAACCTGGACCTCCAGATGTGTAAACAGCTTTTTGTGCACTCCGGGGATCAGCCTTGAGAAGGAGTAACTGTGAAGTAAGCTACAACAGCTGCTCCAAGCGGGGATAGTAAAGCTTCTTCAGAGAGCGTTCCACACACATGGATGCCTGAAAAAGCAAATCCTTTTCTCTATTTCACCCTGTTCTTTTGGCTAGATGTAATACGTGGAAGTCAGGATATTCATTGCACTAGGTAATGATGCCAGCTGGAAAAGAACCCATTTCTAAGACATTTCAGAGCAAGACTGAGGGTCCTTTAGACACTTCAAGAAAGTTACAAAAAAATAGTTTTCTAACAATACATAAGCTGTGGCAACATCTTCGTCCTTTCACATTAGCTTCAAACCACAACTCGATTGCTTTCTCGATGCATACTGCCAGTCATTACTCATAATTGCACACTGCATTCATTGTCATGATATTTATTACCTCCATGTACTGTCATTCTGCTTCCATGATAATCATTAAGTAATTCATTATGCACTGATAAATGGAAATGGGTATAGAGGAAAACGCTGACAGCTAACTTGAGGGGCTTGCAAAACTTATTGGTGGAAGCAAATTAAACAGAGTGTAAAAAAAATTAGATGCTATTTACACCCTAGTGTAAATACTAACATACACTATATGCATTTTGTGAAGTAGCATCCTATACACAGACACACACACACTACTATTGAAAAGTTGGGCTGCTTTTAAACTCCATACAGGTTTCATATTTATATGAAACCACAACGATGTGGTTTGTTTTGGTTCTAAATTTTACATTAATCCTAACTGCAAACATGTTGATAATTTTTGATGAGAATAGAGACAAGGCAAACTCAGGTTGTCCAAGCAAATATACTCATACACATGGTTTACACTCCAGGCCACTTCTCTAAGATCCAACTCAAAACATTTCAGACAAAACAACAACCAACTTTTGGTAGTTTTGTCTGGTTCTTCTGCAAATAAACAATTTCCAAAACCAGAAACTATCTACCCAGGCTCATGAAAATACGTGCCCCTACATACATTTCTGCAACACCGTAATTATGTACCTTACTGCACGTTTCGGTTTCGCAGCAGAGAGTGGTGCTAAAACACACGTTCAATATGTGACCGTGGCACATTTTTATTATGTTGCTACGGGTACATTTTGTTGAGTTTTTATTCCGCTGCTTGAGGTACATATTGCGGCTGTTCAGAATTCAAATATCCGATGAGTGTCGATAAGGTTAATGCTCTATTGTGTTGGAAAAATCACCAAAACCAACCATAAACCTACACAATAATGTTAACAAATGCAAAAAAGATATAAAAATGCAACTGTTGATGCAGCTGTGCTATTTTAACTTCCTTCCAGATATGAGCTGTTTTGTCAAACTGTAGTTTCAAGGGGTTTGTACCAGAGCTCTTCATCACTCAAGTGCATTGCCATATTGTGTGAGCTACTGAGCAAACCTTGTGAATTATAAAACACATGCATATGAATCTATAAATGTGGCGACAGCATTCAAAAGTATCAGTTTTCAAATTGCGCAGGGTGTTAAAATTGTTCTGAAGTCATAACATAACATTCTGCCAATAATTGTGTAAAAAGGAATTAAAGTTGTCAGAGTTTTACTGCCTCCTTTACTGCAGTGATTTGTATATACAGTTGAAGTCAAAAGTTTACATACACCTTGCAGAATCTGCAAAATGTGAATTATTTTACCAAAATAAGAGGGATCATACAAAATGCATGTTATTTTTTATTTACTACTGACCTGAGTAAGATATTCCACATAAAATATGTTTACATATAGTCCACAAGAGAAAATAATAGTTGAATTCATGGCCCTGTTCAAAAGTTTACATACACTTGATTCTTAATACCGTGTTGTTTCCTGAATGATCTTTTTTGTTTAGTGATAGTTGTTCATGAGTCCCTTGTTTGCTCTGAACAGTTAAACTGCCTGCTATTCTTCAGAAAAATCCTTCAGGTCCTAAAAATTTTCATTTTTGTGTATTTGAACCCTTTCCAACAATGACTTTGATTTTGAGATCCATCTTTTCACACTGAGGACAACTAAGGGACTCATATGCAACTATTACAGAAGGTTCAAACACTCACTGATAATCCAGAAGGAAACACGATGTATTAAAAGCCAGGGAAACTTTTCAATTTTAAGATAAGTGTAAATGTAACTTATTTTGTCTCCTGGGAAACATGTAAGTATCTTCTGTAGCTTCTGAAGGGCAGTACTAAATGAACAAAATACAATATTTACGCAAAATAAGAAAAATGTACACATCTTCATTCTGTTCAAAAGTTTTCAACCCCCACTCTTAAAGCATCGTGTTTCCTTCTGAAGCATCAGTGAGCGTTTGAACCTTCTGTAGTAGTTGCATACGAGTCCCTCAGTTGTCCTTAGTGTTAAAAGATGGATCTCAAAATCATACAGTCATTGTTGGAAAGGGTTCAAATACACAAAAATGCTGAAAAACCAAAGAATTTATAGGACCTGAAGGATTTTTCTGAAGAACATCGGGCAGTTTATCTGTTCAGAACAAACATGTGACTCATGAACAACTATCACTAAACAAAAAAAGACAGCTGTGGATCATTCAGGTAACAACACAGTATTAACAATCAGGGTCATTTTTATAAACTCAACTATTATTTTCTCTTGTGGACTACATGTAAACATCTTTTATGTGAAATATCTTACTCAGGTCAGAAGTAAATAAAAAATAACATGCATTTTGTATGATCCCTCTTTTGGTAAAATAATTCACATTTTGCAGATTCTGCAAGGTAACTTTTGACTTCAACTGTATATAGGTACGTTTTTTCAGTTTTGCAGAAATCTATATAGAGGCACGTATTTCCAAGGAGACCATGTTGGAAACTATGACTTCTCAAAAATCGCTTCTCACCTCTGACGATAATGTTGGTGGATTTCTTCGCAGGATTACCCACGTTGTTACTGGCTACACAGCTGTAAACACCAGCATCCTCTGTGGTGATGGCAGGTATTGTGAGGGTCCCACTGTTGTTAATGCTCTTCTTTGGAAGCTCCTCATTGTTCCGAACCCACGTCAGAGTTGGGGAGGGCTCGCCTCCAGAGATGATGCACACCAGGATTACTGTCTGCCCAGGGTTGGCCACAATGGGGTCTTCCACAAGCAGCTTAATAGTCGGGGAGGCTAGGACAAAAACAGACAGGGTAACTCTTATCATCTTTATGTGTTTTCTGTTTTCTTATTTAAAAAGATACTTTCTGCTGCACTTGCATCATGTTTGACATTTACGGCAAGCGAACGCACATATTACAGTCGGGTAGACATGATGGCTTATAGTTTAAAAAGTTTAACATATTAGTATTTTTTCTCACACATAACTATTGTTATTAGAAGACATATTATTATATGGATTACCACCGTCTTCATGTCAAGTAAACGCATATACGACAGTACAACAAAAGTGATGGTTATAGTAGGGGTGGGCGACATACCGGTATAATCAATAATATTCTAGCATCCAGATACGTTGCGAATGTGGAAACATTTGGATTCATGCAGAATGAGAGATTTAGGTATTAAGCCTAAATACAACTTTAGAGGATTCGTTGTGGAGAAAAGGAAACTAAAACAGCCTAATTGTGTTTGTAATATTTTTAAAACGTTGCTTCATTTACTGGTATTTTAGCCTACATTATTTCTTAAGATAATAATAATGCAACATACAGCTTAATTTATGCTATTTTTTCCTCTCAGAACGCTTACAGAAGTAGGGTTTTTTAAATCCATGCTGCAAACATATTATAAAAAAATACTTAAATGTCTTTAAAGCATTGACAGGTTTTTTTTTTTTTCGGTCAAAATTAAGAAAAGATGATGCTGTATTGGCTATGACTATGTGCAAGATAGGCTACCAGATCAAGACCCTCTTGTTGTTGTTTTTTTTCTTTTTGAGTAAAGAAAACACTTTACATTTATTATCATTAATAATAAAAATTAGGCAAAAATGTAGAAATAACGTTATTAACCATTTTTTTTTTTTACTTAAACCGGTTTTGGAACCGTAATAATACAGAGAAAACTCTGCTTAAAGTGAACCGATCTAAATTTATTTTATTTTATTTTTTTATTTTTAACCCCTGCTTTATGCAATTTACCAATATCGGTAACCAATAGTTTAATTAAAATCTGAATCGGTATCGGCCAAAAGAATCCTATCGTTGCATCCTTATATACTTTTATTCTGTCTACTGATTATATACTTTGGCAGCATTTCTTATTTATTTGTTCTACTACAGTTTTTTTTTGCCCTACCGCTTGTAATTAGTTTCATATTCTTATTTAATCGCTGACTGTTTACTTGTCTTCACTTGTTTTTTTTTAATTTAGTCTAGTATTAGTTTTTTGTGATATTGACACTGATGATAAGAATTATGAAATTTCTATGGTATCAAAAATTTAGATTTAATAAAGACCTTGTTTAAAGCAAAGTAACTATATCATAATATATCATTACCGTGAAATAAAATGACTTATATAGTGATATAAGAAAAGTTTAACATATTAGTAATTTTCTCACACACACTTATCATTTCGCTTGAGACAACAACTGGGGTTGCATATATTTCTAGACTCACATAAAAGGACTGTTTTTCTCAAATCCTCAGTTTGTGTTCTAAAAAGTCACCCAATTTTTGGGTGGAATTTATTTTAAATCCTTCAAAACATTGAAGGAAGAAGACACAGTACACTTAACAGCTTGACTCATGAATATTAATTCAGTGACGTGATATGATTTTCAAGGAACCAAAATAGTTTAAATGCTTGTTTACAACCAATACCAGGTGCATGACCAACTTCAAGTGAGTAATTACGGCAAATATACACAAAGTTCACATACTGTCACAGCTTGATGACAATTATGGTAGTTTACCTTATTACGCTAATGCGTCTATGCTTAAAAAAATGATGTTTATAATTATCACCCAAAGGGATTTATTTACTTGGTCCCGTAATGCAATAGGTGACCATATCCAATCTATATAATCAAGGCCTGCTCACATGAGCACACAGGGACACTGTGATGTAAGGGCCTTCAAGTTGACAAAGCAATCAGTCAATCCCTGGGATTGTGCCGTGCTCATCATCATCATCAGTGTTGCCAGAAATGCGCTGAGAGAAGAAAAAGAAGTGAGAAAGCAGGATAGTGCAAGAAAATGAGCAGGAAGGGAGGGGAAGTGGAGTAAGAGAGGAAGATAGAGAAACAGAGATGGCCGGAGGGAAAGGTCTGCCGACTCTGTTCATTCTTTAATGGATTCCGTAAAGGTCAGGTCTGCGCCGCAGTAGCATGTGAAGCCCACCGAGACAGATAAGGAGCACAGGGACCCGCAGGGCCATTTCCTTAAGAATATGGTTTTGCCATGGACTGAATTAACTGCAAGGCCAGTGGTGAAAACATCAGCCCGGGGCGGTTTCTTCAGCCATCAACCGACGAAGGAGGAGAAAAGTAGCAGCAGGCCTCTAAATGTAACAGGCGTAACATACTCAATAACACATGCAGCACTCACAGCTCGCTGATTATCAGACCACACAGCACTTGTGGTGACAAGAGCCTCAGGGCACTTCCTTTTGAGAGTTGCTTCTGTGGTGCTGATCGCATGTAGTTTCTTACTTGTTGGATGGCTCATATATAGCAGAAGGAGACTAAAATAAAATGCATTGCTGTGCACGATTAGGAGGCATAGGTATCGCTCTCACCGGTTTTGTTGGAGAGCCGGAATAGCACACTCTTGTCTGGGATGGCACAGACATTGCGAACAGAGGCAGTGCACGTGTAGTTAGCATAGTCCTGAGGACGCAGGTTCTTCAGCTTCAGGATCTTGGTCTCGCCCTGCAACCCAAGAATACAACACTGTACAAAGCAGGAAGTACATCATTTTTTACATTAGACATGGAAGTGATCTGAAAATAAATAAATAAATAAATAAATAAATCTATTAATATTAAACTATGAAAATTCCAACTTCCGTTTTTTCAGTCAACTTTTAGGTCATTAAGTATCAGCTTGAAATATTAAACATCAAGAACTTGCTGTTCATTTTTAAATTTGTTGGTAAAGGTCCAACTAAGGCTGTTTTTATTTATTTATTTATTTATTTATTTTTTGTTATTCAGAATTCACAGATATTTCAGCACTATGTAGTGTTTTTGATTATATTTTGTTGTAAAAGTTATATTACGATTCACTTTTAGAGTGATTAGTGTTTTCAGTTAAGTTTAGGCCATTTCAGTAATTTTATATACCTTGTTTTGCTGTATAAAAGTAACTCTTTATAACATTTTCAGTTTGCTTAGCAAACTAATAAAGAATTTAGACAAATTAGGAATGCTGTACTGTATAATTTTAATCCTCATCTTAATTTAAAATGCAGGATTATTGATCTTAGATCCTTAAGTAAAAAACATTATTTTATTTTTGTTTTATTATGTGGTTCTAAAATAAAATAAAATAAAATAGTTTATTCCATTTTAGTGAGCATATACAACTTGTTTTGCTGTATTCAAGTAACTCTATATAACTTTTTCATTTTGCTTAGCAAATTAATAAACAATTTAGACAAATTAAGAATGCTTTAGCGTATATTTTTTAATTTTAGCTTAAAATGCAGGATTATTGATCTTAGATTCTTAAGTAAAAAAACTTAAAAAAAAAACTTTTTTATTGTGTGGTTCTAAAATAAAATAAAATAAAATAAAATAGTTTATTCAATTTTAGTAAGTATATACAACTTGTTTTGTGATATAAAAGCTCTATATTTAATCTAAAACATTGTTTTTTAAATATGTATTTATTTACTTATTGTGTGGTTCTAAAGTAAAGTAAAGTAAAGTCAAGTAATAAATAGGTTAAGTTTATTCCAATTTAGTGAGTACATACAACTAGTTTTGCTGTAGCTAGTAACTCTAGGATAATTGATTTTAGATCCTTAAGTAAAAACCTTTTTTTAATTAGTTAATTCGATTTTTTATCATGTGGTTCTAAAACAAACTAAAATAAAACAAAACAAAATAATACATTAGTTAAGTTTATTCAACTTTAGTTAGTATATACAACTTGTTTTGCTTTTTAAATGTAACTCAAGGATTATTTATCTTAGAACCTTAAGTTTTTTTAATTAATTAATTAATTATTATTTTTGTTTTATTGTGTGGTTCTAAAATAAAATAAAATTAAATATATAATACATAAAACACTATTCTGAACACGTCCAACAAGCCAAAGGAGAGAGGGGGCCGTTTCATTTTACAATACAGCATTGGTTTGTAATTGATAGTTAGTGGCCCAAAAAATTGTCACAGGTCTATACTGAACGCAAACAGCTTGGAAAACAATGCTAAACACCAATAATTTAATGTAACTAAGCATATAATGGTGCATGTTTAGGATGGCAAAATAGATATGCTTATATTCTGAAGCCAAACTAGTTAAGAACCAGTTGATTACATGCACAAGCAGCTCACTTTTATCTAATAATAAGTAACTTATTTTTGTATCATCTTCAGACGAGGTCAAGTTCTACAAAGATAACCATTTAAAGTCCATCAGTTAAAAATAGTGGCACTGCTTGATACCAAAACCTTCTGAAGATACTTAGCTTTTGATCTGCTTTCTAACCTGAGACATTGACAGAAAGCTGCAGTGCATTAGTTTCATATTCATAGTTCTGAAGAGGCTGAAAGATAAAGAAGGCTCTGTTGAAAATAACATGCAGAATCTCCTTTAAGTGCACAGACTAATGTTGCGTGATTGATTCTCTGTAGGGAATAAGAAGAGCGAAACAGGTCCTGAAATACCCTGTGTCTTATGACTAATTACCAGGATGGATCCACTCTGGGCCAATCACTGTGCCATATCGGATGTGACAAAGCTGTGTTTTGAAAGCAGCTTTTTTTTTTTTTTAACTGTCAGATGATGTGCGTCCTTCTGGACCAGATAACACTCATAATGTCAAACGGATGCTCTCTCTTTTTCTCTCCTGATAGCCGTAGCATCTTTTAAGCAAGAGCAATTAAGTTCATCAAATGTTTTCAAGCAACTTAGGCTTTTAAATTCTCTCATACTGAAGTTCTAGCGTTAAATGCCAATACTGATGCACACTGTATAGACCAATTAGGAGTAGATGTCACAGTTACGTCACATTCAATACATTGTGGTGGCAGAAAAACACTGGTAAGAAAAACACTGGAATAAGAGAAAAAAATAATTGTTGTGCCTTTGGAGGTCAGAATAGGAATGCTATTTTTTTTTACAGAACACTGTCATCAAAGACGTCATTTGAAGCTAAACGCAGATACTTAAATGAACAGTCTATGGATGAAACCTGCTATGGTAACTCTACTTTTAAAGCATAAATTTGACTTAAACAATACAGTAGGTATACATAATATTTACATATTCATAGTGGACATGTTGTAGCCCTAAATTACAGCATGAAATACTATTTAAACCTCTAACATTTTACATAAAATTTACCTATTTCATCTCACAATTCATACTTTTTTTTTCTTGCTAATGCAAGTTTATATATCTTAGATCAGATTTTATAACTCAGTTTAGCTCAACAAATTGGCTCAGTTCAGTTAAATTGTGTTCCAAAGATGAACAAAGCTTTTACGGTTTGGAACGACATGGGGGTAAGTGATTTATGACAACATTTTCATTTTGGGGTGGAGTAACCCTTTAATTATCTTTTTCTTCAAGTATGACATGATGTAAAGCTGTTGCACTAATATTATAAATATAATTTATCTTTAACTGTTGTCACTTCTAGCTTATATTCACCATTATTAACACTTGACACAGTCTCAGTTGAAGTCAAAAGCTTACATACACCTTGCTGAATCTGCAAAATGTTAATTATTTTACCAAAATAAGAGGGATCATACACAATGCATGTTATTTTTTTATTTAGTACTGACCTGAATAAGATATTTGACATAAAAGCTGTTTACATATAGTCCACAAGAGAAAAAAGTTCAAAAGTTTACATACACTTAATACTATGTTCTTCAGACAAATCCCTCAGGTACCACATTTTTTTTTTTTATTGTTTTTGGGAGCTGGGGTGTGAAAACTATTTGAATTTTGTACACCAGGGTAAATTCAACTTATTTTGTCTTCTGGGAAACATGTAACTATCCTACATAGTTTCTGAAAGGCAGTACTAAATCAAAATAATATGATAACTTGGCAAAATAAGAAGAATGTACACATCATTCTGTTCGAAAGTTTACACCCCTGGCTCTTAATGCATTGTGTTGCCTTCTAAAGCATCACTGAGCATTTGAACCTCCTGTAATAGTTGCATATGAGTCCCTCAGTTGTCCTCAGTGTGAAAAGATGGACCTCAAAATCATACAGTCATTGTTGGAAAGGTATTAAATACACAAAAAATGCTGAAAAACCAAAGAATTTGTGGGACCTAAAGGATTTTTCTGAATAACAGCAGGCAGTTTAACTGTTCAGAAAAAAAACAAGGGACTCATGAACAACTATATAAAAAAAAAACAACAGCTGTGGATCATATAGGTAACAACATAATGTATTTTTATTCAGGTCAGTACCAAATAATAAAAAAAAACATTGCATTTTTTTATTCTTCTTCTTATTTAGGCAAAATAACTAACATTTTGCAGATTCTGCAAGGTGTATGTAAGCTACAATACTGTTCAAAAGGCTGCAGTCTTTTATTATGCTTTTAAAAGATGTCTTATTATTTGTCATACTTATTATTTAATGTTTTTTTTTTATTTTACTATGTTTTAAAATTATGTTTTTCCTGTATTTGTCTTACTTATTATTTAAAGTTTTTTTTTTTACACTATATTTTACAATAATTTTTTTTTCCTGTATTGGCAAAGCTGAATTATAAGCAGCCATTACTCCAGTCTTCAGTGTCACGTGATCCTTCAGAAATCACTCTAATATGCTGATTTGCTGAATAATAAACATTTCTTATTATTTTCAATATTGAAAACTGATGATTTTTGTGGAAAATAATACTTTTAATGAATAGAAACTTTAAAAATATATAATTTTAAACATTATGTATTTCTATCACTTTTAATGAATTTAATGCATCCATGTTGGAAATAAAAATAAAATCTTACTGACCTTAAACTTTTAAATTGTAGTATATATGCACACAAATACTACAAACTGACATTACTGCTTCGAATCTAGTATGTCTGCGGTAACGTCTTACCTGTGTGAAGAACGGCTCATAGATCTCCACACCTTTGTCTGAACCTTGAGACAGGAACTCTCTCCCCCGTCTCCAGCTGTACCGCACCGGAGGGTTTGAATTGGCAGCACACCGCAGGAACACTGTCCTCTCATAGTAGAACTGCTCCTTTGCCTCTCCTATACTCTGATGGACCGTCACAATGGGGTCATCTAAATCTGAAATGTAAACGGATGGGTCGGTCACACCGATTCAACATTGCTCAAATTGCCCTGAAAAATGTCTACGAGACTTCTGAGGAGTTGGTGATACATAGCTATAGCCATCTAGAACCCTATCTAGGTGTATTTAAAAAAGGTTTCAACATACACAAGTATGGAAATGACAGAATGTAAATACACAGAAAACTAGGTTACAGGTAAACAAAAACAACCATATTTAGGTTTATTTATGCCCCACTACATGCATTAATATTCATGCCCCAATTCAAAAAAGTCATAAGCTCAATTCAAATGCATTTGTGACAGTGTTACAAACACCAGGAAGAGTCGTATGCCACTATTATCGTTGTTGCTAAATATACCTCTAAATGTGGAATAATTCCAACATTATAGTGTGATATAGCTGATTTTTCCCCGTTTCCTTCCAAGCTGCTCAGAGATTGAAGGCATAATTTGTCGAATTGCTTAATGAGCCAAAAACGACCTAAATTAAGAAGAAGCCCATAAAAGAATTGAAATTTACTGAAGCGCAATTCATACAGTAGCCTATTTATTACGGTCCAAGATAGACATAAATTACTTTTTACATTTTTAACTCATTTAACACCAACCTAACCCATTAAACACCAGTTAAAATGCATGTTGCTGAGATCAAATGCAGCCTAGTAACACTTTACAATAAGGTTCTTTATGTTAGTTCAAACATTAGTTCAAGCAATATCTAACATATAACAAATATCTGTGTACAGTACATTATTAACCAACATCAACTATGTGTATGTTAAATTCTATATGTGAACCTGGACCACAAAATCAGCCATAAGTAGCATGGGTATATTTGCAATAGCCAACAATTCATTGCATATATACATTTCTTTTATGTAAAGTAAAGATCATGTTCCATGATGATATTCAGTAAATTTCCTACCGAAAACATATCAAAACTTAATTTTTGATTAGTAATATGCATGGCTAAGAACTTCATTTGGACAACTTTAAAGATGATTTTTTCAATATTTAGATTTTTTTGCACCTTCAGATTGTCCTATCCTAACAAATTTATTGAGCTTTCATGTATAAATTTACATATAATTCTCAATTTTTTAAAAATTGACCCTTATGAATGGTTTTGTGGTTCAGGGTCACATATATAATCATTTATTAATGTGTGAATTAACAATAGTTGATGCATTATGAGCAAACATTAATTATCAATGGTATAAATAATATATATTAAATGATAAAATCTGCATCAGTAAATGCAGTAAAACATTGTTAACTGAAATCTCTGTATTCGTTTTTAAAGAAGCATTCAGTATTCATCTCTTCATTTTTATAAAATCTGTGCAACATATTCTGATGAGTATCAAACAATTTTTGCTTAGTATTTTAAGTTCAGTCTGAAAAAATGTATACATTTAAACCTAAAAGAAAAATAAATCTAAACACTTTGAAAGCAGCAGTAAGTGGGTGCAAAAACATACAAGAGCTAACAGCGAACATAATGTCTAAAATGATGGACCACTCGGGCGCCTGTATTTTGGCACTTGAATAGTGAGTATTTTTACAACCGTAATTTTTTTCAAGAGCCACAATAATTATCCCAGAGTGCTTGAATAAGGAGCCATGTGCTTTTACTTTCCATGTGACTCTCAGCTATCAATAAACCAACATCTTTCTTTCTCCCATTTCAAATCATTAATCAATCACAAAACATGATAGGTTTGGAGTAAATGATGACAGAAAATTGTCATTTTGAGCAAAATGTTGGGGTCACGATGTATTCACGATTCAAGGATTAAGTTGAGCACTTTAGGACAAATCTAAACCTGAATGCAATCGATATCGCTACTGTCTATTCTGAGCGCTTTAAACTAATGACTAGCGAGTGCTGCCACACTTAGAGACAACGCGGGCACTCCAAATCGAAGCTCTCAGTTGTTTATCGGCAGTGTGTTGGCTGTTCTTTATCAATGACATGTGTCTAGGCTTTGATCACTGCATCAGGAGTAGCATGTCTCTGATCGATAAAAGCGAGTGCCCACCAGCGAATAGTCCACCATGAAGCTGGAATAAAAATGACAAGCTGAGGCCTGTTCTCTAATTCAAGGGTAATGACTTGCTCCTCATTGTCTCCCCACGGCAATGCTGCCTGCCATCGTCCATCGCTCCTCCTATTCATCTCTCTGTGCTACCGTAAATCACTTTACAACATCTATGGCTCCTCCGTGTCTGTAGGGAACAGAAGCAACACACAACTCCTTTTTTGACAGGTCGTGATAGCTTTTGATGGTTCCGATAGCAGAGGAGTAAACCTTTGAAACTCTGAAAAATTCGGGAGCTGGCTTACTGACACTGATGTCTCTTTGAAGAGTAATCCTCATTTTCATTTCACTCATTCATTAAACCTCTCATTTTATGTATTTCGTCACCTATTCAAAGGCACAAATTTGATTTTAACAAAGTCTATGGTTGCCAGAACTTCAAGAGTCGATAATGAGGCCATGTGGCATCTCGAAGAAAATAAAAGTGCTCATGGACTTAAAATGATGACGTGTGTGAGTGCAAAACTCTTTGAAAGAGACCTAGATGAGATATGCTCTTATGATGAGTCACATAAAAAAATCTGACTGTCTGGCTTTTGATGATCTAAGAATGTGCTAGACGAGAAATACATGAAATAACACATGCTCCATTATAGCCCAGATATTGCAAGTCCGACCATATCAGAGGTAATTCATTTCAAACATAAAGTGGTAATGAAACATAGGCAGAGTTAATGGTTTCCATAAATCACTAGTGTGATGAGACATTTCAATGTATTCTTTGATATATTTTATGTTTCCAGTTGGAAAGATATTTTTTTAAGTTTCTTATGCTTAAGGGATGCCTGCATTTGACAAAAAATACAGTCAAAACGGAGGTATTGTGAAATATTATTTTAATTTAAAAGAGCTGTTTTCTATTTAAAAAGCTGCATTTTCTTAATCATTACTTAAGTGTTACATGATCCTTTAGAAATCATTCTAATATGTTGATTTGGTGCTTAAGCAATTGATCCCATTATCACTGTTGAAAACTGTTTCAAATTGTAGTAAAAAACAGTGCTGCTGTAATTATCAATGTATTAAAGCCAAGTCTGAATTTTGCATTTATTCCAAAATAAAAACTCAAGGCAGTAACAGTAACAATATATTTTATTTGTGAACTTATGTTCAGCTATTATTTTTAATAGTTAACTTGTAACTATTTTTCAGATCATCAGTCATCAAAGCTTGGTATATTGGTCACAGACACAGAGATTTATTTTATATTTCACTGATAACTAGGGGTCCACCGATATGTGTTTTTCAGGGCTGATACCGATTATTACAGATCAAGTAAGCCGATAACCAATATTTTGAACTGATACATATGTCTGGTATAATAACTGCCTTCCTTGGTGTTGGTTGAGTGTAGTACTTACAGACTGCACTTCTTACTCTTGTCTTCCTCTGCGCGCGCATCCATAAGGGTAATATAAAGAGAGAATTAAAAGTGGGGCCACTTTATGCTTCATGATTAAGCCTATGAATACTGTACTACAGCTAAACAGCTTAGGGAAATGTAAGTATTTTGCTTCAGTAATTTACATGTTAGAAATGTATGTGTAAAACCAAAACCTCTTATAATTCCGCATTAATTATTTTTTGATACCTAAAACATACTGAGGTTGGACAATGAAACTGAAACACTTGGTTTTAGATTACAATTAGTACGGTGTTGGGCCTCCTTTTGTGGCCAATACAGCATCATTTCGTTTTGGGATTGACAAATACATGTCATACACAGTAGCCAGAGGGATTTTGAGCCATTCCTTTTATAGAACAGTGGCCAGGTCACTATGTGATTCTGGTGTAGGAAAAACATCCCAAAGTGCCTCAATAATATTCACATCTGGTGACTTTGCAGGCCATGGGAGATGTTCAACTTTACTGTCATGTTCATCAAACCTCTCTGTCACCAGTCTTGCTGTGCGTATTAGCGCATTATCATCCTTATACATGGCACCACCTTTAGGGTACAATGTCTGAACCATTGGGTGTTTCTGTGGCCAGTGTTTCAGTTTCATTATTCAACCCCTGTAATTTACAACAGAAGACAGTTCAATTAATCATCTAATGCAGGGGTCTTCAAACTTTTCCATCTCTATGCCTCTGTGCGCTTTGGGTGTGTGCGAGAACAGCACATAAGTAATGAATTGAGTTCTGTTTCGTGTCTTCTTCTTGTGGTTTTAAATAGCTTGAACGTGTAAACTGGCAAATTAATCTGCGAATTAACCTAAATTAACCTGGGCTGCATTTCCCAAAAGCATCGTAAGCCTAAGTTGACCGTAAAACCAATGTCAACAGGAGCTACAATAAGCCTAGGCTAGGATGCTTTTGGGAAACGCATCCCTGGTCAACATCAGCAACGTCTACTGCTGCTGCCTTAACTTTGAGAGACAACTGATGAGTGATGACTGAAACAGCTCCAGGTAGCAAGCGCTTTCGGTGGTGAGACTACAAAACTTCTAGTGCCTTCAGCCTTCCGCGTTGATTGGTCAGACTCGTGACTCCCAACAAATCAGATTGGTAATGGGCGGAGACTGCTCTAGGCCACATAATGGTGAGTTCTAGCAGGCTGCATCAGAGCCAAATAGCACGTTTCAAAATTAAATAATTTTATCAGCGAATTGTTTTAAAAAATAACTGAAACCGATTATCATATAAATGCTTAATATCGGCGCCGATAATCAGCCAGGCCAATAATCGGTCGACCACTACTGATAACAGCTGATTACTCTCTAAAAACTCCAACAGATTATGTTTCATGTCATTTTGAGTCTTATTTTGATGTAACAAAGTGGTTATATCTAAATGTGTGAGTTAGTTACTTACTTTTTTAAATCACCGTATAGAATACAAGACGACCCTGATTATAAGACGACCCCTCTTTTTCAAGATGTACCTTTTGGAAAAAGACTTTTTGAAAACCAAATCTTGTGTTTTATGAGGAAAAAGGATTTTTTTCTTAAAGGGTACATAACATGCACAGTTTCACCTAATCTCATGTTAATCCTCAGTACCTACACTGTAAACCCGAACAGTGAAATTAATTAAATGAAATGAGTTGATTTCACTCAAATAATAATGAAAGTTCATTGGACTTAATTGAAATAAGTTCTGTAAACTCAAAATGTAGTTGTAGTACACTGAACTTAGAATGATTGAGTTTTCTAGTTCCCAGCATGCTTTGCATCAGACAACATGGAAAATAAATGTTGAAATTAAGTGTTATTTTGTGTATATCATTTTGTCTATCATATCTGAAAATATCTTGGCGAAATTCACTTGTTTAGTGTAGAAAAATAGCGATTTATGCAGTAAGCAGAAATGACTGTCTTTCTCTTATGTTAAGAACGCACTGCAGAGGTGCTCTCTCTAACACCACAAAAACAGTTAACCTATCAAAATAAACCACATAACATATTTAATAAAGGTGTATCGCTTGCTTTTTCTAAATGTAAACTACAAGGTACACTATTTGTCCTATCTAAACATACAAGGGGTGATCAAAAGTTCAGAGACTATGCCCATGATAAACAACGGAAAACAGACGTTGACAGACAGCTCTTGTTAAACCCTGTGAAGTGAAAGTAAAACCCGTCTCACTTTAAATTTTTTTGTTTAAATTTCACCACGTGTTGGGTTTTTCTATATCGCATATTCACATCACATTTATATTATTAGTACAAGTCCTGATATGGTATATTGTCTCCTTGAGCCCTGCCTTGAGTCATCACCCAGTCATTAACACATTTTGCTATTGTGTCTGTATCATTAAATGACTCCATAAATGGATAAAATATTTTCTAAGCAGCTACTTAGCAGATGCTTTTATTCAAAGTGACTTACTGTACACTTATTTCAGGGACGTTCAATGCTGAAGGGCACCAAGGTTGTGGCTAATGGCTAGCTCCTTAAGAGGCTGAGATTTAGTCACTATAACACCCTGTTTTGTTAGTGAATATTGTGCTAAAGTAGGCATGTAAAATATGCTTGGAATTTGTGCTACTGTCTCTCTCCGAGTTGCATAAAGCAGCTAGTGAGAGACGCATTAACGCTTAGAAAACGTTCTGGCCCATTATAAACAATGCTGGAAGGTCATCCAGCCATGATAAATTATTTAGATTACTGTGCCTAACATTTATTATTTTTTCAGAGAAATGGTTTTGAATAATGGGTGCTCGTAATAGCTTAACAAGCAAAGGATTAAAAAAAATCCCTAGTTTTTTTTTCATAAGCATACAAAAAGGAAAGAGAAATGCAAAGTTAAAAATGAATGTACTTTCGGCAGGTTTAAAGGTATATACACCTAAAAAAAATCATCCTTTCAAATAAATATCTAATTCTGATAACAACTGTAATCAAAAGTTTCTGTTTCCTTTTCTTTGTTGGTTTATAAAATTGAGGGTTACAGCATCAAAGCAACTGTGAACCCAGAAGGTACTACAGCAAACACTTCTGCTTATAAGTGTGTCTTTCCAACTGATTATCCAAGATTCGTAACCTAAGGATTTAAGTGAAGTGCTGAATCAAGGTTGAGTGTGCGCCTCAAAAGCTAAAAGGGAGATGCAGGCACAGTCAGCAAAGGCTAATACCAAGCTATCGTTGACTTGCAGGAGTGTGTGTCAAGTGTGTGGTTTTTATGCCGACAGGCGGATGAGCTTGTTAACTCACAGTAGACGTCCACCCGGATGGATTTGATGGCGGGAGTGCCGAGGCCGTTCTCAGCCTTACAGTAGTAGCGGCCGCCCTGGTGCCTCTGGATGCGGGTTATGCGCAGTGTCTCGTTGAATACGCTGGAGTCCTGGAAGCGGTCAGTAGCACTTCCTGCAGTCTTGGTCCATCGTATCTGATGCGAAACAAAGAGAGAGTAACAAAAATCACATCAGCTCAGAATGAAAATCATCAGCTAGTGACTTAAAACTAGAATGCCTACCTTAGAGCAAATGGATTGGGTAAAAAAAATAAATAAATAAAAATAAAAATAAATCATTGTTTTAAAAGTATACATGAAATATGACAACAATGATGGCATAGATTTAGCTATTTTTGCTTTTTTTATTCAACTGAATGTTCAGACTGGTATTTATGCATATTTGCATTCCCTAGAGTTAAAAAAAAACAGACAATGTCTCAATTTAAAAAAAGATTGGCTCTATTAACTAAAAGGTGGGACTTTCATTCCTACAGATGCTATAATGAATATTTAGTGATTTTCCCATTCGTTTTTCTGCAAGTGGTTCGTCTCCTCTATGTCTGTCTCTGGTGGAGCACATTAGCTCATAGACCCTAAACATGGTAAATACTAGGGATGTAACAATATCAAAATCTCACAATACGATAATATCATGATATGTAGTCTATGATATGATATTATGGCGATATAAAAAAGACAAATGAGGAAAAAGAAAAATTTAAATTTGGTACATTTTAATGTGAAATTATTGTATCTAATGCACTTTGAGAGTCCAAAAGAGCTCCAACCCATGTTCTTTTAACTAAAAGGTGGGACTTTCATTCTTACAGACGCTATAATGAATGTGGTGATTTTCCCATTCGTTTTTCTGCGAGTGGTTCGTCTCCTCTTCTATGTCTGTCTCTGGTGGAGCACATTAGCTCATAGACCCTTAAACATGGTAAATACTAGGGTAAATACTCAAAAGCATGTTCTTAACTAAGAAACCTTAAGTCAGAATAAAGTGAATTGACTTGTACCTTGACTTGTACTTATTTGTGGTACACACAGCCTATATTACATTAGGTGTTTTAGGAAACCAAACAAATTAGAATATAATAATAGAAATAACAACAATTGTATAATGTTGTTGTTCCTATGTCAGTAATAGCCATATATTGTAAAACAACTGCACTGTAAAATAAATGAAAATGAGTATTTCAGGTATATTATTTTTGCTTTACACTACAGTAGGGAAATTACAATACTTCTTTCCTAATTACTAAACTTGAAAGAGATATTTTGAATTTGGACTGCAGTAACATTTAAACCGCTAGCTGTCAGCAATTCATACTGTACTTTTAAGCTTTTATTTTGATGGAAAGACAGTAGAGCTTTTATTTTGACGGAAAACTTACAAAAGGCTTACAAAATTGCGTCTCACTACTAATCTAGTGAAATGCTGTATTCATCTGGCACGAAAATAAAGCATAACTTGTGGCCGTTACGTTCTCAAATGTGTGCTAAAGTCACCGAACATGCAATAAAGGAGTGCATTCCCTGTGAACTGAGCCGTTCTGAGGCACGGAAAACACAGGATCACAAGATGATCGCCTAAACAAATGCGCACTTCGCTTTGAAACACGCAGACATGAAGAAGGGATTAAGCCACATGTGCGTTTTTAATTCGTTTGACAGATACTGTGCCAAAGCATAATGGCCCAAAACACAACTTAAAAGTCTTTTATGTTAGAATAGGAAGTTTAAATATATTTTAAAAATGTTCACTTTTTGCTCAGAAGACTTATCATTTCATGTGACCATGATAATATCGATACAGTTTTGCTATCGCAATACCAAGATACTGATAATCCCTGGTAAACACTGATTTAAAAAAAAAAAGATCATGTTGTTAATTATTATTGCTATATTTTTATAGTATTTATTAATATTTTAAAGCATTTTAATTTTTGTTTAAGTTTAGTAAATTTGCTATGTGCTTTTGTCATTTTAATTTGCATTTAGTCTTTATTGCACAGTAATTTTGGAAAATTAAAGACTTATTTCAGTTAACTGCAAAGGCACCATATCTTATTTTCAATTATGTTTTCCATCCTATATTTACATTTTATTACAACTTTATTTTTTATTACTGCAAACAATATTTAAACAGTAATAGCATGAACACACTAAGAATTCTTTTTAGTTCACACCTTGATGCATTTCTGAGAACAACAGGACATGCAACAAGACTAAAAAAACAGGCACTTTGCAATGGCATATTTTCTCCCCAACACAATATGAAACCGCTTGGGGCAGCAATGTATCTAATAGAGAGAAATCATCTACAGTTCATGACATACCACTAACGAGTCTAATATTGAAAAACAGCAACTAAATGTCCTATTGAAAATGTTTCAGGTACTCCTAATCAAGATGCTACTGTTTACATTAAGGTTTTGACTTGGAAATGAGCAAATACTCTACCACAAATCTGATCTCTAGATCAATACATGGCATAAGCTCTTTTTGGATGATAATTATTTCTCAGCAGGATGTCTGTAAAACAAAATCTGCATGTCATGAATTTGGATCGCAATTTATTCACAGAGGACGGAGGTCTTCTGTGATTTGACAGCCTGGAAGTTTCTCACATGGTCTACACAAATTGCCTCTAAATTATGTTTATCCTTAGTCACTCCACAAACGACAGGTTTATTTACCAAAGTATATGTTTATATTAAAGGATTAGTTCACTTTCAGAACAAAAATTTACAGATAATGTACTCACCCCCTTGTCATTCAAGATGTTCATGTCTTTCTTTCTTCAGTCGTAAAGAAATTCTGTTTATTGAGAAAAACATTTCAGGATTTCTCTCAATGGATATGAATGGTGCCCCAAAGTTTGAATTCCAAAATGCAGTTTAATCCAGCTTCAAAGAGCTCTAAATGATCCAAGCCGATGAAGAAGAGTCTTATCTAGTGAAATGATCGGCTATTTTCTAAACTATACTTTTTAACTGCAAATGTTCGTCTTGTCTAGTTTCTGTCTATGACGAAAAAGTAAGACGAGTTTTTCGACATACCCTAACTGTATTGACCCGGCTCACAGAGACGAGACAAGACGAACATTTGCGGTTAAAAAGTATAGTTCAGAAAATAACCGATCGTTTCGCTAGATAAGACCCTTCTTCATCGACTGGGATCGTTTAAAGCCCTTTGAAGCTGGATTTAAACTGCATTTTGGAAGTTCAAACTTTGGGGCCCCACTCATATCCATTATATGGAGAGAAATCCTGAAATGTTTTCCTCAAAAAACATAATTTATTTACGACTGAAGAAAGAAAGACATGAACATCTTGGATGACAAGGTGGTGAGTGCATTATCTGTAAATTTTTGTTCTGAACGAGAGCTAATCCTTTAATGCCCAATTTTACCTGTTTACATGATTTGCTTGTCATTATGTTTTTTCTTTGTCACCTCACATTAAAACATGTATATTCTACAGGTTTATATATTAAAGGATATTCACAATAATGGCTATTTATGTCTAGTTTTTCCAGTTTGTTGTTTTTTTACTTTTATACTCCACATAATGACAAGTATATACTATCAATATATATTCATAATAATGGTCCATTTTAACAGTTTACATAATTTGCCTCTAAATGACAATTTTTCTTAGTCACTGTGGTGTTTTTTGCTTTCCACAACACATAGCATCAAAAAGTACGACTACAGCACATAGAGGTGGTCTAGAAAATGATTTTCAAAACAAGTTTTCTATCGATTCATTCTTGTAAACTGTTCGCTTTAAAATGGAATTAAATTCACACACAAACCTGCAGCTCGACTGCAAACAGCATGAAATTCAGCCTAGCATTTTCTCCCGATACGTGGGAGAAAAACACCAAGATTTTTGATTTGGACAGCAATAAAATCACTGGCTACCACCTGTAAATGTTGAAATTACATACGTTCCCTGAAGGAATAGATGAACAGGACTACGGACTATTATCAAAACAGTAAATATGTTTAATATACTGTACTGTATAAATACCACTTTTTAGAACAATGTGACCCCAAACTATTATTGCCTTACTTAATTGCCTCATTAAAATTTTACATGGCAAACAAACATTTTTCATGGTAAACAAACAAATTCATTTTATGCACATCTCAAATAGCAATTAGCTTTTATCAACACACACACACGCACAAATATAGTATAACTCAGAGGGAAGCACGGAGAGACCAAGGAAAAGACGCTGCAAATGAAGCATAGAGAGAGGGAGAGAGACTCTGTAGCTCCCTCTGTGTACTTGTCTGCCAACCAGCCAGACAAGTGGAGCAAATTGCCCATTCAGGCCTGGCTTGGCCTTACCGAGTCCTGAGTGAGACTTACTGTGTAGATGACCTACATTACAACAGAACCCCCCTTTATCATCCCTGCTGCTCAAGAACCTCAGAGGCGGGAGCAACTCAGCTTGAGTCCAGCTACAAAGATCAAAGCTCCGCCTTCCTCTTGCAAGCCGCAACTTTTTCCTCACCCCAACTATTAGCCCCTCTCTTACTAATTGAAAGCATTTTCAGCTCCGCAATTTCAAAAGACCAAGCACTGCTTTCGCCTAGGCCTCGATTTTCCTCCATGAAGAGAGAGAGGGGGAAAAAATGACGGTTTGGAGCCCAACAGAGTCGTAACCTTTGGAAGTGGCAGAATGAAATCCATTTCATGCTTTGCTGAGGATGGAGGGCGGGCAGATTTGTTTACACACGTATTGGATGTTGGTTAGGAATAACGGCGTATTGGAACTCGCAGGGCTTAGATACGCTGGCTTTCTTTGTGAGCTCGAACAGGAAATAAGGCAGCTAAAGAAAAGTGCTTAGCCCTGTATGTCTGCATGCATTGAGGTGGGCTATAGCTGACAGCGCACAAATAGGAATTCCTACTTTCAGAGGTGAGAAAGTGGAACTGAGTAATCGTTTGTGCATTATGTGACAGCGTTTCAGTACAATACGTAAGAAAAGATGACCCACTCCAATCCTTAAGACTTATTGTACTTTTAATGCATATGCATTCAAGACTTTGGGACTGTGTGGAATAAAAACGTACCGCATAAATCAAAAACCTCTGTTTTATTATTTATTTCAGTGTTAGTAGAGATCATGACTCAAGCGATATGTCGGGGGTGGAAACTGAAAACAATTTGACGGCAACCCACTGTCTCCACAACCAAAGTGCCTCCATAAATAGTCATAAAACAGTGGAAATGACAGCCCTCCAGACCTCAAGCCATATAATACAGGGGAAAATATTGTTTCCGAGTGAAGGAGGGAAGGGAAATTTTCACATTACAGTTATTGAAACTCAGATTTCACTTTAAAGGGCTAGTTCAACCCTAAATTAAATTTCTGTCCTCATTTACTCACTCTCATGTTGGTCCAAACCTGTATGACTTTATTCTGTGTGCATAAATGAAGATATTTTTGTATTTTATAAAACACACAATGACAATGAAAGTCAGTAAAGCCGCAATATATGTTTTTGAACCCAAATAAATTTCATTATGTGGACAAAAACAGTCAAAACCTTTTTTTTAAATATCCATGAAACTCAGAAGAAGATATTTTGAAGAATATTTCAGCTTTCTGTTTTGTCAATGGGGGCCACAAGTTTCAAGCTCCAAAATGATATAAAGGTGGCGTATCCATACTTAACTATACAACTGAAATGATGCTACTTTGTTTGATGATAATACTCACATTATTCACTCTCAAATCAGATAAAATCAAAACACTGTTCAACTTCCCAAGTCGCAAATTAAAGATTTAAAAACTTAATTAAAAAAAGCTAAAAATTAGCTCACTTCCAGAATAAAATCCTGATAAAAATCCTGATAATTTACTCACCCCATGTGACACAAGATGTTATTGTCTTTCTTTCTTAAGTCGAAAACAAATGAACATTTTTGAGAAAACAACAAGACTAAATATCTTATGTCATTTTGCTTCTCTAGTAAATGCGTCTTAATTTAAGAATTTTTGGAAATTTTGACTAGAAACAAGGCAAAAATACTAAGATAAGTTTTTTTTGCAGTGAATGCAGATCTGTCTATCTATCTATCTATCTATCTATCTATCTATCTATCTATCTATATATATATATATATATATACAGTCATGGCCAAAAATATCGGCACCCTTTCAATTATGTCAGAAAATGCAACACTTTTCTCTGTAAAATTTGTTCCAATTGCAATTTTTTGATATTCATGTGCTTATTGTTTTTGTTTGCAACAACACAAAAAAAAATGAGAAGAAACATTTCACACAGAACTCAAAAATGGACTGGGCAAAATGATTGGCACCTTGTCAAAATTGTAAGAAATAATTGCTTTTCAAGCATGTGATGCTCCTGTAATTTGTATTTAGACACACCTGTGGCAAGTAACAGGTGTGGGAAATATAGTAATCACACTTGCAACCAGTTAAAATGGGGAAAAGTTGTGTGTCACACTGAGCATGTGTTGTGTTGTGTGTCACACTGAGCATGGAGAAAAGAAAAGTGTAAAGAGTTTAAGAGAAAAAAATGTGGAAAAACATGGACAATCTCAAGGCTACAAGTCCATCTGCAGAGATATTAATGTGTCCTCTGTGTGCAATATCATCAAGAGGTATACAGCCCATGGCACTGTAGCTAACCTCCCTGGACATGGACAGAGGAGCAATATTAATGGAAAATTACAACGAAGGATTGATCGAATGTTGGATAAAGAACCCTGATTAGCTTGCAAACAAATTCAAGCTGATCTGCAGACACAGGGTACAACAGTGTCAGCTCGCATCTGTCGCCATCTGAATGAGAAGGGACGCTATGGAAGAGGACAAGACTGGAAGACTGGCAAGACTAACTTATGTGACAAAACCATAATCCTTTTGGGAGAACGTACTGTGGACAGATGTGACAAAAGTAGAGCTTTTTGGTAAGGGACATCATGGCACTGTTTACAGAAAAATAAATAAGGCCTTCAAAGAAAAGAACACAGTCCCTACAGTCAAACATGGTGGAGGTTCAAAGATGTTTTGGGGTTGCTTTGCTGCTTCTGGCACTGGATAGCTTGACTTTGTGAACGGTATCATGAAATCTGATGATTACCAAAGAATTTTGGGTGCAACTTAGTGGCCTGTTACGACCGTCTAGGGGTAATGTCGAGCCGTAACAGTAAAAGGGACAGAGGCTCACACCAGAGAGATGCTAAATAAGCACTTTATTTTCTTTTGTTAAGGGTTATTTCGTCAGGGGAAGACAAGGCCAAAACAATAAACAAAACAATCTTCTTTTAGTTAAACTAACTTAACTCAACAAAAGAAAAAGAAACAAAAATACACACACAGCTTACCTATCTCCCTAAACCATAAACAGAGTGAAAAAGTATACAAAAATAAAAAGTGGCGTCTAACCCCCTACATCCCTTAAATAGTTAAGTGTACTTACAAGGAATCTTTTACAGATATATACAAAAAAGGTTTTAAGTGGGCAATTCAGAATCGTAGTCAGGAAAGCGGTAGTCGGACAACAAGGGGAAGATGATACACACACAGTTTCGCTAAAAACACTCTCTGAAACAAGCACTCAAAATCTCACAAAAACACAATCTCTCTGGCAGGAGTTCCTCTCAAACAAACGACGACGGCAACGAGGCGCGAAGGCCTCGAATGAGTGTTTGGGGCGGTCTTTTAACTCCGATCATGTGCTCAGGAGGACCAATCACAGCTTTCGGCAGGTTAACACTTCAGCTTCTGGAATAAAAGTACATCTACACACAACACACCGAGTTACAAACAAAGTGCTGGAGAGTTCTGAAATGGCCAGCAATGAGTCCAGATCTGAATCCCATAGCACACCTGTGGAGAGATCTAAAAACAGCAGTTGGGAGAAGGCATTCTTCAAATCTGAATGACCTGGGGCAGTTTGCAAAAGAAGAGTGGTCCAAAATTCTAAGACATTTTTTGTGAACTGTCCCTATAAAGTATTCTGTAATGGCATAATGTGCATTACAATAAAAAATAATAACTATAAAAAATTTGAGGTACTCATTTCTGAAGTATTACAAACATCTTAAGCTCATCCTCATAAATTTGTCAAGTCTGAGATTTCTGCCCCTGCCAGCATTAAGTGGATCAGTGCCACAGAGCGCCTGAGCCAGAACACTGATGGGAGTTCTGTGACGACGGGCCCAGTGTGTCAAATGCAGACAGAATGCGCCCATAAAGAGTGCTATATATAGCCTACAGCCCCCTCAGTCTATCATAAAGCAGCCCTGGGCGTATCTTTCTCTGGCCCACTCACTGTCTGTGGGATCTATGGGAACTGGTTCAGTAATGGCAGAGCTGAAACTAAGAGTTGGTGAAACCTTGGACAGGGGTGTTTTGAGAGTTCATGCTAATTACCGATTATTATGCTTTGCTGCATGGTTAGAAATCTATCGAAGATGACCCTGGTGCTAATTTGACTAAGAGGAAGATTCTGGAACGAAGCCATAAATAAAACTGTTGTAATTAAGGCACACAGCGAGTGTGTTTGGTCACAATTTGCAGTGCTAGGGCAACAAAAGACTTTAGTAATTCACTGATTGGTCCATCTTGAATGCTCTTAATAAAAATGTTTTGAATTCAAAAAAAATAATAATAAAAATCATTTGTATGGTGTAAATATCTGTGTAAAGAACCCAAGCAGCTTTAGATTTACACAAGATGACAAGAAAGATTTTGTGATGCCACTAGAACCATGCTAAAAACAGCTCTTAAGTTAGCAAAATTTGCTTTGGGATATAATTCTGAATGAACGTCAACAGAGAAAGATGTTTATGGGTCCAGATGGTGTAGTTACGGCATCAAACAGCAGGGGCTAAAGAGCCCATGCTAAGCAGCCAGTCTTTGGACTAGTATATATACGTGCTTTGAATGGGATAATGAAACATGACAGACATGTGTGTCTGCTCCTAACAATTACACATGATGGTTTTTGACACTCAGAACAACATTTTGATTTTGTGTTTGTACTGTCTCCTAGAACTACTTCCAAGTATGCTTTGTAATTTTACATAATAAATGTTCCTGTAGTACATTTTCTGACAACCTACTGCATTATGCGATACCCCCTGTTTAGGATAGGTCTGGAAATAGTCATATTTCGTGTTTACTGTCATTAATTTCCAAAAAGCAGAAATGGCAAGACTGCCTTAAAGCGGAAAAGAGCAGATAATTCATTAAAAATCTTTCCTTATTTACACTCAAGGTAAGGGAGTCAGCAAAAGCCGGAGATGAGATCGGAAGCGGCACAAGTTCATTTATTCAAAATGAGGCTGCCAGCAAAAATCTTTCTATCTTTTTACAATGAAGACTGGGAGGCAAAAGCAGCACAGAACATTCAAAATGCATTAGGGTTTTCACAGCCCAAAAAAATGCCCTCTACATACACCGACACAACTCAACATGTGCTTGCTTAAACAATTGAAGCAACAAACTGTCTGAATATCCATCATCAATAAAATGTATAAGCATAACATTATTTAGAAATTGTACTTATATTTAATGTTGGACAAAAAAAAAAAAAAAACAACTGACAAACCAACCGTAAATATTACAAAGTGCAACAGTAGAGTTCCAGAAGTAAAAATCCCATTCATTTTCTCTATAGTGAAAATGATGTTTAACATTAAATAAAATTATAAACCTTTAAAGACAGACCTACTGTGAAGTTTTTTAATAAAATATACATGCTTTTGATGTGTATATAACATGCACACATACAGACATATAAGTCATGAACCAAACCAAGCAGTTACAAATATATATCCCATACATGTGAGGTTCGAAGTTCAGGAATGAAAGATCAAAAGGATAAAGCAGATAAATTGCAGATTTATTTTCGTAGCTTTCTCGGCTCATATTTACCAAAGGGGCGAATGCACACTGTTTAATATCAACTTACTGTAATACTGTTAATAAGATTTACATTTGAACTAAAAAGCATAAATATATGTGTTTGCCGGTTTCATATTTAAAATACATAAATAAATAAATAAAACTGTTGATATTAGCATATTTTTTTAAGTGTACTACAAAATTATTGTATTCAATTGTAATTATAATAGAAATATCTCACTTTATTTATTATTTTATTTTTAAAATATACTAAATTAAGTGCAATAATACTATTATTAGTATTATTCATTATTTAATTTTTTATTGTTTTATTTAGTGGGTCACACTATGTGCAGTGTGAGCACTAAAACAAATCTCCAGGTGCTCTTATAAGAACCAGACGAAAAACTTATGTGCAAGCCCTGTGTGAGTGTGTGTGTGTGTGTGTGTGTGTGTGTGTATATGGGCCATTCTACAGAACTGGTCTAAAGTCAGAGTTGGAACCATCTTGAAAAAATAAAGTGTCTTTTTAATTTTTTCCAAAAAATTGGTATTTTTTTTATTTTGAATCCATTTTTTCTTTGTTGATCATTCTGAGCACTTTTTCGGTAGTGACAGCTATGCTTTGGTAGTGAACACATCACATTACAGAATTTAAACTCACATACTGAAACACTACTAAAAAATTAAAATACCAAAAAATTGCATAACTGTACAAAAACTTTGTTTACTACCCCCAAATATGATGATTATGTGTTCCCTTTTGTCACTACCGAAACAATGATGATGATATGGCAAAAATTTCATATCACGATTTTTTTCAGAAATATCACAATTCACCATTTTATCACGATTCTTTGTCATGTTCGTTTTACTATTTTGTAAGTTGTCTGAGCAGTGCAGCCAAGCTAACAGTGTTTTATTTTTCAGGTATAGTAGGCGTATTTAGCATTAGTGTTTAAGAGACCAGCTACTGTATGGTTACGCATATTTTTCAAAATATATTCTTTTGTGTTTAGCACAAGAAGAAATTAATACAAGTTTGGGACAACATGTAAGTGAGTAAATAATGACAGAATTATAATTTTTGGGTGAACTATCCCTTTAATGACAAGTGGCAGCATGTTAAGTACAATTAGTCTGCTGTACCCTGCGAGCATCCAATATATAGGCATGCGTCCGTTTTTCTCTCAGTCGTCTACTTTCACTTTAGACATAAGCAACTGTGACATAAGCATATGGAAACCTTATGTGTTTTGACAGTATTAGCCTAATCAGATGCGATACATAACTTAGTTCAGTAATTAGGCGCTATTTGACTACTTCAGGCGTACGCGCTCTGGAAAAGTGCGAACAGCACACATATGAAATGTTTAACCGGCAAGACTTTAATGCAGATAATGTACTTTTGTGACTGTGAATAAGTGCAGTGTCCTGTGAGTCTAACTCTACCTCTGAGTAACACTGTTGTGAATGTATGTCGCATTGTATAGTATTGAGACGGAGGCGCCAAAACCGCAGCTGATAGAACAGCCCGTCCACGATCAAAAATTGTCATATCACACCCCTACTATGGGATAACACCAAAAAAACAAAGATGTCACTACTGAAACATTTGATTTCTGTAGTGTCATCTTTGTTTTTCTGGGTGTTATCCCATAGAATTGTCACTACCGAAACAGTCACTACCGAAAAGTGACAATTTTAGATACTTTTAAACCTATCTCAAAAATGCTAATCAGCACATGGTTAGCTAGCACAGTTCTGAACAGTTGTACACAAATATAAACTAAATGTAATATAATAACTCCCAAAAAAGTGTGCTTAATTGCAGAAAAAAGATGTTTGGTAGTGACGTTTCTTAAAGTTAGATACACATTTTTCAGTTTTTTGAACACATTTACCTCAAAATGATGCGGCCTATCTACTCACACCTTGTAGCTATGAGAGAGGGGAACACAGGAATATTTCCTGATCATAAATGTATAGGTTTAGTTAAAATCAGTCTCGACCAATAGGTTAAAACATACACTGTTACGGTAGTGATATTACAAATGCTGGACACATTTTTTGCTTTACATAAAGTTTCATAATGTACAAATAAAATATAATTTTATTATTTTTTTATTTTTTGAATCAAAAACATACTTTTAAAAACAACAATGGAAAAAAAAACCATACAGAAATAATTTCATTTTCATTAGTTGAAATTTAGGGTTCGGGCGTATTACAGAAAAATCCTAACTTTAAAATCTTATCCTATCTGTTTGGTAACCATAGTAATTTCAGTTAGGACTGCATTTCGGACAAAATCTATTACAGAACAGCATTTCCTAAGTGCGTTATCTTATCTTAAAAACTTCCTTATCTCTTGAAACTTCCTAACTTGACAAAACATCCTAAAAACTGTCTTAACTTTAGGACAACCCACACCTGTCCTAACTTCAAAATTATTTAAAAGCTAACAGAAGAAAAACACTTGCAACCGCACTACAACATGGCATTACACTTATTAATACTTGAAAATGAAGAACGGAGATGCTTAATGGCAGAAAGACTCTTGGAGGACCCTGAAGATGTGTTACATTTTGCTGACAAAACACTAATAAGTAATTACAGACTGCCGCGTAACATGATTTTGCAGTTAGCACAGGAACTGCAACCAGCATTACAGAGACCAACAAAGCGTCACGGAGCATTACCGGTTATAACGCAAGTGACTAATGCCTTACGTTTTTTTGCAAAAGGCGATTTTCAAAGTGAAGTAGCTTCTATTGCAAAAATGTCACAACCTGGTTTGTCTAAAAATCTAACAGAAGTGGCAAGGGCGATCAGTGCTTTAGCACCTACCTACATTAGGTGTCCAAGGGTTACTAATTAATTATTAGTGTTTTGTCAGCAAAATGTAACACATCTTCAGGGTCCTCCAAGAGTCTTTCTGCCATTAAACATCTCCGTTCTTACATTTTCGGCAACTCTTGCCCACTCCCTCTCTAGTGAGTGAGCGACAGTGAAAACTTGCCAAATATTATCGCCTATGCCTTTTCCACCAAACTTATCAGAGTTTCAATTTCAGCGGCACTGAAATTAAAAGCTCGCCGGTTTTGTTTTTCCATTTTGTTTACCTCCTCGGCAGCTCGCGCAGTTTTGGTTGCTTGGTAACAGACCTGAGGAGTGGATTGTCGAACTTGTTGATGTGATTTAGGATTTCCTAACTAGAAATAAGATATGATTTTGTAAGATAGGATAAGAATCCCAAATCAAGTTAAGATTTGCTTCTGTAATACGAATTTACGAAAAATCCTAATTTAACGTAGCATATCCCCAGGACAGCCACCTCCCAATTGAAAGTACCCAATAAATTATGAGTTTACATATATTAAGCTTACTGATATTTTCAATATTATTGTAGGTTTCAAAAGATAATAGAAGGATCTTCTAAGAGACATCTAACATGTAAGATTTAAATACTTAAATGCTTTTTAAATGTATTTTTGGTTGCAGGACAGCAGTTTGCTCCAATTCTATAGAACGGCCCATATGGTTGGTTTGGGTCATGGCTTATATCTCTGTAACAAAGAGTTCTTTAAAATCTCTATTTGAACAATGAATGAGAAAAACACTTCTGGAACAAAGGAAGTCACTGTTGCACTCTATAATTTTGGGCACACCTGCTGGTAGTTGCCATAACTACACCTATTAATGAGGGCCATTCAAATGTAGCCATGAATTCTGACTACAGTATGCATTTGTTTTATTTACAAGGAGCATATATCACTAACATTTCATTACAGATACTATAAGTAGATGTTTTACCAGTTCCCAGTTTTGTTTTGGCTGCATTAAATATTTTTTTACAGCATTTTTGGCTCAGATTATTAGCTTGGTTGGCTAGAACTGAGAACCTGCAAGCAAATATGGCAGATTTCAGATTGCATATTTCCAGGGAGTCCTACGGCATCGATCATCTGGCATTAAGATGAATAGGAATGTTAACGGATGGATTTCTACAGGTATTATAGACCTTCTTGCACCCCTCCAGGTCCGGGGCACATAGGGCGGCAGCTTCCTTTACTGGCTCTGCATTCCAGCCACTCCACTGTGCATGCAAACCGCCTGAGGAGCGATGCACTTAGCACTTAACAACAACGGTGATGAGGCACCATTACCTTCAGGTGTACCTCATCACACACACTGCCCACCCCGTTCATTTCTCATACCTGCTCCGGTCAGGAACCTGGCCGCAGGGCAGCGAACGAAGTGGACAGCTCCGCTCTGATTCGAAGACAAAAACGTCACAGGGCCATTAAAAAAATGTGAACTCCTCACAGAAACTGTGTGTAGAATGCGAAATGAAGGCTTACCTCAAAACTATGACACCATACCGCCAGGAGGATTCTTAGCAAACATTTAGATTTTAGGACTCTTCCTAGCTTTCTGAGGTCTGACAGTTCTCCTCGGGGAATCACTGAGCTCTTCTGCAGTCGTGCAGATTCAGTGATTTCCCTCGTGGCCGTCTCTTCTCCTGCACTAACTCTGTGGGACTGCTCTTCCTCTCCACTGAAAATGCAGCACTGAGACCAAGATGAGAGGCGTAGAGTGCTGCCTATCTAAAACCGCACACAGGCTACGGGACTGATAAGCCCTCTGCAAGATACGACGAGGAGCGGGGCGTTGAGAGAATTAAGACCACTTGAGTGAGGGTGAAATGGAGAGTACTGCAGCGAGTCCAGAAGCGTAACAGATGAATGATACATACAGGAGTGCATGAAGCAGAAACACAGAATGTTGTTATCTTCCTCTGATAATCAAAATGTCATATTATTCTGGATTATATGGCGTCCTCTTGAGCTGAGAAGCATAACATTGATTTTGGACTCACAGTAGCACCATAATTTCTGCCTGTTTTGTCACTTGTTCATATTTGAGTAACATATATGCTAGAGAAGAAAGACAACAAAATACATTTCAGGATGCCTGCGATCAATTCAAATGAGATGAAAGCATCTATAACATCGGATGGTAGAAATATGTGACCCTGTGTAGCACTGGTATATTTGTGTGGGTCAAAATTATTGATTTTTCTTTTATGCCAAAAATCATTAGGATATTAAGTAAAGACCATGTTCTATGAAGATATTTTGTCAATTTTGTACCATAAATATACCAAAACATAATTTTTGATTAGTAATACACTAATACCTAACAAACCATACATCAATGGGAAGATTTATTTAGCTTTTAGATGATTGAATTGACCCTTATGACTGGTTTTGTGACTCAGGGTCACAAAAAAAATCAGCCCTGCAAGTAGTACACTCTTAAAATTAAAGGTGCTTTAAAAGGTTTTTCACAGCAATGCCATAAAGGAACCATTTTTAGTTCTGCAAAGAAACCAGCCAAAAATCAGCCAAAGGTTCTTTACAGAACCATCTCTTTCTTACCTTTTCATAATCTGAAGAACTTTCTTTTGCCACAAAGAACCTTTTGTGAAACAGAAAGGTTCTTCAGATGTTAAAGGTTCTTTATAGAACCATTTAGACAAAAAGGGCTCTTCTGTGTGTAAACTGTGATGTCAAAGTGTAAGTTGAATGATTGGGGAACAACTGACTTATTTTAATTTCAAATATTTCAAATGCACAATCCTACATAATCACATTTTCATAATTGAGCAAGGAAATGCTTAATATTCAGAATATCTGAATACAGTGAGACCATTTGTAAAATTATTCCCTGCACATGGAGACAAAGCTTCACTATTAATATGGCACAGCTTACCCTGAAGCATCTGACACACTTTACCCCTGAGATACCATTTGCAATATTCTTCATATATAATTAATTAAACTAAATTGAATCTATCTATCCATCTATCTATATACATATATTAATTAAAGGGACGGTTCACCCAAAAATGAAAATTCTGTCATTAATTACTCACCTTTCATTCATCTTTGGAACACAAATTAAGATATTTTTGATGAAATCTGAGAACTTTCTGACTTTGCATTCACAGGGATTGCTTACTACCTTTCTGGGCCTTGAACGTGGTAGTTGCATTGCCGTCTATGAAGTCAAAAACCTCTTGAATCTCTAAAAATATCTTTATTTGTGTTCCGAAGATAAATGAAGGTCTTACGGGTTTGGAACGTCATTAAGGTGAGTAATAAATGACAAAATTGTAATTTTTGTGTGAACTATCCCTTTAAATTACATATATGATGAGCTCTGTCTAAATATTATCACAAAAATGGTGAACAGTTTTCTGTATTACGGAGGTGACACATCTTACCCCACTCTCTTCATTCTGTGCCAGGGACCATATAATATATAATACAGAGGAGCTCTATAATAAATATACTTTATGTGATGCCTAGGACAGTTCTCTGAATATCAAATGCTGCTATATTGTTTTTTTCAACACCACAGGATTTCTCGTAGCTCAAATTTATTTTCCATTTCCAACATTTTTATCTATGTAGTACACTTTATGAATAGTTATTTGGATTTATGAGGATCTCTTAAATTCCATTTCCTTGACTCTATTTTAAGTTTGAACAAGCTAGAATACTTCCAGTTTGATTCCAAGCGTGAAGATTCTTAATATCATTCAATTTCCAAATGCTTTATCTCTAATCTTGTGCAAATATCCCAGGCTGAGCCATTAGAAGTCCTGCGGTGGCACCCAGCTATGAGCAGCCTCATGCTGATGACCGAAGCGGTCAGAAGTCAGTAAACACTGAGAGCCTCACCTGTGGCCGTGGATGCCCCGAGACCAGACAGGTCAGCTCCAAAGTCTCCCCCTCGCGGATGGTGTACACCCTTTCCGTGTAGCGCTCCTCCTCAATGTTGCATGCGTGACCGGAGTGGATGATCCGAACGTTTGGAGGAGCTGCATTAGGGAAGAAATGAAAAAGTGATATAGTTCAGTTTGCCGGATCATTTGAGGTCGTATCATCAAGCAGACACACTGCAGAAAGCTGTCATGGAGGGAAATAAAATCCCTGCCACATGAGACTGATGCTTTCAGCCAAATCAAATTCAAGGTGAGGCACTGCAATCATTCACGTTGCTCCAGCGGATGTAATTTGCACTACACCAGTTGCTCTTTATGTAGAAGAATCTTGGACCTGCATTTCCAAGCAATTTCGCAGACAAAAATACCCTCATCTAAGCATTACCTTATAGTACATCTCGAAGATGCGTAGGCGACTGATGAGGCAAAGTGCCTGTATTATTGATTTCCCCTCTAAGCAGAAGAACGGAGCTCCGGTGTACTGCAGTGTGCTTGCTTGATGATGTTTCCTCCACTGATCTCCACTTACAAAGCACTTCAAGGCTGAATCTTCCTTTTTACACAAACTCACAAATTCTTATTCATGCACTTTAGGGTTTTATTGTTAACAGCTGCTCTATTGTTGCAAAAGATTTGTTACAGCCATATAGAAGAAGCACCATAGTATGCACAAAATAATAATTGTAAAGCACTTCAATTCATAAAACGCATTATTAAATGAGTGAGCACCAGTATTAGGGGAAAAAAATAAATAAATGTAGCAACGCAAGTAACTTAATTACAATTTTCACCAGCATGGCCGACTGAACGAAAGTAGGCGTGATGTTCGTTGAGTTTGTCATGTGAGTCAGTCTCAATCACAACAAGGAGAGGAATCTTGTAAAATGACTCATGATAATAAACAATAAAAATGACACGAGTAGCTTAATGAAACTCTTAATTTATTATCAGATTATTGTTGTTTCATAGCTTGATATAGATTTGAAGACAAGCTCATTTTAATAAAGGATAATAACATGTGTTTTAGTCATGAACAACTATTTAAAGTTGATGTAATGATTTAATGACTCACATAAAACAAACAAAAAGACACTTGCTTTTCATCATCTACTGTAATAATTCAGCTAATAGTAGTGTGCGTTTGGTTACAAGCTTGACAGGATGCTACGCTTTTATTTTTATCTCATTTAGAAAAGTCTGATTTATTCTAAGGAATCTGTTTGTTTGGACTGTTCATGTAAATAAAAACAGGTTCAATCATTCATACACCATTTCAGTTCTTTACCACTATGTTTTCAACTTTAGTTTTGTAAATCGTAGGTAGTTTTTACTTGCATTTATGCAACTGTACACTACTATTCAAAAGTTTCAGGTCAAAAGAAATTTACAGTATCCATTCAAATAAATGCCACAGCACAAGTGCTTTCAACATTGATAATAATTAATGTTTTTTTTAGCACCAAAACAGCATATCAGAATGATTTTTGAAGAATTATCTGACACTGAAAACTACTAAAATTCAACTTTGAAAAAAAAAGAACATTGGACATTTGGACTTTTTTTTTTCTTTTTTTTTTTACATTTTGAAGTTTAATTTCTATCTAATGCACTGGCTTACCTGGCTTACACATAGCCCATTTAAACATTTCTAAAATTCAAATCCATTAAAGGATTGTTAGGCTGCATTAATTAGGTCAAACCGGAACCGGGAACACTTCCCATAACATCTGATGCACTTGCTGCATCATATGAAGAATGGCATCTACACTAATATTAGTCTGTCTCCTGCTTATTCCGAGGTCAGATTCAGTCTGTATCCTGATCAGATGGTCACTGGAGTTCCCTGATCCAGTCCATATCCAGATGGTGGGTCAGCACATATAGACCACCTCTACAGGTATAAACTGCTTGTATGTTGGTCAGAGGAGAACTGACCCCCCAACTGAGCCTGGTTCCTCCCAAGGTTTTTTTTTCTCCATCTGTGCTACAGATGGAGTTTTGGTTCCTTGCCACTGTCGCCTTTGGCTTGCTCAGTTGGGGACAATTAAATTTGTTATTAATTTGGAATTATTGATTAATTTCCTTCAACTAAAATTATTTATGGTTTCTTTTTGCATTAATAATATACTACCTTTCTATTTGATAATGTAAAGTTGCTTTAACACAATCTGTATTGTAAAAAGCGCTATATAAATAAAAGTGACTTGACTTGACTTTCAACCCTCTTTTTAGTAGTGATATACTGTCTTAAGGTGCGTTCACACCAGACACGAATGAAGCGTTAAGCGCAAGTGATTGACATGTTAAGTCAATGCAAAGACGATTCACGCAAATTGAGCATTTCGGGCGTTTGCCGTGCGTAACTCGTGATTCGTGAAGTGGAAAAATCTGAACTTTGGCGGAAATTTGTGTCACGTTAACCAATCAGGAGCTTGCTCTAGTAGTGGCGTGATTACGACGTAGCGAGCGGAGGCAGAAATCATCATCACTGTATGTGGATACGATACATCTTCGTACTTTTATAGAAACAGGAGTAAAAAGGATCTTGATTGGAGAGGACGGTCAGGTGGCAGATGGAGGGTGCCACCACGGAGTGCCTGGCCAAAGGAATGTGAATTTGCGTCTGTTGTGAAGTGAATCTCACGCGCGAATGAAGCGAGTAAACTCAAAATGGTCAAGCGTCCAAAAAGCGTCCAACTTTGTGCAATTTGTGCACCTTTAGTGCATTCACACATGTTTTAGGAAGCCAAACAAACTAGAATACAATAAAAATAATAAAAAAACAATGACAGTAATAGCCATATATTTTAAAACAACTGCACTGTAAAATAAATAAAAATGAATATTTCATATATAATTTTTGCTTTACATTACAGTAGGGAAATTACTAGACTTCTTTCCTAATTAACTGGTGGCCATTGTGTTCCCAAACATGCGCTAAACTCACAGCACATGCAATAAATGGGTGCTCTAAGGCAGTGGTTTTCAATCCTGGTTCTGGGGACCCACTGCTCTGCACATTTTGTATGTCTCCCTTATCTGACACACTCAATTCAATTCATGGATCTCTCTCCTAACGAGCTGATGATCTGAATCAGGTGTGTTAAATAAGGGAGACACAAATGTGCAGAGCAGTGGGTCCCCAGGACCAGGATTGAAAACCACTGCTCTAAGGCACGGAAACCACTAGATCATAAGCTGATCGCCTAAATGGAGTGTGTGCTTCGTTTGAAAACAGACCTGCGAGAACAGAATTGATGAAGGGATTAAGCCATATTGTACTTTTGGTTTTAGTTCGCTTGACAGGTACTGTGCCAAAGCATAATGGCCAAAACAACTTTAAAGATCTTTTATGTTAAAATAAGGAGTTAATTTTAAAGTAGTATATTTTAAAAACTACACTTTTCCCAGAAGACCTATCATTTGATATCATCATGTGACCCCAATAATATAGAGATATCGATATTGATAATATTGTTACATCCCTATTCCCTGAGGTTTATAAAATTACTGATTTCTTGGGTCCTTTCTAGACTTTGAACATAGTATTTACGTTGCTGTCTATGCAGAGTCAGAAAGTTTTTGGATTTCATCAAAAAAATATGAAGACGAACGATGGTCTCACGAGTTTGGAACAACATGAAGGTGAGTAATTAATGACAAAATTTTCATTTCTGGGTGAACTAACCCTTAATGTAGTTAACTATTTTCAGTTACTAGCTTTTAGTATACTACTTGGCAGTAGTTGAACTACTTTAAGCGGTTAGAAAGCTATAGCATGGAATGAAACCGTTTCAAAGTAGTTCCCCAACACTGGTGAACACACAGAAGTAATAGGCACTGACACCACCTGGAATGAAGACATCTCAAAGATCTAATAGTGCACACCGGGCTACTGCAGAGGGTTTAGGCAATGACAGGAAACGCTGCCGAAATGCATTATGTTGCAAGGTCTCCTTCTGGATGCCGAAACAAAACACACACACACACACACACACACACACACACACACAGAGGAAAGTATTCTCTTCCTGTGTGCCAGCTGCCTGCTCTGCACCCTGGCCTAGTTTCACACCATCTATTTTTAGAAAATCAGTGTCTTTCTCACAACCCACCATATGACTGTGCTAATGTCCTTCCATATGACGTCAAGAATTCATGAAGCAGACATCACTGAACAGGCCTCAAAGGGGCATGTGGAAGGTGGTCTCCGGATTATTATTGATTAAAGAAGCGGCTCTGAGTGCTTTCTGACGTCTATGTTACGACATCTGGACGCTCCCTGCAGACGGCAGACCACTCGTACATGCAGAGGAGGATTATCTTTCTATATGAGTTATGCGATAGCGGCATGAGGGAATTATATGAATGACATAAGCATCACAAACAGATATTCATCTCAGGCATCTCAACATGCCGGTGCATATCATTAATTGCTAATTGCTTTCACACAAGTGTCAACATAAATGCACTCATATGTTCTAACGTGTTTAGTAGACTAAAAGACTACTACACTACTTTGTGTCATTTCAAGCGAAATGAGTAAAAATGTCAGCATATTCTGTGGTTGTGATGGTGTGGGAGATTTTAAACCAAAATGGCTGCTGCGCTTACTGTTTTCAAGGTTACTGTACGTCCTCAGATCATTAGCATTCGAAAGTCAACAAAATGACAACGATTTTATAAATAGAAGCAGCGTTAAATAAATATTTTTTACTGTCTATTTTGTGACAGAGTGGATATGTTATGCTTTACAAATTCTGTCAAGCATGAAAAAGCATCAAATTATGAATGTTAGATGAGAATAACTTGCCAACTTGGCTCCTCTGAAGACCCAAATAATGTCACTTCCTCTTCCTTACTACATTTAATGTGACAAAAACATGACACTATTGTGGAATAGTAAATAAGCGGTGTGGAAAGGAAATCAAAACTCACAGACACAGATGAAATTATTTAATTCCCCATATAAATTAAATAAACTGTATTTTATTTAAATACTAAAGTTTGGTATATAAGTATAACTGATCCAGTATGAATGTAAAAGCAATAGAGTTAGATCATTTAACATTCTATTCACTGTATTTTTTTTTTATGTAAAAAAACTTTTTTTCTTAAGAGTTATGACAAGATATATAAAACAGGAATAAAAAAATGTACAATTTAGGTATACAATTAACTGAATTAATTATTTGAAATAATTGAATTAATATTTTTCAGTATTAAGTATTAAGAATTACCAAGAATTACATGAATATTTTGAATGTAAAAAATTACAACAAAAATGATTTTTAATATAATAAGTTTTAAGAATGAACAAGAATTATAAATTATAAAGTAAGAATGATAAGAACTCAGTTATTTGAAATAAATGATTTAATATTTTTAATGTAAAGGAAATCAAAACTCACAGACACATACAATTATTTAATTCACCATATAAATTTAATAAACTGTATTTAATTAGCTGTTTAATTCTAATTAGTTTGCTATATAAGTATAATTGATCCAGTATGAATGTAAAAAACAATAGAGTCAGATAATTTTAACATTCTATTTATTTTATATTCATTTATTAAAATTTAAGTGTACAATTAATTGAATTAATAATTTGAAATAATTGAATTAACATTTGAATGTATTTTTTATTAACAAGTGAAGAATGAATAAGAATTATAAAATAAGAATAAAATAAAAAAAATAAAAAATAAAATGTACAAGTTAAATAACTAATTGAATTCATTATCTGAAATAATTGAATTAGTATTTTTTATGCAAAAAAATGAATTACTATTTTTAATGTAAAAAAATAAAAACAAAAATACTTTAATCAAATCATTAACAGAAATATTTACTGAAATTTACAATTTAGGCATACAATTAATTAAAAGAAATGAATTTGTAATGTAAAAATTAAAAACAAAACATTTTTAATATAATAAGTATTAACAATGAACAATAATTCAAATAAAATAATTAAATAAAATTATTTTAAATAACTTAATATTTTCAATGTAAAAAATTAAATAAAAAATACTTCTATAATAAGAATTAACAAGAATTATAAATCATAAAATAAGAATTATAAGATTGAATATAAAATAAAAATAATCATAATTAAAATAATCAAAATAATAAATATCTAAAATAAGTGCACTTCATCAAATGACTCAAACGGTACTCCTTTCGCAAAATTATTCACCTACCAGAATATTTTAGCCCGAGCCTCAAGACATCAGGTTTAGTCATTAACCAATTAGCGCTTGATAATTCTGTCCAGTGGGTTTCCACAGCTGGAACTGTGGAATACTACACACTAGATCATGTTTCCATAGCAGCCATATTCGCAACAACAAATCAACACTCCAATCTCATGTCATCACATTTCATGTCAAGTATATCACCGTCTAGAGAATGTGAGTACATATCCCACGAAATAAATAAGACTGTGCTCTCAGTTTAATTTCCTGGAAGGCTATTAGTATCTCAGAAAGCGGTCGACGGCCCGCGTGTTGGAGTTTCCTGCCCAGATCAATCAAACCGGCGGCTATGTGATTGCCTCATCCACTCTAGAGGGTGATTCAAGTTTGGGTCTGTATCGCAGTCAACCCTGCGTGGGAAATTGAAGCGCTTTTGGATGTCCTTCCAATCAAACGAGCTTTGATTTCAACGGTAATATCTGCCTGAATTCTTTTAAAAAATGCTTGAATGCCTGCAGTCCCTTAGAGAGGAAAAGATTTTTCACTGCCTGATATAGAAGAAACGCCTTAGTTTGGCTGATTAAAGGTGGCCATTTCATGTTCATTTTCTGCTTCATCTGGAAAACAAATGAACATGGACAAGACACTTACATAAACACTGAGTACCAAACAGTAAACTGAACCTGTAGAGTCTAGTCTCTAACAAATTAAAGAGTTAAAGGATAATTTACTAACCCCCACGTCATCCAAGATGTCCGTGTCTTTCTTCAGTCGAAAAGAAATTAAGGAATTTCTGAGGAAAACATTCCAGTATTTTTCTCCATATTGGACTTTAATGGGAGCCAATGGGTTGAAGGTCCAACAAAGGGCTAAGGAATAAGTGTCTTATCTAATGAAACGATCTGCCATTTTCTGATGTATGAATGTATGTATTTTTTTAACCACAAATACTCGACTTCACGCATTACATAATTACTGATAAGGTCACACGTGACGTATACTGTAAAAAAAAAAAAACACAAATTGTTAAGTCAACTTAAAATTTTTTGTTACCAGGCTGCCTTAAAATTTTAAGTTTAGTTAACTCAAATAAGTTTATTCAAGTTGAAATGTTAAGTTGTACTAACTTGATATTCAAGTTGACTAAACAAAAAAATTGTTTGTTAAACTTAACAGCTGTGTTTGTTACTCGGCTGCCTTAAATTTTTAAGTTGAATCAACTCAAATATCTAAGTTGTCACTTAGTAAAACGTAACATTTCAAGTTGACTAAACTTTTTTCAAGTTGACTGAACTTAAAATTTTAAGGCAGTCAGGTAATTTTTTTTAAGTTGACTCAACAAATTGTTTTTTTTACAGTGTAAGCGGAAGTACCGGGCAAGTGTTTACAAAGCAAACCTGCAAAGAAAGTCCTTTACAAAAAAAAAAAAAAAAAGTAAGACAACGATGTTGGAACAACTGATTATTCAGTGCTAAAATTGCCTAATGTGAGTTTGAATATCATACTGCATGACATTGATAGCCATTCAGATCTTGAAAATAAATTTAAGCGAACATATGCGTTAAAACTGCAAACTCAATGCGAACCAACAAGCGTATTCCATAACAAAGATGGTATCAGTCACAATAATTTTTAAAAAGTTTAATATTTATTTTAATATACATATTTTTTTTTCTTCATTATTAAGTTCCTAAGCTGATGTTAAAATGATTACACTAATGTTAAAATTACATTTTTATGTAATGCTAGAGTAAAACATTACAGTTCATTTTCAGAAGTTTTTGTGCACTGCAAAAAATGCTTTTCTTACTTTGTCTTGTTCCCACCAAAAATATCTAAAAATTGTTAAATCGAGGATTTTCTAGACAATTAAAAATTGTTTATGTACTGATATATATGTATCAAGAGCTCCTGCACAACAAATTCCTTGTGTTTGCACACACTTGGGGAATAAAGCTCATTCTGATTCTGATTCTAATATATCTAGTACATGTTTCACTTTTTGTGAGAAGAAAGCACCCCTACACTGCAAAAAAATGCTTTTTCCAGCCAAAATATCAAAAAAATTCTAGACAAGTAAAAATTATTGTCTTGTTTTCAGAAAAAAGAACCAAGCAAAATAATCTGCCAATAAAATAAGCAAAACAGTCTAGTTTTCTGCTTGAGATAAAATTATTTTGCTTACCCCATTGGCAGATTATATAGCTTGTTTTAAGCAAAAACTTATTTTTTGACTTCTTTTTTTTTCTGAAAACAAGACAATAATTTTCACTTGTCTAGAAAATCATTCTTGATTGAACAATGTTTTTTTTTTGTGATCAACTTTTTATTAAGTTTTAACACAGAATGTACACTTCACTTTTTTTTTACATACTAGATAGTATATATATGCGTACTCAAAAACATAAAACAAACATAAAATTCAAAACTATATACAATTGCCAAAGCCTTGAAACTAAGATAAATAAATAGACAAATATATCAAATAAATACGTACAATGACATGAATATCTTGTTAAGACCCATTTAGATTATGTTCTAAACCTGAGGAAAAACAGGTGGTTTCAGAAGTTCAACAGTTACTTTGTCCCAAACATCTAGAGTTGAATATTTTGCTTTATGAATAACAGCCAATGATCTCTCTATAAGAACAATATCTCTAAAAATAATTATACCATTCTTTTATGGAGGGTGGTCCAGGAGAAAACCAAGAATGAATTATAGTTTTTTTTGCAGCAGTTAAACCAGCAAATATAACTTTCTTAGAAGCCAAATTAGTGCAGATACTAAATGATGAGTCATCATTAAATAAAAATAAGATAAGGCATTTAGGTACTGGAAAATCTAAAATATTCTCAAGAAATACTGCCACTTGAGACCAAAGATTAGAGACATCTGGGCAATCCCAGAAAATATGCAGGTAAGTACCAACCGTATTCAAATTACATTTTGTACAGTTTGGGGTATCTATAAGCTTCATTTTAAAACGGATTGAACAATGTTCTGTAAATACTAGTATACTAGTTATATTAGTATCAGAATCAGAATGAGCTTAATTCGCCAAGTGTGTGCAAACACAGGGAATTTGTTGTGCTTTTAGAGGAGTAAAACAGCTGAGTAAAATTGTTTAATCTGAGCAGGTGACACTTTTAGGCATTATCGTATCGCATATAGAATATTATTTAATGAGTTATCGCATATCGCATTTTTCTTCGATATCGCACAGCCCTAATATAAATGTTAAATTTTTAGAAAATAAACAATCACTTTGCTAGCTATCTAGGATTGTGTTGAGCCTTTTGAAGCTGCATTGAACTACAATTTAGACCTTCAACCCATTAGCCCCCATTGAAGTCCACTTTATGGAGAAAAATTCTGGAATGTTTTCCTCAAAAACCTTCAGACCAGAATATCTTGGGATGACATGGGGGTGAGTAAATTATCAGGAAATGTTTATTCTGAAAGTGAGCTAATTCCTTAACATTAAAGAATTATATACTGGGCATTATAGTATTGAATTTTCATGATATATTTGCAATTATTCTTTGCATTATTGTAATGTTCTATTTCTTTGGCCATTAAAAAGTACACCAAAAGTACAAAAAGTACTCCATAGTTCACCTAAAAAAATAAATAAATCTTGATTTTTTCAATGAAAATGATTTTTCATGACTCTGGTAGTTCTCTTTCTGTAAATGGAGGGTCAGAAAGATCTTGGATTTTATCAAAAATATCTTAATTTGTGTTTTGAAGATGAACAAAACTTCAAGAAATTCATGACAGGATTTTTGTTTTGAACTATCCTTTTAAGATATTTTCAGGTGAGAGTATAGTTGTTTAAACCTTAAATATACGATTTATATATAAAGATAATGCCTATTTGGCAATTTGTTTAGATGTTTTCGGAAATGTGAGCTTTAGGCCAAGAGTGGCCATTTAGGGCTCGCTGAGAACAGCTTTTTTCCGGCCAGTCTTTTGGGAATTTGCGTCTGGCTATTATGTAGATTGTGTTACACAAGGTATAAATAAAGTAAATTATCAAGAAATGTTTATTCTGAAAGTGAACGAATTCCTTAACATTAAAGAATTATATACTGGACATTATAGTATTACATTTTCATGATATATTTCCAATTATTCTTTGCATTATTGTAATGTTCTTTTTCTGTGGCCATTAAAAAGTACACCAAAAGTACAAAAAGTACTCCATAGTTCACCTAAAAAAAATAAAAAAAAATCACCCTCAAGGTGTTCCAAACCTGTATGAATTTAATTTTCTATTGAACACCAAAGAAAATATTTTAAACGATGTGGGCAATCAAACAGCTTTTGGTCTCCACTGACTTCCATAGTAGACCAGACCACAGGGGACCAGCAACTGTTTGGTTACCAACATTCTTCAAAATATCTTCTTTTATAAGTTTGGAACAACCTGAGGGTGAATAAATGATGACAGAATTTCATTTTTGGGGAAAACTACAGTATCCTTTTGTTTCATAAAGACCGTTTCTTTAAAACAATCATCACTAATTACATTAAGGTTCATTTCTGAGCAAAAACTGACAAGCTTGATTTATGTCAGACTCTAAAACTTTCAATTGATCAATTACAAAACTGGAGAAAAAAGCAGCTTCAGAGCAAACATAAATATTGAGAAATCAAAAAAGGCAGAAAATGTAAAGACTAGCCCTGCTGTGTAGTGTGATGAAAATTGCTGGTTACATTTGCTTTCCGATCATGTTACAAAATGAACATATTGTACGGTATTACAGAACACATTTAAATTTAGAGTCATAGTTATGGGAATAAACACTGTAATGAACACTGATGGAAAGCCATTCTCAATTGCCACTACCAACAATAATGGAAACAGACATAAAAGCATAAAGCTGTCTAAGACTTCTTTATTCCTGTGCAGCAGACACATTTGTTTATTATGGGTTTCAGAAGTCTGCCATTGGATTCCAGATGAAAAAGAACGGAAAACATTATATGGGAACAGAGGACATACTTTCATCTTTCAGGTAAAGTAACCATTCTGTCAAATAATTGCTTTTACATAAAGGTTTTGAAGTATTTTATGCATTTCAAGTATTAGATAGACAGAATATATTACAATATTATATATACATTTAATAATATAATATAGTACAATAGATACCAGCATTATTTTTGCAGGGAAAAAAAATATTGTGTTGACCACTAGTGCTCATGTCCAAAAATGTCTATTTAAACGTCAAAAATGTCCGTGGGGTGCTGAAATACAGCGTGACCCCTCTGTTTGCAAACATAAATCCTTTTTTACAGTACAGATCCCTTTTGCTCAATCACTCTAATCAGACACGGACAGAGGAGGATAATAACCTATTGGGTGGAGTGAGCTTATCGCTTTGATACACATGCTACGACAACTGCTGCTGCCCGAGCCCCTCTGGTCTCCAGCCGTGTGGATTAACCCCCAGCCAACCTGGCAACCCACTTGTTCATACAATCTACAGCATTCTACAGCCCATGGGGAGGTGAAACACATGGAAGAGGACAAACCCATAATGCATTTGTCTACAGTTCTGTATATTTTGATAATCTGAGTTAAATTCATTACTGAACTTATTTTTTGTTTCTACCTACTAGGTTCTTTTTTCATACAAAGAGGGTGGCATTAAAGACAATTAGTCCAATAATAACAAGCTTTATGCTTTTTTGTAGCCTCATTTCTAGTGGCAACATGGAGCATGAGTGAACTTATCATCACTTCTGCTTTACTACTATTTACAGCACAAAATAAACATGAATGAAACAGTAGTGAAATGTATCATGTCTAATATAATCACTCAGTTATGGCCGCTCAGATCGTGCTCAAATATACCGGTGGGTAGTTTTATTTCACCAGCTGCTCTATATATATATAGGCTCATCCCCTGCTCATTTAAATATATGACAGGCATTTATTTATATACGTAATTTATGTAAAAACTAAACTCCAAGTACATATGCACCGTTACACACAGGAACAAATATATAAATTTAACGTGTCAGAATTAGCTATAACATGCTTGAATGTGGGATATAATGTTGTGCGAATACATGCTATTGTCTATATTTTAAAAACGTAGGAGTGACTTTAAAAAAGTCACAACAATATGACAATATAACAAGTTTTTAGAGTGCGACAATGCACAGCTGCACCAAACAGACACGAGAGACAATGATATAACCGAATATAAGCACCGTCACTTCTAATTAGTTCTTAAATTTAGCTCTTAAGTAAAACTTTGTAGTCTCACCAATAAATGATCAAGACAGTTTAAACATTTACATGAGATATAATTCTTGCAAAGACATTGATGCCCGAGCGTTTGCTCGTTAGACTCTGCTATCACTGTTACCGGAAAAACTTTTACCCTGCAGCCATACCGGAAGCCAAACCTGGAAGTGTGAAAAAGGCTAATCAATGATTGAATCGTGGAAAGACGTCAATAAAACAGCTTGTAAAAAGGGAATGCAACATTACATTTACCCCAGGAAAGACATTCAAAGTCCATAAACTTGACAGTGAGAATCCACTATAATTTGACAATATCTTTACTGTTATTGTTTCACGGAATGTAGTTTTAAAGTGATAGTTCACCCAAAAATGAAAATTATGTAATTAATTGGTTGCTCTTATCTTGTTCCAAACTTGTAGGACCTTCGTTCATCTTGGGAACACAAATTAAGATTTTAGGATTTAGATTTTTCATGACTCTGGTAGTTCTTTCTGTAAATGGAGGGTCAGAAAGATCTTGGATTTGATCAAAAATATCTTAATTTGTGTTTTGAAGATGAACAAAACTCTGAGAAATTCATGATTCATGGATTTTTGTTTTGAACTATCCCTTTAAGAGATTTTCAGGTGAGAGTATAGTTGTTTAAACGTTAAATATACAATTTAGATATAAAGATAATGCCTATTTGGCAATTTGTTTAGATGTTTTCGGAAATGTGAGCTTTAGGCCAAGAGTGGCCATTTAGTGCTCGCTGAGAACAGCTTTATTCCGGCCAGTCTTTTGGGAATTTGCTTCTGGCTATTATGTAGATTGTGTTACACAAGGTATAATTCATTTTGGTTAAAATAAACGGGCAATCTTTGGTCTTACTAATCTAATACTTGCTTCAGAGCAATGGGCAGCATTAAGTTTGATATCTTTTTATTTTTATGTAATTAAATCCTGTACTAACTACAGCGCTGCTTTTCTAATTTTGACTAATTTATTTGCTTGTGTTTATTTTCAATTGTACAAATGTATTATACTTTAATAATGGCTGTTGTTGTTCATTCATATATTACTGTTAAATAAATACATTTTAGATAACTAATATGCCGTATTTGGTATTGAGAAATAAGGGTCCATTAGCGATTATGATTTCATCATCAGAGAGAGTTACATAATAACAACTGTCTTTATGAGTGAGTTGCAAAAGACTTTTATTTTAAAATGGACTGAAACAAGGATTATTATTATTATTATTACATTATATTTCAATGTGGAAGTAAGCTGTTTTCTGGTAATGTGTTAGACATGAAGAATAACGAAGTGCAGTAAACCGTAAAACTGTTTGCACTACAAACCAATGTGTTCATAATGAAGATAATACATTAAAATAATACGGTAAGACACACCAGCTTGCAATATCAAGCCGCAAAATGAGCTGTTTTGTACAGCTAAAAACAATTGGAAGTGGATAAGATGCAATTATAAGACCTTTGTTCATCTTGGGAACACAAATTAAGATATTTTCATGACTGTGGTAGTTCCCTTGCTGTAAATGAGGGTCAGAAAGATCTTGGATTTCATCAAAAATATCTTTATTTGAAGATGAACAATCTCTAACATGTTTAAAGCAACAGGGGGGTAAGTAATTCATGACAGGATTTTTTGGTGAACTTAGATGAGAATGTAGTTGTTTAAACCTCAAATATATTATTTCTTATGATCTGATATCAGGTAAAAACAACTGGAAGTGGATGAGACCGGAAGGTGGATAAAGTGCAATTATAGGGAGTAACTGACAAATGCATTGACTAGCACTGTCATGGAAAACCCCTTAAACTGTTAAAAGGACAAAGACAAAGATATCGCTTTCCTCAGTGGATATTCAAACTGATTTTTGATTATAAGATCGATCTGAAGAATGAATGCTGGTATCACTTGCAGGTAATAGACTCGCTCAGGCAATTTCCCCCTCATAATACTCTACATAATACAATGAGCTTCAATGAAGCGTCTCAACGTTCGTTCGTTACTAGATCTAAAGTGACGTTTTCAAAATAGTTGATTTAAAAACTGCCTTATGTATCTCAATTCCTAAAATTTGCACAGCAGACTGGCGCCCAAGTATCTTGATAACACTGATTCGGGTAATCCAGCCCTAACAATTAGCGCCCAGTTTCTGGGTGTGTTATTTGATGGTGCACTCATTTTGATGACGAGGTGCTGCACTGGATGGCAATCATCTGAGCCCGGCGGGCTGAGGGCTGATGGAATTTCCTTCCCCCCTTCATTTGCAGAGGAGCTCGATTGAATAAGCACTGCAAAACGAGTCATTACTTTTCATTAGTCTGGCACTAATTCTGTAAGGCCCATATACGCATTCACATCCGAATTGACAGCGCTATTTCAAATATCCGTTTATTTTTAATGGTTAATATTAATCATGCTGGGGACATGGCTAATTGTGGAGGGTCTGGCTTAGAGGCACCACCCAAGGCCATGAAGTTCAATAGATGATGAGTACACAAAGTGCCAGCCATCATTATAAAAGGCTGCTTTTTGTGTTTTTATATTTTCAAGAGGAAGAACAAAGATAGCGAATATAACTTCCAGCCAAGGATGAATCGTGACAAAGCAAAATGGTTTTGTGCTATCCGTGTTTCTTTATCAAACGCAAATGCACACAGATAAATTCACACTGACGGCACAGCTGCAGTCTTATGTCCAGTTCAACTCACACTGAACTCAACACATGCTTGGTAATTTGCTTAAAAATGTATGATGCCTAAACAAGTTATAGGGATTTCTTGACTGAATACCCACTGTCACAACAGACACTTCCCTGGGAGAGGATTAATATATTTTATTAACAAAATGTGACCCTGGACCACAAAACCAGCCTTAAGTAGCATGGGTATATTTGTAGCAATAGCCAACAATACATTGTATGGGTCAAAACTATTATTATTATTTTTTTATGCCAAAAATCATTAGGATATTAAGCATGTAGATATTCAGTAAATTTCCTACCATAAATACTGTATATCAAAACTTAATATTTCATTAGTAAAATAACTTAATTTGGACAAGCTTAAGGGTTTTAATTTTCTCAATATTTAATTTTTTTTGCACCCTCAGATTCCAGATTTTCAAACAGTTGTATCTTGGCCAAATACTGTCCTATCTTAACAAGCAATACATCAATGAAGTTACTTTCAGATGGACTTTTAGACTACAATATATATAGTACAACATCTATTAAATGTAATCTTTAAATGTAATAAATTACACTATTTTTAAAAACTGTCATTCAAAAAATATGTTTGTTATGCTCACCAAGGGTGCATGTTATTTGATTGAAATACAGAAAAAACTGTAATATTGTAAAATATTATTGCAATTTAAAATAACAGTCTTCTATTTTAATATACTTTAAAATATAATTGATTCTTGTGATGCAAAGCTCAATTGTCATAAGCCATTACTCCAGTCTTCAGTGTCACATGATTCTTCAGAAATAATTCTAATATGCTGATTCATTATCAATGTTGGAAACAGTTGTGCTGCTATTTTTTAACATTCTTTGATGTATAGAAAGTTTAAAAGAACAGCATTACTTTGAAATAGAAATATTTGTAACAACATACAATACTGTTCAAAAGTTCAGTCCTTTTTTTCTTTCTTTTAATACTTCTATTCAGCAAGGATAAATTGATAAAAAGTGACAGTAAAGACTACTTTGCATAAATGCTGTTCTTTTTAACATTTTATACATCAAAGAATCCTAAAAAAAACATATAACTGTTTCCAACACTGATAATAAATCAGCATATTAGAATGATTTCTGAAGAATCATGTGACACTGAAAACTGGAGTAATGATGCATCACATAAATAAATTCTATTTTTGAAGTATATTAAAACAGAAAACCATTAGGCATGTTTTGAATTGTAATAATATTTCACAATAGTACATTTCTTCCTGTATTTTTATACATAAGAGACCTTTTTTAAAAACATCAAAAATCTGACTGATCCCAAACTTTTGAACTTTTGACAAGACAACTTCACAAATCATTTAATTGTTATGCAATGATTTAAAGACTGGGTACAACATCTTGAATAATTACTAGAATGAGAGCTAAATAATGTAAATGATGTTATATAATGCCGGAAAAAAATAATTAGGGTGCAGTAAGATGTTTTAAAATGTAATTTATTCCTGTGTTGGCAAAGCTAAATTTTCAGCAGCCATTACTTCAGTCTTCAGGGTAGGGGTGTGCAATATTGAAAAAAAATAAGTAAATTATATTTTGCTGTGCTGACTCCTAATGTTTTTGATATTCTTCCTATTCGGTGTGGTCAGTTCACAGCAGGGATAGAAATTATTTTTTCCAATAAGTTTAAAAGGATTTTTACCTTATGGGCATTTTTAAGTTTATAAAGCCATTTTTTTCTGAAAGTGTGCATCATCTTTTGAGTCAAATTTTTACATTTAATCAGTCAATTACAATAATAAAACATTTAGGTTGTTATCAAACTAATTAAATCATTATCAACAAAATTCATCTTTGCAGAAGATGCATATGAAGTGCCATTTAGATGTATTTACACATGTTAATTCATCTATATTTTAAATTACTTTAAAAGTAAAAAAGATACTTTAAATGTGAAATGGCAGCAAGCCACTGTTAATAAGTAGTCATTGAAATTTAACTGAATCATTTAAACGGTTGATTCGGGAAAGAAATCACCATCATGTTGCCCAGAGACGCAAAACAGTAATGTGTTTGGAATGATTTTTGTGGGCTAAGTTGAGCAAAAAAGAAAATATGCTGTCTAAAACTTAAGTTTTTTAACATTAACATTGTTTCTTGAACTGTTATATACAATCAATATCACATTTGTAGTCACGCTGATTTTTGAAGGATTTTCGAAGAAAAAACGGCACTCTTCCTGTGATATTGATTAACTATATATATAAATATATTAGGGGTGTAACGATACACGTATTCGTATTGAACCATTCGGTACGAGGCTTTTGGTTCGGTACACGTTACAAACCGAACGTTTCGATTCGTTGGACTAATCCTATTACATTTGGAAAGTAACTTACAGTGTGTGAAATATAATGTTCTCAGTGCCACTGTACTTAACAAGGCAGTCCAAATGATGTAACAGACAAATTGATGTCTGCCCCTCCCACTCCCAAGAAAAACACAATATTCCAGGAGGGTTGTGACGGTGGGGAAGTTCGTTAGAATTTTCCTTCTTTTCCTTGCTTTTAAATAGCTTGTAAAAGCCTGTGCCCATTTACTTTCGAATTTACTTTTTATTTTTGAATTAGCACCAATTCAATGTCAACTGACTGAGTTGACAACAACAAAACAGTACGGCAAACTCACTTATATTAAACACAGAATGATTAATGTATTAACAAAACAAACACAAATATAGGCTATAGGCCTAATATAAAATTAAAAATAACTTTCACAAAGTTTAAATGTAAAACACTGGAGATCAGCAAATGGTGGAAACTTTCAAATCATCTTAGATAAACAGCAAAAGTCTATAATATTTTTAAAGCAGGCGCTTTTGTATTTCATTCTGAAACTAAATATTTTGCCAACAACTTGTTTTATTCACCTCACTCGTCAGACTCCTGCCGCTGTTTTGAGATTTCTTTCTTTTTGTTGTATCGAAAACATACTGACCTGTGACACCACTGTGTCATATTGAACTGAACCGTGAATTTTGTGAACTGTTACACCCCTAAAATATATACATTTTCTTCCCCCATATCTTGAATTATGTGATCATTCTAAATGCATTTTAATAGACTGAATCATGCAGTGAAAGAATGCACTTGTTTTCACACTTGAAACACTTGTTTTCCTCTTTAAAAGAACCGAACCCAGACCCCTTTAAGTGGACCAAGAGGTGGACCAAGTGAAAAAGGACCCAGTTTTCTTTATGTTCACACTGGCGCTGTTCCTGAAAGAGGACTCAGATCCTTTTTTGGTCCACTTTTTTGCAAATAGGCTCATTTTCCACCTCCCCCAGAGTTAAACAGATGAGTTTTACCGTTTTTAAATCCATTCAGCCAATTTCCTGTTCTGTAGCCCTTTTAGCATAGTTTAGCATAAATCATTGAATCAGATTAGACCATAAGCATCGCAACCAAAAATAAAACCAAAGACTTTTGATATTTTTCCTATTTAAAACTTGACTCTTCTGTACATCATGTACTAAGACCGACAGAAAATGAAAAGTTGCGATTTTCTAAGCTGAAATGACTAGGAACTGTACTCTCGTTCTGGTGTAATAATCAAGAAAATTTGCTGCTGTACTATGGGTGCACAGGCGCAATGATATTACGCAGCACCTGAATATAGTCCCCAGACTATGTGTTCAGACTGTTGCTTTTTGGATCTAGTCCAGTTCAGTGTTTGATGGCTGACACTAGGCCTCAAAAATTTGAATATTTTTATCCTTTCTTCTTATCTTGTACAAAAAATGTTTTGTAGACCTTTGTAATATTTTTCCTTTTTAATCATGTGTATTTCATAGCACACAGAGTTTCTGCAGGATTTTTAAGCTCAAATGTAATTTAATACTTTTTAAGACCTGCAAAGATCAAATTCAGGCTGATTAAAAATGTTACACCGATTCATTCTCTGCCAGTGGATGGCGCTTTTTTCATTAATAAAACGGTTTCCCCGGTGACGGTAGTACACAAAGCAAAGCAGCACCTGACTTTGAAACGTGCAGAGGTCATATTTATCCAATGAAATCATAGCCTTTTTTCTTTTAATATTCAAAACCAATCATGTATATGTCAACCATGGGTGTTTTTGACAGTTTAAACACAGTAGACGCTAAAGAAAGTGTAGTTTATGGGATGTGCATCAAGAAGTTTAAACGGGCAAAGCACACAGCTGCATCACTCTTAACACAGTTTGAAAGCAGTTGGAATTCAAATAAACGAGTGTACCATGTGCAAATTGTTTGTAGAGATCTGCCAGAAGAAGCAGTCATTATGAACAGCTGATTTGTACGGAAACATCTGATGACCAAACTACATGCACGTTTTGATCGAACAGTACCTTTAGCTGAAAACGAACTGTGCTCAGACCACCTCCCGAGATGGTCTCGGTTCGGTTCGCTTCTGAGGAGTCCAAGGGTGTTTTCACACCTAGTTCGTTTAACCCTTTCAAACGGTCTCGGAGCGGTTCAGCGTGTATATGTGAACAAACCATGTGATCTCAGACCCCCTAAAAGGACCCAAAAGCGAACCGTACTCAGACCACCTCCGGAGGTGGTCTGAGTACGGTTCGTTTGTGGTTCGATATCTTCATGATATGTGAAAGCAATGAGATCCCGGTTCGCTTTGTGTTTCGTTTCGACAAGTGTACCTGGAGGCTTGCCATACCTGCAGCCCTAAGAATGAGAATGGCAGCTATTTTTTGCTTAAATAAATAAAAGCACTGATGCGTATTATTGCAGAACCGGTTACTAAAGACAGTTTCATTATTATTAGCAGTAGTCTATATTATATTTATGTGATGCGATCTGGCCACACGAAAAGCTGGGTGCAAGCCCTTTCCAAAACTGTTTTCATTCTGTCCATAGCTTGATCGTAACAAAAGTTATAGCTATCTGAAGTTGGCTGATAGCTATGATTTTCAGGAATGAGAAAGAAAAACGAGTTTAAAGTGAGACGACTTTCACTTTATTTAAAGTAACAAGTTTAATTTCACCAAAATATCGATATTTATATAGCCTATATGACGCACACGCACAGGATTGTGGGAAATCGAAGGCAGCAAATGATACATCTATGCTGCCTTCAAAATTCCATCAGATGAAGGTACCTCTGGACAGGACGTGAAGCAGAATTTGGATTCGGATGTGTCTTGTTACCTTCCAGCCTCCGAAGGCAGCATTTTGAATGCAGCCCATGGCAGGTCGCGGGTTGCGTGGTCCCAGGAGGAGAGTTGTGCAATTATTGAAATTTGGAAAGATCATTTTTTATTTGCCCAAAAAATTACGGAAAGGGAATATATATAATAAAAAAAAAAAAAAAGAAAAAGCAAAGAAAGCTGGGGTCTAAGTTCTTATGAAGTCGTGGTGTGAACAAGAAAGGGTCTGAGATCTCTTCATTGCTGAAGAGGACCAAAAAAAGAACTGGGTTCTCTTTTGAGTTCACTAGATTGTGAACACCAAAATGACTGAGGTCACATTCTGCTGGTTCTCTTTCTGGTTCACTTTAAGTGAACTGGGTTTGGTTCTCTTAAAATGAATTCTATGTGAAAACACCCCAAGATCGTTTGGGGTGTTCACATATGGGCCAAAAATCATGCGAACCACGCTCGGACCCCTGAAAAGGACCGAGTGTGAAAACACCCTAAATGTGCATACTTACTAGACTTCATCATGTAATGTAACATTATGCATGCACTCTGTCGGTGTGTTTTGTTTGTTTTTTGCAATATAATTGATAATGTCAAATCGCACATCGTTAAAACAACAATTACAATATTATCGCAGATGATACATATTGCGCACCCTACTTCAGGGTCGCATGATCATTATACCTATTTTCAGGATTCTTAGATGAACAGAGCAGCATTTCTTTGAAACAGAAATCTTTTGTAACACAGTAAAATCTTCACTGTCACTTTTTAATTTAATAAGTCCCTGCTGAACAAAATTATTTAAAAAACACTGACCCCAATCTTTTGGTACTGTATATCAAAACATACTTCATTTAAATGATTCAGGTTTCTGTCATTTACATTTTTCCCTTCATCATTTCTAGCACACATTTTAGCTTTGCTTATTTTAGATCATTTGCTTTGCCACATTCTCATTGCAGGGATATTTTCTTTCATCAGCTGCATTTTGATACTATAACATGTACATTCAAACAAAGATGATGTCAATAATGCAAAATGCCTAGCTATGCTCTTTAAAAGAACAGCTTGGGCCTTTTTTTGCCCATTTCCCGCAGCGTCAGCTCTGAGTCAACTGCTATGATCATAATAGCTCTTACTTTCTACCCTGCAAGCATCAGAGCTGATACAACTTGCTTTTTTCTTTCATTTTAATCACCTTTGACATTTGATTTCTAAGGCCTCATGTTGAATTAGATTAAAATGAACTCCATCACCCTGCTCATACACTTTAAATTCATTTCAACTTTAATTGAAAAGTTTTTTAGTACAAGGACCAGCTTGGTTGACTTTAGTCTGCTTAGCAGCTTTCAGCTAACAGGTTTGGTTTGTTTGGCTGTTTAAATAGTAATGAATTAGTTCTAGATTCACGTCAGCGCAGTGGGTGACCTTTCAGGCTAGAATCAGCAATCTCTGTATGCCTCTGCATGCGCATTTTTGATTCTTCGCATCCTTTGATCTATTGGTCTGGAACAGGAAAGATGTCTTAATGATAAATGAGATTTTACATGATCTATTTAAAGCTGTCAAACTTGTCATGTAGCCCCAGGCTACCTGTGCTGAAGTATGTTCTCATCTTTCTGTTCTTTTCCCCCCTCTTCATTATACAAAAATGCGCATTTGGCTACATCTTTGTTTTTTAAAGTAGAAGAGAATAAACATCTGCAACATAACAAAATACTAAACAACTACAAATATTTATGCCTATATCTGTGCTCTTTCATCATTCTTTTTTAAAGTTGTACATTAATTCAAAGTGATTAAAGGCGGCCTCTAATGGATGCAAATTTGGTTCAAAGTCTCTCTCACAGCAGCGATTCTGATGCAAAGCTTGTTGTTGTGATTGTAATTGCATCACCAGTGTAGCAGGCAGCTATAAAACCTTTTGGGATATACATTCTGCAAATTTCATCATCTTAAAGTGAACTAGCCTATTAAATACAGTGAATTAAAGGGCATGCTAATTCTACCAGCAGACAATACACAAGGCCATGAGTTCAGGCAGTCTTATTCTAGTCCAAACTCATATTGTATTATTAGCCATTACTAAAATCATTTCTCTGTGTAATTAGGACAGACAATATTTCTGGCCTGCTTTTAAGGTGAAACATGACTGTGTACCCTCGATTCAAAGCACAGAGGAAAAAGTGTGTGTGTGACAGAAAAACAGACCATGACTCATCTCTATGAACTATATTAAACAGGTATCTTTTCCAGTTTGATATGGTGATTGTTAAACAAACTGTATTGTGTTACATCAAGCCTGATGCTCAGTGTTTTGAGTACATAAATATATTCTCTAGAATTGCTTTGAAAGTCACTTCATGAGCATTTTAGTTTCTTTTGAGAAAAACTATTGTCATATCAAATACAAACACAAACATAAACGTCTTCACAGCAAACAGTCAAAATAAACGTTAGCTAACAAGTTTGTTTTGTTTGTAAAAGGCAGAAATATATTACTTGTAATGTAATATAAATAAATATATTACAATGTAATGACAGTACTACTACTACTAATAAAATTGTTATTAAAACCATTTAATATAAAATTCTTTTTTAACGAATATTTACCAGAAGATTTTTTTTTTTTAACAGAATTTAATTCCTAATGTAAATGTAAAATGTAAATATACAACACAGTATTTCTGAGAAAAAAATAAATAAATAAAAAATTATATATATATATATATATATATATATATACATATATATATATTATGAAACCATTAAAATCGGATTCAGAAGATTAACTGAAAACACAGAATTTGGTAAAAATAAAACTGAATTTTAGAAAAAGATGAAACATTTCATAAGGCCTTAAAAGTTTGTGTATGTTTCATTTAAATTAATTAGACATGGTTTTTGATTCGTATTTTTTATTTAACCAGAAAAAAAAAAATTAATTAAATGGAATTTGGAGAAAAAAAAAAAAGAAAAAAAAAATGAGGGAAAAAAAGACACATTTCATAATCCAAAAAATTAACTAAAAACAAAGAATTTGGTAAAAATAAAACTGAACTTTACAAAAAAATAAAATAAAAAAATGAAACATAAGGTTCATAAGGTCTTATACATTTTTGTTAAACATTTAATAAATTGCTGTTAAATAGCCTCATAGTTTCATAATTTCAATTAATTAGACATACTTTTTGATGAATATCTTTATTATTCATTTCTTTATTTAACCTTTAAAACAGGGTTGAAAAAAAGAAAAAAACAAACAAACAAACAAACTAAAATAAACAAACAAAAATAAAATAAAAAAAACAGAATGCAAAAAAATTTAAATGGAAATTTGGGAAAAAATAAAACAGATTTCAGAATCCTGACAGTTAATTGAAAACAAATGGCTGGGAAAAATCCAGAAAAATTTTAATGGAAAATAAATGGAATTTGGAAAAAGATAAAACAGAATTTGGAAAAAAGAGACACATTTCATAATCCAGAAAATTGAAATCAAAGAATTTGATTAAAACAGAGCTGGAAAAAACACAATGCATAAAAATTAAAATGGAAAAAAAAAAAAGAATTAGAAAAAAGATTATATAAAATGAAATTTGGAGGAAAAAAAAATCATAATCAAAAAAATTAACTGAAAACAGAATTTGGTCAAAATAAAACTGAACTTCAGAAAAAAAATGAAACATTTCATATGGCCTTATTAATATTTGTTAAACATTTAATAAATTTAACCAACAGAGCTGAAAAACGAAAAAAAAAAAAAAAAAAAATTAAAATGGAAAAAAAAAAATTTAAAGAAAAAGAAATTAAACGAAATTTGGGAAAAAAAAAAAAAAAAAAGATTTCATAATCCTGACAGTTAACTGAAAACGCTGAATATGCTGAGAAAAAAAAAAAAAAAAACAGAATCCAGAAAGATTTTAATGGAAAATAAATGAAACACTTCATATGACCTTATTAATTTTTGTTTAACATTTAATAAATTGCTGTTAAATTGTGTATGTTTCATAATTTCAATTAATTAGACAGGCTTTTTGATTAATTGATTAAGAAAGATTTTAATGGAAAATAAATGAAACATTTCATATGACCTTATTAATTTTTGTTAACATTTCATAAATTGCTGTTAAATTGTGTATGTTTCATAATTTCAATTAATTAGACAGGCTTTTTGATTAATATATATATATATATATATATATTTAACCATTAAAACAGAGTTGGAAAAAACAGAATGCAAAAAAATATTATATAAAATGAAATTTGGAGAAAAAAAAAGTTAAACATTTAATAAATTGCTGTTAAATTGTGTATTTTTCATAAATTTTATAAATTAGACATCTTTTTGATTAATACTTTTTAATTTAACCATTAAAATCCAGAATCCAGAATCCAGAAAAATTTAATTGGAAAAAAAATGGAATTTGGAAAAAAATAAAACAGGTTTCACAGGACTCTATGCATATACTTTTTAAATTAGTCTTCTGTGTCCGTTTTGTGTGTCTGTGAGTTTGTGCACACAGCGGTGTGTCAATGTGAGATATATGCAGCTCAAAATTATCTCTGATCAGCTCTGCATGTCTCTCTCAGCCGAAGCTGGTTTTGCAGAGCGCAACGCATATCTGTGAGATCTATATTTCAATCACGTCTCAGGTTCTACGCCTCCAATCTCAACGTTCCACTTTACCAATATAGTACTTCTGGGCAATAGCAAGTACGCCTCCAAATGCTAAACAACCGGCACAATTTCCTCCTGCTGCACTGAGACAAATGCATTGATTTCTCATCAGCGCTATCAAAGCTACCTCAAAACACAGGGAGTCTGGGCCTGTTTGAACACAACACCTGATCATGAGGGGGACAGTAATGAAATTTGGAAAAGCTGCTTATGGCTTACAAAGAAGCTAATCCGTTGATGCAGCATGCTGTCCACATGAAAAGTGATGATTAGATTATGGTTTGCATTCAATGCTGGTGAGAATGAGGGGAAAAAAACTGGGCTTGCAAAAATATGTCATCCAAGAAATAATGGCTTGATGTAATTATATCCCTGCATGTATGCACAGACCCCAACCTTCCACTTCTGGTGGGACGCCATATGCTCTTGTCACAGCAATTGTGATTGTTGTCATTGCTGCATGTGGTATCAGCATTATTTGGCACAATGCATAAAACAGTTGTTTATATGCAAATAAAAGTGAAACTAAAACTCAAAAATACAGATGTAACTTAAAATAAATAATAATACATTATTATTATACAATATTACAAATAATTTATACATAATATAATGTAATGTAATATAAATCTGGAGTCAGTCTGCTGTAAATATTCAATGTAGATTCTAAAATGTAATTATTATATAATAATTTAATAAAAACTAATGAAATAAATCTGGAGTCAGTCTGCTGTTTTATCGATTAAAGCTCTAAACATACAATGTAGATTTACATTTTTTTATAAAAATCATATCATGTAATGCAATGTAATAAATAATGTAAAATAAGTAATACATCTGGAGTCAGTCTGCCATTTTATTGATTAAAGCTCTAAATTATTATATACAGTGCATCCAGAAATATTCACAGCGCTTCACTTTTTCCACATTTTGTTATGTTACAGCCATATTCCAAAATGGACTAAATTCACTATTTTCCTCCAAATTCTACACACAATACCCCATAGTGACAACGTGAAATAAGCTTCTTCTTTTTTTTTTAATCTTTGTAAATTAAAAAAAAAAAAATGTGCATAAGTATTCATAGCCTTTATCATGACACTCAAAATTGAGCTCAGGTGCATCCTGTTTCCACTGATCATCCTTGAGATGATTCTACAACTTGATTGGAGTCCACCTGTGGTAAATTCAGTTGACTGGTCATGGATTTAAAAAGGCACACACCTGTCTATAGAGGGTATGCATTGACGTAATTTTCCCGCCAGAACATGCCCCCTCAGCCAGACTGATATTTAATGGATGAGTTGTCAATATGATATGACAATACAATATATAGAGCATGCTTTTACCACAAAATTGAACATATTAACATGAAGTGATAACTGCAAATCCGTGTTTCACCGCCTGGAGTCCATTTGCAGTGATCAATTTGCTTTTCTTTTTTGTAGCTTTCGGCAGCCTGTAAAACTATATCTCAGGTTTCTTGTCAAATCTCTTTGTACAGTCAATCGCAAAGCTCGTTCTCGTTTTAGAGGCGTTTTATGTGTTCTGTTGCAACATTTTAGCTGAAACCAATGCTGTCACTCATTCTTTTTGCCACTTAGTGGGCGGAGACGCACTCACTCCATCTGACGGTGACGTCAAGTGCATACCCTCTATACAGGGTCCCACAGTTAACAGTGCATGTCAGAGCACAAACCAAGCCATGAAGTCCAAGGAATTGTCTGAAGACCTCCGAGACAGGATTGTATTGAGGCACAGATCTGGGGAAGGGTACAGAAAAAATTCCACAGCATTGAAGGTCCCAATGAGCACAGTGGCTTCTATCATCTGTAAATGGTAGAAGTTTGGAACCACCAGGACTCCTGGACAAACTGAGCAATTGATTGAGAAGAGCCTTGTCTAGAGTGGTGACCAAGAACCTGATAGTCACTCTAGTTGAGCTCCATGATCATACGTGGAGATAGGAGAAACCTACAGAAGGACAAAGATCACTGCAACACTCCACCGATCTGGGCTTTATGGTGGCATCAACAAACTCCTCAGTGAAGACACATGAAAAACACTTGGAATTTGCAAAAAAAGAGCACCTAAAGGATCCTCAGACTCTGAGAGACAAGATTCTCTGGTCTGATGAACCTCAATTCTGAGCATCATGTTTAAAGGAAACCAGCTCTGCTCATAACCTGCAGAGTACCATCCCAAAAGTAAAGTGTGGTGGTAGCAGCCTCATGCTGCGAGTACAGTGGCCTCTATCATCTGTAAATGGAAGAAGTTTGGAACCACCTGGACCCTTTCTAGAGCTGGACTCCTGGCCAAACTAAGCAATTGATTGAGAACAGCCTTGTCTAGAGTAGAACTTGATGGTCACTCTAGTTGGGTCCATGATCATATATGCAGATGGGAGAAACTTACAGAAGGACAAACATCACTGCAACACTTCAGCGATCTGGGCTTTATAACGGTGTGGCCAGACTCAATCCTCTTCTCAGTGAAGACACATAAAAACAAACTCGGAATTAGCAACTAAAGGACCCTCAGACTATGAGAAACAAGATTCTCTGGTCCGATGAACCTTAATTCTATGCATCATGTTTAAAGGAAACCAGCTCTGCTCATCACCTGCAGAGTACCATCCCAAAAGTAAAGTGTGGTGGTAGCAGCCTCATGCTGTGGGGCTGTTTTTCTGCAGCAGGGACTAAGGAACTCGTCAGAGTAGAAGAAAAGCTTTATGCACCAAAATATTGAGATGGCCTTAATGAAAACCCAGTCATGAGCATTCAGAACTTCATACTGGGCAGAAGGTTCACCTTCCAACAGGGCAATGACCCTAATTACACAGCAAGAGTGGCTTATAGACAACTCTGTGAATGTCCTTGACTGGCCCAGCCACAGCCAGGGCTTGAACCCAATCAAATATTTCTGGAGTAACCTGAAAATGTGTGTTTGCACCCATCCAACCTGACAGAGCTTGAGAGGTGGAGAGATAAGGAGAAGAATGGCAGATAATTGCCAAATGATGATGAGCAAAGCTTGTAGGCTGTAATTGGTGCCAAAGGTGCTTCAACAAAGTATTGAGCAAAGGCTGTGATCGTGAATACTTATATACATGTGATATTTTTGTTTGTTTGTTTGTTTTTTATTTTTAATAAATTTGCAAAGATTTCAAACAAACTTTTTTCTTGTTGTCATTATAAGGGTATTGTTTGTAGAATCTGGAGGAAAAAATAATTTAATCCATTTTTAAATAAGGCTGTAACATAAAAAAAAGGTGAAAAAAGTCATGCTCTGTGAATACTTTCCGGATGCACTGTAATATGTTTGTACAAAAACAAATCTAATCTAATCTAATCTAATCTAACCTAATATATCTGTAATCAGTCTGCTGTTTTATTAGTGGTGCTTGCCGAAGGCAAAGCATCCCTTATACTATGCTGCGTGCTGATCCGTGCAACATTTCGGCGCGTAACTAGTCCCGCGGTTTTTGTTACAGACCCACGAAACTGGCGTCAAATCGTGCGGCCTATACTGGAATGGTGTGCTATGACTTTTATAAGCGATCGGGCGTACGATGTTCGAACCCGGGCCAAAATTCGGCCGAAAAAATCCCATAGACAACGCATTGCGGCCAACTTTGACGGCGCATAGCGCCGTCCACGAATTTCGTAGAAACACGTAATTAACCACATTTGGAGACGCTGACTAGCTGTGCAAGAACATACCTCGCAATGGGGTATAAGTTGTACCCCGGGGGTGCTAGAGCCCCCCCAAATTTTCCCATTGACTTACATTGGCCCAAAAAATCCTAGGTAACAGTATATCTATTCCATTGCGCCGACTTTGACGGCGCATAGCACCGTCCTCCAATTTCGTAGAAACACGTAAATCACTACATTCGAAGAGGCTGACCAGCTGTGCGAGAACATACCTCGCAATGGGGTGTAAGTTGTACCCCTAGGGCGCTAGAGCCCCCCAAAATTTCAAAAATCGGCCTATGGGAGATACTATGGTGAGGGAAGCCCCATGAAAGAGTTTTTTTTTTTCCTACTATTGCAATTTACATAGGGATTTTGCATTGGACATAACTCTGCATCACAATGACATAGAGACTTGGGGGTGGGTGCATTTTACTCAGACAACCAATCAGACTCTCAGGATCACTATGAGGCGGTCAAGCCACGCCCTAGCAACCATTTAGGATGCCCTAGCAACAGATCCCATAGACCCCATTATAAAATGGCCCAGATCAATATCTTTGGATCAGAATGTCATGCAGACATGGGGGTTGGTTTGTTTGAATCAGGGCAGCAGGCAGCCAATCACTGATCACCATTAACATTCCTAGCCACACCCTAGCAACCATTATTGACCACCCTAGCAACCCAAACCCACACAAGCATATCTTCAGATCTGAATGTCATAGAGACATGGGGGTTGGTTTATATCATTCATACTGACAAGCAGCCTTTGGAGTATCATCATTGGCCACTCCCTAGCAACCAAACAGAGTACCCTAGCAACCATTCCGCAAGACCTATATCTCTGTATCAGAATATCGTAGAGACATGGAAGTTGCTTCTTTGGACTCATGCTAACAAATAGGACTACCGACATGCTACACATGCTAGCAGTGATTAGCTACATGCTAATAGTGATTAGCTAAGTGTTCAAATATGCAGTAACTTCATGTTAACAACATGTTAATCGTGTTAACATGTTGCTAGCCCCATGCTAGTCATGCTAACTTCATGCTAATGACATGCTAATCATGTTATCATGTTACTAGCATCATGCTAGTCATGCTAACTTCATGCTAACGACATGCTAATCGTGTTAGCATGTTGCTAGCATCATACTAGTCATGTTAGCATCTTGTTAAAAACATGCTAGCATCATGCTAACATCATGCTAGCTTCATGCTAACGACATGCTAATCATGTTAACATGTTGCTAACATGCTAGTCATGCTAACTTCATGCTAATGACATGCTAATCGTGTTAACATGTTGCTAGCATCATGCTAGTCATGCTAATCTCATGCTAACTTCATGCTAACATGCTACAATTGTTAAAATATGAGCAGATAAAGGGTTTTTTGCCACTGCAAGCACCACTCACATTTTCTTCAGGAAATGTACATGTCTAGTTGTATATACAATATCTTTTATAAAAACAAATCTCTATATAAAAATAAAAAGCTCTAAACATACAATATAGATTTAAAATATATACATTTTTTTAAAATGATAATGAATCTCTTATAATGTAATGCAATGTAATAAAAAAAATACATTAAAAAAAAAAAAAATGAATCTGGAATCTGGTCAGCCTTACAGTTTCTATAAAATAAATATATAATATAATAGAATAGAATAGAATAGAATAGAATAGAATAATATCTGGAGTCAGCCTGTTGTTCTATTGACTAAAGCTAAAAATACAATGTAGATTTAAAAAATAAATTATATAATAATAATAATAATAATAATAATAATAAAAATAAATCTCATCCAATATAATGTATAGCATTACTGAGTAAAGCTCTAAACATAAAATGTAGATTTAAAAATAAATTATTGTGTAATATTTTTTATTTAGTAAAAAATCTCATATAAAATAATATATAATATAATACAATATAATATAATATAATTAAATCCGGAGTCAGTCTGCTGTTTTACTGATTATTTAAAAAATAAATAAGTATACTTTTTTTAATTCTCATCGTAATATAATATAATATAATATAATAATATCTGAAGTCAGCCTGCTGTTTTATTGATTAAAGCTCTAAACATAAAATGTACATTTAAAAAATAAACAATTATATAATATAATTTTAAATAATAAATCTCATATAATATAATATAATATAATATAATATAATATAATATAATATAATATAATATAATATAATATAATATAGCTGGAGTCTGCACCCACAAACACACACACATAAACAGTGACTCCAGCAGATTCTGGCATATAACCTATATATGTTGCATAAAATGTTTGTGATTTACAATTTGTTGCAATATTACAAGCTGAAATCGATGCTGGAATACCACCGCAGCAGTTTACACACTTGAACGGGTTTTGCTAAACTTTGCAGGGCACTTTGAAAGTCTGCCTAAGGGGTAGAAATGGTTTATTGGCGGGAATATGATTCAGTAGAGAGAGATAATATGCATGTCCTTGATATCTGACTTTATTGCACTTTGCCTGATGTCAGTCCTGCCCCAACACCTGGCACTGCATCCTCCAAGCAGTCTTAAATCTGACTTAAAAGCTCTGGCTGCACAGGCAGATGGTGTGGGTGGTCCACTGAGGGCTATAGACCAAGATAAGCCCAGGGTGATTTTATTTCCCTGGCCATTTTTTCCTCTTTTTCTTCTGTTCCTCACTCTCTTTCTCACCTACTCACACATACATAAACACACAATTTTTCCCTTTCGCTCTGTTCAAAAGTCTCACAACATTTACTCTTAAAATAGTAATGTATTTCTTGACACATTTTTTTTTTCTCCTAAGGTGTAACACAGGTAAATGGATGTTAAAGTAGTAAAATATGTTGTCAGGAAGCCTAAAAACGGCTTTATGTGAAAACATCTAGCCTAAATTAAATTGTTTTCTTCAAGTCAAACTATTATTTAATCTGATGTAATCATTAACCTGAGCTCATTAAGTTATACCAAATTATTTTTCAAGGTTAAAAGGTACAAATAATTTGATCACAACCTTTTCAGATCTCTACATTCATTTTTGTAATATGACACAATTTAAACAAAAAAGTCATTTGTTCATTAAACTCCAATAGATATTCATTAAGCTACGCCATAAAATCTTATATGGTTTGATATGAAATTATATGATAAGACAGTTATATATTTTAATTCAAAACATAAATGACCTTCAAAACTTGTTTAATACTTACACTCAGTGTTGGGTAAGTTACTTTCAAAAAGTAATTAATTACTAATTTCACCATCAATATTGTATTTAAATTACTTTACTAATTACTCTGTCTGAAATGTAATTTAGTATTTTTGGGAAACATCTTTAAATTCCTATAAACCTTAAAGCACAGACAATAGAAATTAAGCTCACCACCAAACTTTATTCTTTCAATTTGAGCCAAACATAGAATAGTTTAACCTTTTGTCTTTAAAACAACTGTAATACTTAAACATTTTTATTAGTGCTGTCAAACGATTAATCGCATCCAAAATAAAAGTTTATGTTTACATGCTATATATTTGTGTACTATGTATATTTATAATGTATATATAAATACACATACATGCATGTATATATTAGGAAAAAATATTTTCGATTTATATCTAAAATATTTTTATTTATAATCTAAATTGTATACAGGTATAAATATATATATGTGACCCTGGACGACAAAACCAGTCTTAAGTTGCACGGGTATATTTGCGGCAATAGCCAAAAATACATTGCATGGGTCAAAATTATTGATTTTAATTTTATGCCAAAAATCATTAGGATATTAAGTAAAGATCATGTTCCATGAAGATATTTTGTAAATTTCCTACTGTAAATATATTAAAACTTAATTTTTGTTTAGTAATACATTGCTAAGAACTTCATTTGCACAACTTTAGAGGTGATTTTCTCAGTATTTAGATGTTTTTGCACCCTCAGATTCCAGGTTTTCAAATAGTTGTATCTCGGCCAAATATTGTCCTATCCTAACAAACCAAACATCAATGGAAAGATTATTTATTCAGCTTTCAGATTATGCATAAATCTCTCCTTTTGTTTCAATATATACATGTATGTGTGTGTATTTATATGTACATAATAAATATACAAAGTAAACACACATATAGTATGTAAACAAACTTTTATTTTGGATGCGATTAATCACAATTAATCATTTGGCAGCCCTAACTTTTATAAAAATTTTGGTTAGGTAATAGATTTATTATTAAATATCTGAATAGCAAAAAAGCTTAAAAAAGGTAAACATTACAGTTTGGCAAGATTTTTAAGGAAAGCTCAACTAGTAAATATGTGGCTGAATATAATGAGCTCAGATACGGAAAAGACTGTACCTCGCTGCAGTTTCATACAGATTACATAATCAGAGAATATTCGTTTTGGATTTGAATTCGTTCATTTAAACTAGACACTTCAAGCTTTCTAAAAACATACTTCTCTGTATGAAGTCTCTGTGTCTAATATTCGCTGAGTTTCGGTTCATATTTGTGACGCGTAGAAAGCTCATGGAGACTGAGACGGCAGAAAGTGCACCCTGTTTGTTTTGTTTATTTTGCAAAAGCATAATGTTTTGTTGTTATTGTCAATGTACACAAAAAAGTAGACCCTTTTTAGATTTGATTGATTTTAGACTTATCTGTATTTGAGTATTTAAGGTTTAAAGAGCGTTAAAAATGCTGCATTCAATTAAATTAAGATTTCAAATTCAATCCCTTATTTTACTTTTTCAGTGGATAAATAATTTAATTACAGTAACTTAGTACTTTGTAACGCGTTACTCCCAACACTGCTTACACTTAAACAAAAATACAATCCTGCATGATATGTTACTGAATATTGATTACTGAATACTAGTGGTGTCAATCGCTAAAAAAAAAATTGACTGATTAAATTGCACATTTTTTCCTGAAATTAATCGCGATTAATCCTACCAGACATTAAAGTTTTTAATTATACTTTTATATTGCAATCATTTCAGATTCATGCTTTAGATGAATGTAGAAACAACATAACGAATGTATTTTTATATTTGTTTAATGCCATTTTTTATGACTGAAGGCAAGTATTACTGATTACAACTGATGTCTCTATGAATTTTTTCTTAATATTTCACCATTGAATATAACCATTCAACATTACAGTATAATTGAGAGCTATTACTTTAACATTTATTAGTCTGTGATATTTTGGCTGCTGTTACTTTAAAACAGGGTTCCTCAATAGGCGGAGAGAAAATTATTTGGCCCGCGCTAATTTCAAATAATGTGGCATGAAAATTCAGCCTTTTAAGGGCTTTCACACCAAACGCATAAAGCACTGCGGTATGAAATCCATTCAATTGGCTTGGCTTGCGACTCGCGAGGACGGTTTGGTGCTGCGTCAACTTTTAGGCGCACGAGCAGCGGAGCTCACCACTGGCGCGCAAGCCGCGGTCAAAGTTTAAAATAGCTGAACTTTTGCCGCTGCGCTCTGAAGGGCTGCGCTGAACCCCGCGGCCAGCCCAGCACTTTCCGCGTTCGGTGTGTAAGCCGCTTCACACTCCTAACCAGACGCGATGCAACAACGCAATGCGACAGAATCATTTAAATATCACAGCCATTCAAAAAGAAGCACAATGTACTCACAACGAAATGGACAAGTTTGTAATCTAATTAATAAATATTAAACCTATATAAATAGCTATTTAAATATTTAACATTATTAAAACTACATACTGAGTGACTGATACCTTCTTTGTCATGGAAAACACTTGTTGGTCCGCATTAAGTTCGCAGTAATCTGATGTAATCTGTTGTTGTTTTCAGTATGGCTATAAATGTCACGCAATATGATATTCAAATTCACATTAGACTATTTTAACAATGAATAAAGCATGTAATCAATACCTGGGATTATCACTGTCATAGTTTGTATGTTGTTCCAGCCGCGACGTCGCAGAAATTGAAACCATTTCGAAAAATAATATCCCTTTCGCTTGTCACTGCGCGCATGGTTAGGACAAAAACTACATGGAAAAGATACCTTTTATCGTGTCACGTCTGGTTGGGACACAGTGACCCACAGTTTGATCCCCCCAAAATCTAAAAATATTAATGCTGATAGATCTAATAATTAAATTTGCAATTAGGGAAAGTGCAGACCCAGTGTGAGCAGGAACAGTTGACATGGAAATCCAGATTTTTTGTTTGTTCCTTTGTTTTTAATATTCAGCCGGGAAAGTTATTTAGTTTTCTGTATCTGAATACAAAATTGTTCATAATTGTTTGAATAAAACAGACTTCTGTGAAAAACAAAACAAAACAAAACAAAAAAAAACATATAATTATATAAGAATATTTATCTTCGGACTCTTTTAAAAAAAACAAAAACAAAAAAAAAAACAATAAAAACAAAAACAGCAACAACAACAATAACAAACATTTTGGTCATAACATGGTTGGTGGCCCTCAGCTTGGTATTGTTGGCAGAATTTGGCCCTCTGTGAAAACAAATTGAGGAACCCTGCTTTAAAAGTTGCCGCTGCTGAAGCTGATGCGGATCTGACACTGCTTTAAATGCGACTCATAAATAATAAATACTTACATGCACAGTTTTGAGGCAGCTGTAATGGCCTTTCTTTTTAAATGTATGTCTTAACTGACAACATAACTAAAACATTGCATACTCTCAGTTTCCATTTTTGTTTGAATATGATACAGTGCTTTAATATAGGCCTACGAGCACAGTATAACGGCTGACAGGACAGGTAAATTAGCTTTTACTGACATATGGCCTGACACCATCTCACCTGTTTGCAGTTCACTGATGTTCTACTGAAGCTCCTCATCACTGGTACCGTTTCCGTGCTCATTTGACTTGCGTCTCGGCTGGAGCATGTGTCTGAAAAGTCCCCTGTTTGATGTGCTTGTAAGGACGCTCTGTTCATTTAATAATGCATTTCTTTAGCATTTGTGAGTGGGGTGGCCAAACCTAGCCCCGCCCCTGCATTAATTGCGTTAAATATTTTTAACGTGTTATTATGAAAAAACGTATCGCCTGCGTTAACACGCTAATTTTGACACCACTACTGAACACTGAAAAAGAAGCTTACAATTTTGCTCTAAAAATAATCCCAAAATAACTTAACAAAATGAACATTTATTAATATGATCAGTAAATGAACATTTGTTAATAAGTTGAATAAATAATAATTAAATAATTAACACTTTTAAAATTGCTTATAAAATAAACCTTTTAATTATTGCTGATGCCTCTAGTAATTGTGCGTCTGAGTTTAATTTGCAACCCAAAATCATTTTTATTTTGGGTTCATTTTAAGCCAGCCATTTAGTATGTTTTAATTTTAATAAAACTACCCAGAAAGTAGGGTCAAAACAACCCAATCGCTGAGCTTTTCCATATTTCACCCAGCCTTTTTTATAATGTATGTTTTAATAGTACAATACTTATTATAGTAAGGTTTCAAATATAATTTTTTGTCAATGTATAATTTGGTTATAACTTATTTGTAATATATTATATAAATATATAAATATTAAAATATTATATAAATATATATTTAAAATATTAATATATTTTTAACAATAGTAGATGGTGAAAATGTCAAAATGTCACCTTTACCAACTTGTCACAACAACGTTTCCATAAATCTTAATTAACATCTGTTTGCGCATAAGCTAAATGGCATAATGCCATAACTTGATTAATATCCTATAATATTCCTGTAGCTAAGACAAATTGTACTGCTGCAAGATGCGCATAAGTCCCTTGCAGATCTCTGAAAAAACCCTGTCATCTACAAACACACACCTTCTGATAGAATTAAAATTCCATTTAAGTCTAATCTACAAACTGCAGTTCAATTCAAACATAAACAGGCCAAAGTAGGCAACACTGTGGGCACATTTAAGATGCTGCCCACAGGCAAACTGAACACTCTTTTGTCAAATGCAGCAGTGAATACAAATCATAAAATAAAATGAAATAAAAAAATACAAAAAAATAAAATTAAATGTACTGTATTATGTCTTTGAATGAAAGTGACAGTGGACAGCAGCTGTCCATCTTGTAGCCCCTGCTTTTAACTATGATCAGCTCCAGCGGTCCCGACTTACAAGATCATCAGTCTCGTGAGATGTCTCATATTGCAGGAAGATGGCAGCGCATACAGATGCCATCTGCCCAGACATCCAGATGATGCACAGTAAGTAGTGATGACAATGTCATTCTTGCAGAATTGGCGGTTTTATGCCTTTCATTACTTTACACATTTTGCATGTAAATCTTAAGTTAGACACACAATGCTCCATCAGCTGCCACAATCCTGTGCAATTACGACTCTGTCTGTGTGTGTGTGTGTGTGTATAACACAGTCTTACGCCAGCAAATCACACACAGCATGGTGGTTACGTAACCAGACTATTTTAAGCACTCCAAATAATAGCGGAAAGGTAATACTGTAACAGCGGTCTTCATTTTTCCATGTGAATGAGCACATAGGGGAAGCCTAAAGAGTGCTGTATTCTTTAATACTGTTTTGATATGACATACAGCACATATGGAAAGCCAAAACTTATTTTATTGTAATAGAAAATAGAGATGATGTAAATAGTTACAGTCTCATTTGAGCACCATAATGCAGTTCCCAGCTATTTTTAGAGTTAATAATGTGACTGTGTAAATGCTGAAGCTTAAAAAAGAATGAAATCAACATACAAGATATGCAAGAAACTGACTTTCACAATGGAGGAAAGCACTAGAATCATCAGCTTACTTGCAGATACGTACAGGAGGCATATTTCTGATTACTTCTCAAGCATAAAAAACATGGAAACACTTGACAACACACTGCAAAATTACACCATTCATCTTCCATGACAAAATGGCCACTGGAGGAGAGGAAACGAGAAGAAATGCAAACATGAGAATAAACCCGTCAGGTGGAAAATATACTTTGGTTCTGTTATTAATTAAAAGCTTCACCTGTGCAGAAGGTTTTATAAAAATTTGCTTGCCAAGTGTAACATGTGGCTTAATTTTCCTGCAAGAGATAAGGCTCCAGGTAAAGAAATGTTGTGGGAATACAATAAATCTCTATGATTAAAAAGCAACAAGCTCTAAAATATGCTTTTTTTTTCACATTTACAGTAGAGAATGATTTAAAGGGAGGCTTTTATTAGCCACCAACCTTGATTTATCTCACTTAAATTTAAAACATGACTACTTGTGCATGTATCTGTCTCCATTTCTCTGACAGTTTACACTCTAAAAAAACACTGGGTTAAAACAACCCAAATTGGGTTATTTTGGTAACCCAACGCTGGGTCAAATATGGACAAACCCAGTGTTGGGTTATTTTAACCCATCCAGTTGGGTTAAATCTTTGCCCTAACATGCTGGGTTGTTTTAATTAACTCAAATATTTAATGAAAATTACTACTGCTGTCTTAAAAATAACCAAAAAGCAGACACGGAATACTAGAGGCAACATAAATAATCAAAACGTGAACATTTATTAATATGTGAAAACACACATGGACAAAAATATAAGACAAAATTGATTTATGCAGCATAGTTTTCAACTTTACATACATTTAAACTCGTTTAACAATAATAAAATAACATTTAAAAGTAATATTTAATTCAAGTGTATTAAACTGTTCTCTGTTACCCGTTTTAACCGAAATAGAACTGATTCCCATGTCGTGTCACTGAAATCTGAGCCGGCATTGGGCTATAATAGCAAATAAAATCATTTTATGTTATGCAATGTAATGTTCCATCATGTGAAATGACTGTTGCTGACGCATTTAGCTGAGTGATTCTCGATGTTGCGTTGTGTAAAATAAAATATTTTACAGCACAATAAAGACTTTATAGATGAAATAAAACGTATACAAACCTTATTTTCACCAAAGTAGTCCACTACATCGGTGGCTGCGTTTTAATTTCTTGCAGCATTTTGTTACAATAAACTGACACGGAAGAAAATAAATTGTTGCGTAAAGCCGTTATTTTTGTTTTCTTTACACACAAAAAGTATTCTTGTAGATTTACAACATTACGGTTGAACCACTGATGTCACATGGACTATTTAAACAATATCCTTACTACCTTTCTGGGCCTCGCTGTCTATAGAGGGTCAGAAAGCTTTCGGATTTCATCAAAATGATCTTAATTTGTGTTCTTAGTTGAACTAAGGTCTTATGGATTTGAAACGACATGAGTATAATTAATGAACAGAATTTTCATTTTTGGAAGAACTATCCTTTTAAATAAACTTACCTGTACACAAACACACATAAGAATAACCTGTAAAAACATTTTGTTAAAAAAGTAAATGTTTTAACACCCAAAATATGTTTCATAAATGTAAGCAATTACTATTGTTTACTACTCTCTTTATCTCTCTCTCACATTTTCAACAGCCATTTCCTCAAGAAGTATTAAGAAATCAATGTTGAATGCTTAATATTTTTAGCAAAAGTGTGATACAACTTTTCAGGATTCTTTGACAAATATATAGTTTAAAAGAACATCATTGATTTTAAACATAAATACTTTCACTTCTGACCAATTTAATGCTTCCTTGTTAAATAAAAATACACATTTCTTAAAAAATAAATAAATAAAATAATATATACATACATATATATATATATATATATATATTATTCAATTTAATGCTTCCTTTTTAAATAAAAATACACATTTCTTAAAAAAAAACACACAAACACACACACACACACACACACACATATATATATATATATATATATATATATATATATATATATATCCCTAAACTTGTACATATAACTTGTAAATGTAAAATGTTAAGTAAACCTAACTAGAACACAAATATTTCAGCATTTTAGATTAGTATACAGTACACAGTATATACAGTATTCATCATTTGAAGTGGATCAAAAAAGTTAATTAATGTTGTCCTCCTAACACAAGAACGGGTATTGATTTGGTTTTAGGATAACTTTGATGAAAGGTTTTGATCCACTTCAAATATTGACTACTGTATACACACTGTGTATATTATATATATATATATATATATATATAAACTTTCCATTGATGTATGGTTTGTTAGAATAGGACATAGGAATAGGACAAAAAAAGTTTTAGAAAATCGCCTTTAAAGTTGTCCAAATGTAGTTCTTAGCAATGCATATTACTAATCAAAAATTCAGTTTTGATATATTTACCCTAGGAGATTTACAAAATATATTTTGAAACATGATCTTTACTTAATATCCTAATGATTTTTGGCATAAAAGAAAAATCAATAATTTTAACCCATACAATGTATTTTTGGCTATTGCTACAAATATACCCGTGCTACTTAAGGGTCACATATAAATTTTCTATCAATACAGACTAAATGTGGCCTTGATTTACAACAAATGCAACATTTTTGAAATCATGGAAACCTAGAAAACCTGTCACCTTGGAACAAAGTCAAATCTCTCACAGTCAAATCCTGTATGGAATTCTGCCAAGAGAGAGTACGAAAGCAAACCGGCATTTCTAACACATTGTGAAAAACTGTGAGTCAGTGATTATTTACACATGAGCACACTATGTTTGAACAGGTAATATGAGTCAGCATAGCCACAGATAAGTAATGAATACTTCAATATTCCTTTAAATCTGTACTAGCTCTCCCATCTTAAGAAATTCATCTGAGACCTTATTTTAGGGTGTAGTAGTTTACAATTAATGCTGAGCTGAAAGGTTATGGGCTGCCAGAAGTAGCACACATGATTAAAGACTGAATCTGGTATTTACAGGACAGAGGGGTAAACCCCTTGATTTTCTCCCTCCAAGGACATATAGTCATTCTCAAGCAATTCAATTTACCCAAATTGAAGTCATTCTCTTTTTTTTAACTTTGCCCTCTAGAGTAATGAAGCAGATAAAATGGAAAAGCAGAAAGCATGAGTCTGTAGACGGAGAATGCCATTACATTGTTGTCCGCTGACATTCTGTCCTAAAACTACACCTAAGTACTTTCATTAGAGCGCTGCTTAATGTAATAGTGCCATAAACTACTCAAAAGTTAAAAGTGTCAATTAGAGCACCTCTAGAACAGCTCCTCATGCCAAATTGGCCATGATGAGAGCAAGTGGAAGCCTCCAAAGAAAGCATTTTACTCTGAGTGCTTTCCAAGTAACACTATTTGGCTGTGGTCACAGCATACAGTGATGGGCCTAAGAAATGCACTGCTGCTTTCTTTTAAAGTGTCCCATTCGCTCAGTAGTCGTAAGTGATTTACTGAAAAGCGAGTGGGCACTAGTCATACTACGATTACTGCTCACCATTGGAGCGTTTGCTTGTTCGATCAACTGCTGATACAAAATTTTCACTTTTTCACTTTACTTACTGCACTCAGGTGGTTGAGGTGGTTTTTTGACTTGTCATGTCAAAAAGTCATGTGATTTTGTGCTATGGAATGGCACAACCTGACTAACCAGCTGACTGATCTCAGTGCACAGCATCTAAAATGTTGTTATGGTAATTCTGAAATGCCCGAGCAAAGTCTGTCGTCAGAGTATTTCTGTATAACTGCCTCCCAGAACAGTCTTACATGATTTAATTCCCAAACAGCATCCACCTCCGAAAGCAATGACCACATTTATTGCGTTTTGTCTGTTTACTCTGTGACGCAAGTAATTTGATATACAGTTGAAGACAAAATTGTTAGCCCCCCTGTGAAATTTTACATTTTTTTAGAATATTTCCCAAGTGATGTTTAGCAGAGCAAGGGAATGTTTTCATATTATTTCCTTTTTTTTTCTTCTAGAGAAAGTCTGATTTCTTATAATTGCTTGAATAAAAAAAAAAAAAAACTGCTAAGGTCAATATTATTAGCTCCCTTAAGAAATTATTAGTTTGATTAGCTATAGAACAAACCACTGTTGTCCAATGACTTGCCAAATTAACCTAATTTGCCTGATTAACCTAATTAACCTAGTTAAGCTTTTAAATTGCTCTTCAAGCTGAGAATTAGTATCTTGTGAAACAACTACTATAATAATATGCACTGTCATCATGGCAAAGAGAGAAAGAATTGTTAATGCTCACAAAGATGGAGAAGGATACACGCGTTTATCGAAGCGTTTTCAAGTGTCAAGAACTGCAGTGAGATGCATTATCAAGAAGTTTAAAGAGACCAACACAGTGGAGAACAAGACGGGCAGAGGCAGGAAGCGAAAGATTTCAAAAACTTTGGAAAGAAAACTAGTGAGAGAGATTTCTAAAGACCCAAGAACAACTCCCAAGACACCAGTGAATGACCTAGCCAAGTCTGGAATTGATGTCTCAATGAAGACAGTCACTAGAGCCCTGCACAGGAATGAACTGCGAGGTTGCCGACCAAGAAAGACTCCACTTCTGAAGAAGAGACACCTCCAAGCTAGAATGAAGTTTGCTAAGGACAACCTGGGGGGTCAGATGAGACAAAACTAGAGCTTTTTGGCCATAGAGATGTTGCCTATGTTTGGAGAAAGACGGGAGAGGCATTCAACCCCAAGAACATTGTTCCCACAGTGAAACATGGGGGTGGAAGTATAATGCTGTGGGGATGTTTCAGTGCATTTGGAACTGGGAATCTCGTCAGGGTTGAAGGAAACATGAAAAAAAAAGACTATAAGAAGATTTTGAAAGACAACCTCAGACAGCCTGCAAGAAAACTTGGTTTGGGTCGACATTTTGTCTGCCAGAATGATAACGACCCAAAGCATATCTCACTTCTGGAGAAGAAATACCTCCAAATGAGCAAAGTGAGTGTTCATGACTGGCCTGCACAAAGCCCAGACTTGAATCCAATAGAAAATCTGTGGGGCACACTAAAGTCCAGAGTTTGTGCCAGAAGACCAACAAATCTGGAGGAGCTTGACAGATTTGCTAAGGAAGAATGGGCTGTCTTTCCTCAGGCGACATGCTTGAAGCTTGTTGAGAACTACAGCAAACGACTAAAGGCTGTTATCAAGCAAAAGGGATACGCTATTGACTATTAACATCAGAGGGCTAATAATTTTGACCAGCAGACTTTTTAAAATTCTTGGTTATACATTTATTTTTATTTGCATTACAAACCCTAAAAGCTTCCTGAATAAAGTATTATGTATAAAAATGCTGTGTTGATAAAACCGTCTTTCTGTTAAACAACACTTGGGAGTTATTTGAAAAATAATGAAATATTTTATAAGGGGCTAATAATTTTGTCTTCAACTGCATATAAAAATTATTATATTCAGTGGCTACTCCTACTTTTCTTAGTGAAACTTAGTGTCAGTTTGTAAGAAAGTGATGATTTTGTTCTCTTTGTCTCTTTGGATGGAAACAGTGCTTATTCGCAAATGTTTCATGCAATATTTCAATTTTGTTCACAAGTTAAATTCGCAACTTTGGATGGAAACCCTTCTAATGATATATGTGCCATTCTACAGAATTGGTCCAAAGTCAGAGCTGTAAACGTCTTGAAAAAATGTGTTTACTTTTGCCACCAACTATTTTGGTTGTGACAATTTTAGATCACAAATCTCAAAGATGGTAATCAGTACATAGTTACCAAAACAGGTCTGAACAGTTGTACAACTCTAAATGTACTAACTCCCAAAAAAGTGTGCTTAATTGCTTAAAAAAAGTTTGGTAGTGACGTTCCTTAAAGTTACACAGAGATTTTTTTGAGATTTTGAACACATTTACCTTAAAATTATGGGGCCTATTTACTCACACCTTGTAGCTATGAGAGAGGGGGACACATGAATATTTCCTGATCATAAATGTAGGGTTGTAGTTAAAATCAATGGACTAAAACACACTGTTTCGGTAAATGGTGATTTTATATATTTTAAGCTTACTGACATTTTAAGTATTTTTGTGGGTTTCAACAGAAGGATTTTAGTAAACATCTAAAAAATTTGAGTACTTAAATGCTTTTTGAGGTGTTTTTGGTTGTGGGACAACAGTGTGCACCAGTGCTGTATAACACTACAGATTGCCACCTAAGAAACAGGCTATTTTAACAAAATCAGGTTCTATCAGTTTTGCTGGATTTTCCTTTTCATAATGTTGATCATAGTTGTGCTGCTTAATATTTTGTGAAAAATTGATGCATTTTTCAGAATTCTTTGATTATTAAAGCTTTTACTTGGCAGAAAAATAATAATAACTTTACTTAACTTTATAAATGTCACTTTTGATTAATTTAATGTGTTCTTTCTGAAATATTAATTTCTGCCTACCTTACTGACTCACAAACACACATATAACTTAAAAAACTATTATAATTCTATGACCCTGGTCCTAAGACATACAAGAGTATGGCAGTAAAAAAGAAAAACAAGATGGGTAGGAAACGAAAGAGATGGAAGAGAAGGAAAAGAACATTCGTTTGCGAGCAGGCCTTTAGGCGGTCTTCACTACAGATTTATTTGTCTGGTAATTATGCTGTGCTATCTGTTTTTGTTTTCTTGTTTATTTCTTTGGTTGTCAAGAGAACTCTTTGTCAGGCTATGTCAGTGTTCTCCTAAAAAGGATGCACAGTGGGGGAAGAATTGGGTGGTAAATTGAAACAACGGCACAAGAGTCTTGCATTAGAAAGCGGTAATTTCAGGATCTGTAAATGAAGCGTTTAAAGCTACTCGTGTTTTATTTAATTGTGCTTGGTTTACCAAAGCGTGCTCCTATTGCACAGCCTTTAGTTGTTGTTTTGTGTCGTGTCCAACCAACAAAATTACATTTCACATTTTCAAGCATCTCATTTAAATCAAGCTCTAAGCTAAAATCTTGCTGATTTTGAAGCACTCAGTGCAACTTGTTAAGAGCAGAACTTTAATGCAATGAAAGGAATAGCATAATTACTCATTCAGCCTAATGTGAAGTTTCTGTTGCACACCGTTAATGCACACCAGTTAGAGACCGAGGGTCAACATAATTGTGCCCAGTTCCCATTCATTAATTCAAACTCACTTTAAATCGGATGCCATCTTCTCTGACCATCTGATCTCAACCCATTCAGGCTGTTCGTGAAACTAAGCAGGGAAAAGAGAGAACAGCGTTGCTGAAAATGGCAAGGGCGGCTCATTGAAATACAGCACTTTGCTCTCCTTTTCATATGCTAATTCTCTGCAAAGGGCAGAGATGATGAGGGCAGTGTTTAAGAATAATGATGGAGAACATTTGCCCTCTTTGGACCACAACCAATCTGACGCCCTTCTGCTATTTTCATCACATGTACATTGTCTTAAAATGTCATCTCCAGCGCATTACCGGCGCAGGGTAATTTGCTTTGCTTGGAAACTCGTCACATGGACACAGTGAGCAACGAGGGACAATGAAAAGTGAGCTTCACCTTTGAGAGTAGTTACTTCGGAGCAAAAGCAGGTCATTTTTTTCAGATTTCATTTTCTTTCTGAGAGTGCAAGTGCTTTGATGTGCCAACAACACCTCAACATCATCTCCTGAAACTATGATACTACAGCCCTAGTACTGGATGATATTCATGACATGCAGAATCCACTCCAGTTATGACAACAGTAAAATCTTCGCAACTTCTGTATTAAACAGCCACATGTCAAAAGTTCCTCCCAAGTCTTTCAATTTATTTTTTTATCTAGACGAGTGATGCTCAAAGGCCCGAACCAAGCATTTCTTCATTTCTAATTTATCTTTTTCTTTGAACATTTTGGTTGTATTTTTGCTTTGAAATATAGAGAATTTAAATGATTTTTTTTTTTTTTTTATTGGCAGCCCTCACCAAGTTAGATGTTTTGCACTTTGTAGTAAAAAGACAAACCCTGTTCTTTACAACAGAAGCTGTGACTAAAAATAAAATACTATGGTATTCAAGCTATTAAATGACTAATAATAATTACTAATACTAAATTTCTAGCAAATAACTAGCAGGTCCTTGCAGTTTAGAAAAGAAAATAAAAATAAAAAACTTACAACAATCCAATGCTCTGTTCTCCTCCCATCTCCAAACAGAAATCAATAATCATATTAAATGCAGCTAAGCAAATAACAAACACATCCTGCATTTCTCAAAAGGCATCAAAATGTGTGGAAAATACAAAAACTACACTTTGAAATTTGCTATAGTGCTATACTAAGTATTAGAATAACATTGAAGGCACAATATGTAGGTTTTCACCACTAGAGGGCGCGTATCCAAAACAAATATAGAAACAAAGGCATTGCTTGATGACGCTGTGAATGAGTGTGGAATCACAGGAGCTGTACATGGCTCAAAAGCAGCAGAGCTTTTATTATGCCACAGTCAACCGCTTCTGCTTCTTCTGGTCACGCGTATGTGGGGTAAAGCAGTGCAGGTTTATGATACCAGTTACATTTGGGTGTGCTAAAAGTTGTGTTATAATGCTACTCTGTGTGTTTGTCACCAGTCTAATAAAACGTGCAACACATTTTGTTTTCTACAAAATAAAACCTGAAAATCAAGGGTCTATGACGTCATAGGTAGGCAAACAATGACAATAGATGGGCCACTAGTTCAAATTGCTATTTATCTGGATTTCTTCAAAACATTTGGGATAACATAAGTACACAAGTCAGCAAAATATATAACACTTTTCTAGTTGTTTTTGGATATTTTATTTAAAAAATCGTACATATTTTGCCTTTAACCACATTTTAAAAACTTGATGTTTTCACCATGAAGTGAATCAATGTTCAACGTTAATTTTAAAAATAATAACAACAATACTGAATGATTTCTAGTGTAATTAAAGTTAAATCAAAAGTTCACCCAAAAATGTTAATTTACTGAACATTTACTCACCCTCAGGCCCATCCATGATGGGTTAATGATAATACTGCTTGTTCCAGTGAAAAATATGTCTTGTTTGAATCAGGAGAGAAATACGCACAAATCAAGCACCATTTACATGTGAAAAGAGTCCAAAACAGTTGGTGGATTTTTATGTAAGAGGACAACAGGAGATTGACTGTTTCACTGGAGGAAGCGTTTTCATGGATCATGGTCTTGTATTTTGGCCAGAAGCAATGGGTTTAAGTTAAACGCCTTAAAGGGATAATTCACCCAAAAATGATCATAAATTATTCACCCTCATGTCGATTCAAAGCTGTAAGACCTTCATTCATCTTCGGAATACAAATGAAGATATTTTTTATAAAATCCTGCATAGACAGCAACGCAACTGACACATTCAAAGCCCAGAAAGGTAGTAAGGACATTGTTAAAATTGTCTAAAATAACAACTTTAATTTTTTATTTAACAATTTCTTCTGTTCTGTTCACGAGTGTACCATGACGCATGCTTGAGATGCTGATGATGCAGGAGGCGGTGTTCTGACGTAGTACCCGAATGTGCTTTGCCTTGTTAACAAGCAAAAAAGGATGCACACTGTACAGTCTTCGAAACCATGTCTAAAGATTTTGACAGAGAGTATGACTTGCAATTGCAATTTTGCCCAGCCTGACTTATTTAAATTAACTAAGGGAGATGGACGTTCTACTTCAGAATTAAGGCTGCACGATTAATCAAATGCGATTGTCGTGTGCATCTTGTCAGTAAAGCCGGTTCTGTAATCAATAGAAAAACTTCATCACATGCATGCTTTCAGATGGAGCAGCATTTACTACACAGAGCTGTAGTACACTGACAAGCTATGCAAATCCACGCAAAAAGATGTCACATAGACTGTTTGAATGATGTCCTTACTACCTTTCTGGGTCTTGAATGTGTCAGTTGCGTTGCTGTCTATGCAGGGTCAAAAAGTTCTCAGATTTCATCAAAAATATCTTAATTTGTGTTCCGAAGATGGACTTTGGAACGACATGAGGGTGAGTAATTAATGACAGAATTTTCATTTTTGGTTGATTATCCCTTTAATGATGCATTTGTTTCTTAAACAAGTGAAGGGTACATGTACCCAACTGATGATGAGGCTGTGAGGATAAATAAGACAAAAAAGTTGGGAAACACTGATGTAGACTGCAGATTAGTGCTAATATTGGCAAACTGCACTCCAAGGCAATTGATCTTGAAACTATAAAGATGTAAAAATCAATGCAGGCCAGCAAAAAGCAAAAAGGAGGTGAGTCTTTTTCATTTTTTATCTTGTTCTTATAACCAAGAAAATCAGTCCTAACGTTTTACATTTATTTCTACTTGCGATAAAGGTCTTTAAAGCATGAATGAAGAATGCAAGAACACTGCAGCTTTAAAAAAACTAATACCGCTATACAATTACATAAGAATACAATAAGAGCAGACACATAATGCATCTATAAGCATTTTTCTATGTGATCATTTGGAGAACAGAAGCACATAAAGCATTAATCTCAGTTTAGGTAGTTTATCTCAATTCGCTAGAGTTCACCATGAAGTTATATCTCGAGGCACATTCATAATTCATAATTTTGGATCATTCACTTTGAACTCACAGAAAACCTAATTACTTGTCTAAAGGAAACAATACGATCATAAAGATAACAGAGTGGCAAAAAACCTTTCTGGAGGAATAATTTATGAGGTGCATCACAAACACAAATCTGCACACAATCAAAGTTACAGTATGTGCTGATGCAGGCACACAGGCTGTTTTTCATTATAGAACGTAAATTCGCACTCCAAAGACTCCAGCGGAAGAACAACTGCAGTAAATGACTGCAATGACAAGCTTACCGAAAAGAATGGTATGTATTAAAGAAAAAAAAGAGGGTAATGCTATTCAATAAGATGAGAAAGACCAGGTTTACTTGCAAACTATTGAATGGAAAATGGATTTAAAAAATACAGTTAATAAAATGTCCCTTGGGAACAAAAACTGAATGAATCACAAATATCTTATATTAAAACACATTCAAAACGTATAATAATTTGTTATATGTGGAAAATGTATTACATTAGAAAAATGCGAAAGGAGACTTTCAGATCCCACTGTATTTTAATAACTCTGACAGCATTGTTTCATGGAGCCTTGCTCATGTAGGTAAGCTGATTTAGTATTTGATCATGACCAGATCTGTCCAATCCCAAATATACAGATTACTTCTGATCCCACTAAGATGCTAAGAGAAGTATTATTGTCTGGCATAATCATATTTGTGCATTCATCATCATTTCACTTAAAATCAAGAGAAAGAGGAAACTACTGCAGTCGTGTCTAAACAGAAACATCTTTTTAAAAAATTTGCTTACAATACTTTTATTGGCTTGAATGATTTCTTTAGGATTCCATTGAGATTTCACCTTGGGATTTCTAAAGTGGGGTGTTTTCTGCTGCACTAAATTCCAGTGCTTATGTACACAACTGAATACATCTTTGTATTCAGTGAACATTCATTTGAAATATATTACTTCCTAAAAAATTTGTGAGCATGGCCTTAAGTTAACCAGCATCCAGCTTGTGAAATTTTAATTAAGAACGGCATCCTCACACAAGTCATGCTAACTCTCAAGGTAACCTGCGGCACAGGCCTGCCAGACTTTCACATCTAATGACTAGCCTCGTCCCAACAAAGAACAAGTGATAAACAATTCATCTCCTCTCCGAACTGGAAATTATTTTTGATCAGTGACCTTCCAAGACCTGTAAAGTGGATCTCAGTTTTCCAGGACCGAACCGAAACCTCTCCAAATTTCTGAGGAAAGTGAAACCTTCTCGAAAATCAACTTAAACAGAGCGGTGAACCACAAAATGAAGCTTGCCCGCATTGCTTGCAGTAATGTGCACTACTTTATACTCATTAGCACTCATTAACACTTATTAACACTCATTCCAACAAAATCTACAGCTAATGGCTTGATAAACGTAAGCCTAGTGCCAGCACTAATAGAAAAACTACAAGGGTCGATGCATAAGAATTTACGGATTTGCGTGTTGACAAATGTCGCTTAGATCTGCCCCGAAAGTTCACTGATGCAGTTGCAAAACTCTCGTATTTCCATAAATGTTTAATGAGGTTAAACTACAAGCCATTTTCATTTAACGTGAAGCACAAAAGTCTGTAAATGTAGTTGAGAAACTTTGCAGCAAGTCATTCCGAATCAATAAAGCACCATGGGTAGATAAATAGCCCCCAATCCTTTTACACTCTTTTCATTTCCTTAGATTGATTTCCTGAAATAAATGAGTAAAAAAGAAATCACGAAATAAATACAAGCCTTACAAGTGGCGCTCATTACCTTAATACAATAATTCTGCCATGGTTCAAACCTCTTTAACGTACCCTGTGCCAAAGGGGAGCGCAGATGTGCAGAGATGTTTTTTTTTTTTGCACTGGGCTCAGCAGGAAATGGTTCTGCTATAACATTTGCTGTCCTCAGAGACCTTCACTGAAGCATTAACAATGTGAAGTCCAAGGTCTTGGTGAGGTTATTTTGTGCTGTTCTATTGGTTGTTGGAACATTCTTAGAGTGTACACACAAAGGTTTGATCAAGGCACACTCTCTGTTCATGCATAGTTCAGCAAAGCACTTGTCAGAAATCATCTACACTTGATATTTTTGAAGAAAATGTGAGTGGTGCTTGCCTGTGCAAATCTTGCCTCCTAAAAGCCAGGGTGTTGTGGGTGTTGCTATGCAGTTGCTAAAGTCTTCCGGGTGTTCAAAGTCTACACACTCAAAAAAAAGGTACAAAACTTGACTGAGGTGGTACAATTTCAAAGGTAACGGTATGTACTTTTACTAATATTTATCATTTAAGGGAAAATAAGATAGAAAGACATACCTTTTGACTTTTGTACCTTAGAGATCCACCCCAGTGACAACTTTGGGCCTTTTCCTCCTAAGAATCAATGTTATTTTATTTTATTTTATTTTATTCTGTGTCACCAAATGAAAATTCAACTCAAGTAACAGCATCATGTAAAAGTAACAGCATAACTTATAATTGTAACAATAAAATAAAAATAAAAAAACACATTTAATTATATCTCTATTTTAAGTGAGAAATAAGCAATTCAGTCATTAAATATTTATTTAGTTATGACTATACCTTATTAATGAATTTGTATTTGTTTTTTACATAATATATAAATAAAATCAATTATTACCTTAAATTAAGATATGAGTTATGCTGTTGCTTTTATAAGTGATTTAAATTGTATTCATGTACATATGCAAAGACATCATGCCTAATGATCTAGAACTAATTCATTAGTCTAAAACTAGCCATAACCAAATAAGTATGTAATCTCAAAAAATGCTTATTTCTTGCTTGGAATAGAAATGTAATAAATAAAAACAATTAAAAATCATTTTAAAATATGATATGAGTTGTGCCATTACTTTTCTGAGTTTGTGTATTTACACACTGAAAAAATCTGGGTTGTTTTTTCAATCCAATTGCTGAGTTATGCCTGTTGGGTTATTTTTCCAGTGTTAGGTAGTTTTTTGTGTAACCCAGCTGTTGGGTTAGTAGCTGGGTCAATCTCACTGACCGCTGAAACTATACGACCCAATAAGCCAGCGCAGGCACTTTAACCCAGCTGTTGCTTTCACTTTATGCTGTTACTTAAGTTGAATTTTCACCTGGTGACTAAAATAAAATAAAATAAAAGAGTTTTTGCCACTAAATAAAAAATAAAAAAGGTTATTGTGACTTTTTATTTTATATTATTTATTAATTCATTCATTATTAATTATACAAACAATTCTGACTTTTTTTTTTCAGAATTCTGAGCTATAAACTCCCAGCTGCAAGTTATAAAGTCAGAATTGCGAGATATAAGTTTATTCTCCCAATTTGGACTTTTTTTCTTGCAGTTCTGATTATTTTTCTCAGAATTGTGAGATATAAACTCACAATTGCAAGTTATAAAGTCAGAATTGCGAGATATATACTCACAATTGTGAGAAATAAAAAATGCAAGTTTATATCTCGCAATTTGGACTTTTTTTTCTTGCAGTTCTGACTATTTTTCTCAGTATTGTGAGTTATAAACTCACAATTGCAAGTTATAAAGTCAGAATTGCGAGATATATACTCACAATTGTGAGAAATAAAAAACGCAAGTTTATATCTCGCAATTTTGACTTTTTTTCTTGCAATTCTGACTTTTTTTTTTGGAATTGTGAGATTGTGAGTTCTAACGTCCAATTATGAGGGGAAAAAGAATGACATTCTCAGAATTGCAAGCTTATATCACAGAACTCGCAACTCGACTTAATTCGCACTTCTGAGAAAGAAGTTCCAATTTCAAGATACAATATCTTGCAATTCTGACTTTACTTCCAAGAAATGCGAGTTTATATTTTGCAGCTCTGACTTCATAACTTGCAATTGCAAGTTTATATCACGCAATTCTGACTTTAAAACTTCCAACTGTGAGTTTTTATCTCAAAATTCTAAGGAAAAAAGTCAGAATTGAGAGATGAAAAGTCGCAATTACCTTTTTCGATTTTTTATTCAGTGGTGGAAATGGGTTTCCATTTACAGCTAGTCTCATCTCAAATTTTAAAATGATTTTTAATTAATTCCATTTCTGTTCCATAGAAGAAATAAGCATTTTTTAGCCATTGCATATTTATTTGGTTATGACTAATTCTAGATCAATGAATTTGTTCTAGATCATTAGGCATGTTATGATGTCTTTGCATATATACATGAATGCAATTTAAATGACTTAGAAAAGCAACAGTATAACCCATCTGCTAATTTGAGGTATTTACATTTTTTTTTTTTTTTTTCTAAATCATTATGTTATGATGTCTTAGAAATGAATGAATGGATGAGTTAATGTCACTGACTGACTAGGCAGTAATGTAGCGTCTGGACACAGCCCATATTTTGGACATCTTCCTAATCTAACCCATCTGGTTCTCATCAGCCAGATAGTAGAGTAGAGTGCTCCATGACCTCGACTGAATGTGTCAAATAAGAAAGACATCCAAAATATTCTGTGTTGGGTGTATTCCAGATACTGTTTGAGAGGATTTTGACTACACTTTGCTGTAAGTCTTCATTATAACCTCAAACATCAGTCTCTGTCAATCAGTGTCCGCTAGAGGCTGTTCGCTTCATAACAGCCACAAGAATCAGTAAGGATGGAGAGCTGCTTCCAGACTCTAATAAATACAATAAATGTATGACTGGAGCATAAAAATGCATTTTGAATATTGTGCAGTAGCGGTTGGCATATATTCACATTATATAAGTCGTTATTTGAGGCTGGTATGAATATGCTAATATTTTAAATTCACAGTGTATAGGTATTACGGGAATTAACACCTATCGTGTACAATGTGCTGGAAGCCATCAGTAGTATTTCAGTGTCCAAAGTGTTAAATGACTGTTTAGCTGTTGTTCTCGAGGGAAGACACAATTCTTGTGACTGATAGCTTTGTTTTTATGGTTCTGTAGTGGCGCTTTGAGAGTCACTAATCTTGCCTTCCTGCTTTTAGGATTTTAGCTCACACTGGTTCTCAAGAGATAGAGGCTGCATCCATTGATTCTTTTACCCCAGTTATTTCCAGCCATTAAATATTCATTAACATATGCATTTTACCCAATCTTAGCCACTGTACGTGCTATTATTAGTCTTTTCCTTTTCAGCCCAGCATTTTTCTTGACCACTACAACTCGCCCTGCATAAGCAACAGTGATTTCATTCAGAACAGCAGTGGGCTGCAGTAATGCATTGCATGGTTAGTCATCCTCCCATAAAAAAGTACAAACCCACAGGTAGCAAAAACTACACAACACAAAAAAAGTATTTTAAAGAAGAGAGAGAAGAAAAAATGTAACTTTATAGAGCTGTGTGAGCTATGTAAGCCTATTGGTTCTCCACATGAGCATATCCGCATATCCGTCATGCTTGAGAACTTGAGTGGAAATCCCGCTGAAACCTTACCAAATGAGCAGCAAGACAGCAAAGAATAGTGCAAAGTTTTTTTGCTGCGTCACATCTAGTTAATTAAAAAATTCTGTGTATATAACAAGATGTGTGCGAGATTGCAGACAAAAGTGTTGTAATATTTATGCGTGCCCCCAGTGAAATCTTCTCTCGCTCGCAAATCTTTATAAATGTGTCAGTGGATGCGTGGTTCTCGAATTAATGTTTTTCCAGTATTTAGAGCCAGAAGCCTTCTGCCTGTTCAAACACATCCCTACAGATTTTACTTTTAGTCGATTTTACTTCCGAAAGAAATTATTTGGATTTTAGGTTGCACAATTATTATTGTAGGTAGAAATTGTTTGCTCATTTTGAGTGGAGAAAAACACTCTCAGTGGAAAGTGTGCCAGTCAAATCAAGTCACACCTCCTGCAGATCAATTGCTCTAAACAGAAAATTCTGTCAGCACCTACCAATCCACATATCACTCAAAACACCTGACATATTTTTCCCTATTCAACAAAAGGAGCTGCTGTTATTAAAGTGCCAAAACTGCTTTCCATTCAACAAAATTCATTAAGTTCTGCTGCAATTTTACTAAAATCATTATTCACCTAAATTATATGGTTTGAACTATAATATATTTGCAATATATATGTCATCAGTGTTTCGGTAGTGACAAAAGAGAACGCACAATCCTTTATTTTGGGAGAAATGAACAAAAATGTAGTACAGTTATGCAAGTTTTTCATATTTTACAGGGCTGTACATACGTAAATGTACCTCTGTAGCACACATGCAATACAGTTTGTTTGTATACATGTTCATAACACAGCCGCTTAGTAGTGTGAAGTGATTTCATTGTGCTTGTTTGTGTGTGTGATTATACTTAGTAGTTAGGGATATGCGATATGATGATTTTCGATTGTGGATGATTACATTTTTCCACAATCTTCTTTTGAAGAAATATTGTAGTATTGTGGTACAGCGCACATTCTATCAGCTGCAGTTCTGGCGCATCCACCTCGATATACTGTACAGCGCAACATACGTTCACATCAAATGTTAACTCAGTAGTAGAGATACACTCGCGGGACACTGCACTTATTCAAAATCACAGAAGTTCATTATTTGCATCTGCTTTAAAGAATTGCTGGTTAAACATTTCATTCATGTGCTGTTCTGACTTCGCCTACCTGAAGCGCACGCACACACCTGTCAAACAGCACCTGATTACTTGGCTAAGTTGTATTCCGCATCTGATTGCATCTAAAACGCATAAGGTTTACATATAAACACAGTTGGCCAAGTCTTAAAATGAAAGTAAACAGTTGAGAGAGAAACGGATGCATGCAGCTCTTAAAGCGACAGAACTAAAAATGATGCCGCTTGTTATTAAAGGGATAGTTTACCCAAAAAGAACATTTCTGTCATTATTTACTCACTCACATGTTCTCCCAAACCTGTATTAATTATTTCTTTCTTGTGCTGAACAATAAACAATATATTTCTTGTGGGCAACTGTCTGGTTACCCACATTCTTCAACATAATGTTTATGTTCAACAGAAGAAAGAAACAACGATTTTTATCTTTACCCACTTTGGCCTAAATGTCTGCCATTTTATTATATATTTTGTTATTTTGAAAGGCTTTTTTTATTTTTATTATTTTTTTTTTAACAATAGGGAACTTAGTAGTAAAGCCAACATGACAATGAATCACGAGAAAATCATGATATTCCATGATATTTTTGCCATATCGCCAACCCCTGACTGGTTTGGTCTGTTCTACAAAACTTTCAACCTCCGTAGCACCAGTGCTATGTGCAAAAAAAGTTAATGTGCAGCCCTGTTTTAGTATGTGAGTTAAAATTCTGTAATGTGATGTGGTCGCTACCAAAACATCACTGTCACTACCGAAAATGTGCTTTCATGACCGAAACATGGGATGTTTTGTCAAAAATAAACGTATCTTGAATTAACAACTACGATATTATGACAGTGTTTGGCTCAATGCATATTCAAACTAAAGAACTCTTAACTTTGTATGATTAACTTTATGCTTTTTACAAAGAAAGACTAGATTCAAAATACAGCAAATCTCATAAATCACCCTTGAAACATTGTTGACACTGTAACTGTTATTGATTTACCCACTGAAAACCTTTTAATAAAATAGCAAATATATATTTACAAGGTAGATGTAAAAAATCTTAAAAGGTCAATATAACCCTTCTTATTAAATTATATATTACTGTGTTTCTGTAGTGACTAATTTGTGGAGAGGACAAACATTCCAAAGATTTCTGAAAATACAATCTGAGAGTTAACTGCACAATTACTAGAAATGTTATCTTGGATATTATACAATTTGCATTCTTTTAAGAAATGTATATTTTTCTATTCTAAAAAACAGCATTAAAATGATCAAAAGTGAAAGTAAAGACATTCACAATGCTACACTGTAAAAAAACAAAAAACACAATTTTTTAGTCTACTTAAAATAATTTGTTACCCTGCTACCTTAAAATTTTAAGTTCAGTCAACTCAAACAATCTTATTAAAGTTGAAATGTTAAGCTGTACTAAGTGGCAACTTAGACATTTGAGTTGACTAAACCAAAAAATTGTTTGTTAAACTTGACAGCTGTGTTTGATACTTGGCTGCCTTAAATTTTTAAAGTTGTATCAACTCAAATATCTAAGTTGTCACTTAGTAAAATTTAAACATGTTTTCAAGTTGACTGAACTTAAAATTTTAAAGGCTGCTAGGTAACAAATTATTTTAAGTTGACTCAACAAACTGTTTTTTACAGTGTGGCTATGATTTTCAGTTCAAATAAATGCTTTTGAACTTTCTATATATCACAGAATTGCTAAAAAATGATAACAGTTTTACTACAAAAATATTTGTTTGTAATTCAATTGGTTAGAAAATTGCTAATAATAAGTGTCATTATATTAGAAGGATCATGTTATATTCGAATGAATTAATCAATATATTAGAATGATTTCTGAAGGATAATCTTACACTAAAGGTGTTCAAACCTCAAAGGTTTTCAAATTCTCGTCCGAAATGTAAAAAAAAAATGTTGTGTCGATGTTTGTTTTTTTTTTTTGTTTTTTTTGCATTTTGCATTGAATCCGTAACAAGCATTTTGAGAGGTGTTTTGACACCTTAAGGTTTTGTTCGTGATACATTTTTGTAGAATACGAAAAAACACACAGACTTTTTTGTTGAAAATTTAGTTTTGGCACAGAGGAATACATTTCACTATAAAATATATTTACACTGAAAATAATTATTTAAAATTGTAATAATATCTTATATTTGATTGTATATTTTATCTAATAAATACAGTTTTGTTTGGCATAAGATTTTTTTTTTTTTAAAACATATCTTACAGACTTCAAACTAAGTACATAGGCCAGGATCAAACCCAAATCATTATTATTTCTGTAAACATGTCAAATCTCAATTTGAGGTCTTGAGCTGGCGTTTAAAAATTGTAAAATTGTTACAGTTGTGTAACCACTTGCATATGCATGTAATTTCTGTTTAGCAGTTGTGTTGAGTTTGTTGCATGTTACCTTAGTCTTTAATATCTTACAGAACATGGCACACTAAATGTGCTACACAAACCGGGAGTGGAGCGTCAATAAATAATTCAGGGAAACGTGTAAAGAAGGCTGTTTATTCCACATTAACAGTAATGCTTAACAACCGCAATGTGCTTTGTACATCCCAAAGTTACTCTGCTGATGATTGCTACCAAGGTGTGTTAGAATAGCGTGTGAAGGGAGTGAAATAATTGAGCTTCTTTACACAATAAGAACCCCCAACCCCTCCCTTCCAGTAATGGCACAGGAAATGCAAACGCATCTTAAATATTGTACAACAATTTCTATAGTCCTTTAAGTGGCTGCTTGTAAGAGGTGTGAATTATTTACAGAAGAAGCTGGAGGAACTGAAAATGGCCCTTTCACACTGGTTAGTCCAGTCTGGAGGAAACAGGCAATGGGCGAACTCTGTTTAACACTGAGAACATAATGTATATATGAATGCCATTTTCATCCGTCCCCACCACCTCAAATATACTTCCAATTTACAATGTCCAATATTATACAACAGCAACAGTCAGTATGTGACCATAGGATACCTTTCAGATGTAGAAAATTACATTTTAATTAAATTATTCAAGTATGTGCAACTTCTAAAGTAAAATTAGTGCTTGATCTTAATAGCAATGCCTGACCCAATGTAGGCTACAATGAAACTAAAGCAGCCTGTTGTGGTCAGATAACCAGAAAGCATTTGATTATTCTGCCAGTGTTGGTAAAATATAAGCAAATCTTCTATGGACAGATGGGATCTAGAAGCTAAAAAACACTTAAATATTAGCAGCTCGGATTAACATCGGAAAAGCAGAGAATGGAAGCATTTAGCCGAAGTGTGTGATACTATCAGCTGACCACTTAGTCGACTGTCTGTGTAGATATGAGCCTGGAATTAATGGAGAGGGCTGCATGTGCAATATGAAACAGAGAGCCATCACACAGGGTAAAACGAATATAAATATTAGACAAATATCCATAAATCTCCAATCAAAACATGCTGACATTAGATCCAACAGTGCACCAACAGTTGTACTGAATTACATGAACTAAAAGCTTATCGACCTCTTAGATGCCTTACTATTGGAGGCCTCTTTTTCATTTCGGTCTAAGTGGCCTGTTGGGATGCTGTAATATAGTGCATTAGTCTCGCTGTACTATAAAACATTTATCCAGTGGGACAAAGATTTCATATTAAACCAGTGCAGTCTTTCCAGTTAGCATCTTCATTACAGTTGACTGAGAAGTAATTTTTACTCATTTTGAAACTGAAACAAGTTCAGCTATTTAATCTCTGTTTACCAATACATCAGTGGCCTTCTTAATATTTGCTCTATCTGATCACAAAATCAGTGTAGGTGTAGCACAAAGCTACGTTACGATAACAAAATCTTTGATCAGGCAAATGCAACAAGGGAAAAAAAGAGAAAAAGCTGTCATGGGAACACTCTGAATAACAGTTCAGCATACAGAATTTGAAGAAAATTAAAAAATGTTTGCGTGTACATATATAAATGTGTGCGTGTATATTTATAAATAATCCCCAGAAAGACAAAGTGCTAGAAAAATTCTTTTTTTTTTTCAATTTTCATTTTTATGGATTAATTTTTTTTCTAAAAAATTGAAATCATGAAACTAGGCCTTATAAATACCTCTTTTTTCCCCCTCAAATTCAGTTTGTTTTTTTCAAACTCTGTGTTTTCCAATAGTTTTCTGGATTCAAATTTTAATGGTTTCATTAAATTTCAATAATCAAAAGCATCTCTCATTTTTTAGGCCCTATGAAATACATCTTTTTTCCCCTCAAATTCATTTTTATTTTTACCAAACTGTGTTTTCCAATAGTTTTCTGGATTAAAATTTCAATGGTTTCATTAAATTTCAATAATCAAAAGCATCTCTCATTTTTTAGGCCCTATGAAATACATCTTTTTTCCCCTCAAATTCATTTTTATTTTTTACCAAACTGTGTTTTCCAATAGTTTTCTGGATTAAAATTTCAATGTTTCATTAAATTTCAATAATCAAAAGCATCTCTCATTTTTAGGCCCTATGAAATACATCTTTTTTTCCCCTCAAATTAATTTTTATTTTTACCAAACTGTGTTTTCCAATAGTTTTCTGGATTAAAATTTCAATGGTTTCATAAAATTTCAATAATCAAAAGCATCTCTCATTTTTTAAGCCCTATGAAATACATCTTTTTTTCCCCTCAAATTAATTTTTATTTTTACCAAACTGTGTTTTCCAATAGTTTTCTGGATTAAAATTTCAATGGTTTCATTAAATTTCAATAATCAAAAGCATCTCTCATTTTTTAGGCCCTATGAAATACATCTTTTTCCCCCTCCAATTTAGTTTTATGTTTACCAAACTCTGTTTTCCAGTAGTTTTCTAAATAAAGAAAGAAAGAAATGTATTTATTTATTTATTCTGGTAAATATTTTCCTCTGGTAAATTTTCCTTAACAATAATGTTTTAGTAATATTTTTATTAGTAGAAGTACTATCATTACCAGTTTTAGGGGAAAGTTAATTTTAAAAGTAATGCATTACAATATTGAGTTACTCCCTAAAAAAAGTAACTAATTACGTTACTTAGTTACTGCATTACGTTACTTTTGCGTTACTTTTTAAATCTGGGAAAGGCTTGCTTGTTTGTTTTTAATATAAAAAGTTCTAATTTTGGCAAATGTAAAAGCCTTTTCACACAAAAAGCCTCAGGCTTAGAGAAAAGTAAATTCACGTCTGTACAGTAGAACGCAGAAGAAAAGAAATAGAAAACTAATGTTAGATTAGTAGTAGTCTTTTTTGCTTATTAGTATAGATGAATTGGTTCATTGAAGTTCAGCAGCAAAGACAGTGGTTAATAAAATGAGATTAGATACATAAAGGAAATTCATATTATTTTAACATTTAATTATTGCACGATTGCGTCATATTCTGAGTTGAATTTCACAGTTTTTATTCATTTTGAGGAATACTGGCTCATTTTTTTTGTGAGTGAGATGAATTAATGCATGTTCACATTTATTCTAGAACTAAAGTAACATCTTACTCATGATTTCTCTCAACATGGGGACAGGAGAGCTTTTAATCGATAAATGGGGGCAAAGTAACTGGCGTTACTTATTTGAAAAATATATTTTCTTCTCAATTAAAAAAGCAATTTGTTACTTTACTAGTTACTTGGAAAAAGTAATATTATTACGTAACTCGTGTTACTTGTAATGCGTTACCCCCAACAATCATTACATTAAGTAATATATTTCTGTCACAGTTTGACGTTGCTGTAAAGACCTTCAAGTTTCTGTTTGTATACGATTTGAAGATAGTATTTCTCAAAAGAAACGGTAATGCGCATGAAGTGATTCTCAGAGCAGTTCTAGAGATTGTTGATGTTAACATAATCATATATTGAGGCGTCAGAGACTGAAAACACACACATTTGTGTTATACAGTAAATTCAATTTTTATGACTTGATACCGCGTTTCCACATCACAGAAATCATAAAAGATTGTGTGAACAATGGCTGTATAAATCTTGTTGAAATCTGTGGAGCATTCTGCAAGTGCACAATCCATGCAAGCCTACTCAACAGTATGTGCAAATTCAATGTTCAAAAACCCCTCATGATTCACCATGGAGCATGGCATAAACTGAGAGGTCATTGACTACCATCCAGCTCCTAGAAGTGAAGTACTGCCCACAACAGTCCCACATTTGCACAGGTCATTACACTGGAATCAATTGTGTGTTCATATGCCCCTTACAAATAGAACGCAAGCCAACACACTGTGAAACATGAAGATAATCACACCATTTGACCAGTGAATGTCAACTACTGTAAATATCACAGACCCTAGATAAACACATCCAGTGAGTAACACTGACAAATGGCTTTGTGCCATGATGAATAGAAGACATCCATGTAATCTGTATAAGCAAAATGAAAAGAATAGCCTGTAGTTATTACCAGCTGCCTACTATAGGAACATCATGGAGTCCACAATATTAATAAATATGCATTTTGAGCTCCACCTCTGTCAACACATGCTTGGCTTCAAGCAAGGTGTTTTCAACCAACCTCAAGCAAGTGAGGTCATATGCATTTTTTTTTTACTAATACAGTCTTTTATTAAGTAACAGCAAATCTGTCATTGTAATCCATGTGATGTCAGATAAAATAGGTTTCCCAGTCGATGCTTTATGAATATTGCCTACATCCCATTATGAGCGACCATTTGTAATATTCTGTAGGCAGAAGGACGCTGAACTGTTGGTTTCTAACTAATGTAGGTTTCTATAACAGAATGAACGGTTGACATGAGCAGCTTAACCTACATAAAATTCTGTCAAAGGGAATTTGATAACCTCCCATCATATGCCCTGTTACTGTTAAATCACACATCACATTTCATGACTCCTCTTTACATTGAAACAATGTCAACTATTAAAATTATTACTTGATCGCCACTGACAGCACAATAAATAAATATGAAATGACATTGTCAATTAGTCCTCAAGCATTTAAATGTTATGTTAATAAGAAATGACACTGAAATATTATGGAAGACTGACGTTAGTTAAACGCTTGGCTGCAAAAAAGCTATTGACAATATTAGAATTTCCAAAAGGACAAAAATTATAGAATTATTCTGTTTTAAAAGGTTTCTATACTGGAGAAAGTTTCTGAAATTGTTTATAAGTTTGTAATTGATCTTTTGAGTCAAGATGTTTACTGTGACTTACAAAAATCCTGTGATATTGCATTATATATTATATAATATTTACTATATATTATAATGACTTTACAAAAAAAAAAAACAGTTTTAATAAAAACATATAAATGTATAAAAATTTATTTTTATAAAATATTGGTAAAAACTGTGACTGTAAAATATTGTGATATTATATTAAATATTATAATATGTAATATAATATTATATATATATATATATATATAATGTATGTATTTATAAAATAGTGGTAAAAGGTTATGTTTTTAAATGTTTAAGTAATATACATTATGAATCACCACAAAATCTACAGAAAAAAAATATTATTTATATTCATAATACTAAGGTAATATGTATATTTCTCTGACAAATTATTAAAATTATGTTGTTTATAAGTAGAAAGTATGAATGAAGTAATGGTTAATGGTAAAATATTGTTTAAAAGCATGAATCGACTTTCTCATTATTTGGGAACCATTACATTTATTAGATTTATTTAAAAACTCATTTTATATTGAATTTTACATTTATAAGTTCATATTTAGTGCATTCATTTTTATGTTCTACATTGGTAAAACTGTGCTCTGTCTTTATCAATGGCCACAGTTGATAGAAAGGTCACTTTATTTTATTATGGGTCATTTCATTTCTACCACCTGTGTCATTAGCTATCCTATATCGGCCAGTTAAGTAACATACAGATTTTTAATGTTAAATACAGTTATGAATGATACAAAATGAATCCCCCAACTTCCCCATGTGACAACTAGCCCCATACATACTTTGCAATTCCTATAGTGATATTGATATTTCAACACGTTCTATCGGCAATGACGCTTGATGTTTCATTCAGAAGGCATGCATGCATAAGCCCAACACGAGTCAGACTGTGACCACAGGCTATTGATGCCCCACAATGCACCTGTAACGCAGGAACTGTCAATTGACATGTAAGATATAGGGCCTACATCATACTGGCTATCATTGAGAACGAACATGCACATCTACCATCTACCTCGCAAGGTCACGACAGCTCTGTAAAGACAATTGTACGTAGCCGCTACGTCTGTTTGTCTTACCGTATACTCCCTGGCAAAAAACGCCTTCAAATAGTGCGGCCAATAACCACAGGACAGCAAAGATAATATCCATCTTCACGTTAGTCTGAACATATCCAGCTCCTCAGGCGGCGAACAGTTGAAGGCAGTACGTGCAGTCCAAATCTCCCACCTCGCCAGACCGCCTGTATCATCAAGAAACAGCTGAAGTAGTGTCAGTCAGAGATGTCTCGCTAGTCATTTCTTGCCAAATCAATGCAGATGTTTTCACCAAATTGGTCTAGGCGGAGATATAAAGCTGTGACAGATGAGGAGGACGAGCATCAAACCTTCAGAGCGGGTCTCCTCACACCTTCGCCGGCATTAAGCACCGACGCGACTGGCGAAAGTAAATGACAGCGCCATGGGAAACACGCGCGCTATTAATCGGTTACGCGCTCTGGCATCCACCTCTTCGACGTTCCCAAAAGATAACACTGCGGAATTTAATGCGAAAAATAACCAATAACCGACAAGACCGCCGCTGTCAGCCTCTTCTTGGTTGCAGGATGCCGGTGAGGCAGAAAGGCACGCCGAAAAAAAACTGCTCCTTGATGCTGACGGGAACGCTCCTATAGTAACAGTGTGATTCTTCGTCTCCAGCGGAAAAAAAAAGATGAAATCCGTTATTTCATAAGAGCTGTGTGGGCCAGCTTTACTTCTCGGAAGTCTCTGGCCCCGGTATGAAAAAAGCAATGACACATAAACAGATGTGTCAGGATGCCTATTTTCAGGATAAACCGTAATTTAGACTGGATGAAATGTGAAGGGTGGTCGGGCACGCTGCGCCATACGTACTGCGCTGGAACGCCGGAGCCCAGCTGGCTGACTACGTCAAAGAGCGCGTGAGTGAGTGAGTGAGCGCGCTCGGATCTCATTTGTATGAGAAGCACTCTCGAGCTGAGAACGTTCGCAGCAGAGCAACGTGAACTTCATTATAAATTAAAGGCCGCTAGTCTAAATGGTATACATGCTTTCTGACGTTTGTTCGTGCGTTTGGCGTTTTCTCGCAGTGAAACGGAAGATGATGTAGCTGCTATTAATTTCGCCGCGCATTCTCCTCCCCTGTCGACTTTATAACTATCAAATGAATGTTTTTTCCTTTCATTACCAACATTTCGATCGCAACAGCGCGAGTGGCTGCGAGGCTATACACTGTGAAACATTTTGTCATTAACTCAGGTAATGTTAATATGCCAATATGCTTGAGCTAATGAAATCTGTTACTGTAATACTGATGATGACACAGGTGGTGGAATAGAAGGCCACATGATGACTACATGTATTCATCACCACTGACTTAACTAACAACCATGAACAATGATCAGTGACACTGAAAACAATGCTGTAAACATGAACTAATAACTAAAATGTACAACAAAACACAAAAAGGTAAAATCTAAAAAAAGAGAATTCTGAGAATGGCCATCAGTTAGGGTATTTATGTTATAAATGTTTTCATTTATAAATTCACGTGACACAAACAATATTTTTACTATAAAAACTTAAGACACTTATTTTTTCCATTTAAAACACCCCCACAATTTTAACAATGTTTTACAGTAATTCATACACATACTGCCTTTTTATATACCTGTAAAAACCTCAACAGCTTTTTGTGATGGGCTTTCAGTGTGTAATGTACTTTACTAATTGTTATTTATTACCTAAAGTGGGTCCTCAAGGGACCTTAAACTGAGAGCAAACTTCAGCAAATTTAAATTAATATGAAGTACAGATGAACCAAATGTGCAGCTAATATTTTAACCACATAATAAAATAACTCAATAAATTCTAAATAAAAAAAAAACCTACATGTGCTTGTGCCCTAGGGTTTTACATGACCATTATATCAGATCACTGTAACTCCTGTTCATTCATTAACCGGATCAAAGCTATAATTTGTGTACCAGCCCAAATCTTCTTAAAATAAGCTACCGTAACCATACAGTACATCTTGGTAATAATATTTATTTTCTTTATTCATATTTATGTGAAATATTTGCAAGTCATATGCAGTTAAATTATCAATCAAGTGCTATGCATTACAAGATCTTATTCAACCTGTCAGCTCTTACCAACTGAGCATTTGTTGGTTAACAAACTGTGCTGTACATATACTGCCATCTTCTGGAATAAGAAAAAAACAATATTATTAAAGTTACATAGAAATCCAAGAAGACATGCAAAACAGTTGATTGAAATGGTTGCAGAAAAAAAGAGGTTGCATTTTTAAATGTATGATCTTTTTTAAATAATCTGTATTTAACATTCCAACATTGTAGCTAAATATTAGTAGTAGTTTTAAGAACTGAAATGATAGAACATTTTAGCCTTTAAACCATTTTAAGAAAAGGTATGCACTACCAGGCAAAAGTTTTGGACAGTACAATTTAGTATGTTTTTTTTTTTTTTTTTTTTTTTTTTAAGAAGGCTCTTCTGCTCACAAAGCCTGCATTTATTTGATCCAAAATATAGCAAAATCTGTAAAATTTTTCTCTTTAAATTTGAAAATGTCAAAATTTCAAAGATTAATATTTAGCATCATTACTCCAGTCATATGATCTTTCAGAATTCATTAAAATATTCAGATTTGCTGCTTAAAAAACATTTATTATTTTTTATGTTAAAAACAACTGTGTAGATCTTTTTTCAGGTTTCTTTGATGAATATAAAAAAAAAAAAACTTTATCATCATTTCTGATTAATTCAAAGCATCCTTGCTAAATTACGTTCTATAATTGACTCCAAACATTGGAATGGTATAGTGTATAATGTTACAAAATCTTGTAAATTTGGATAAATGCTGATCTTTGGATTTTTCTATTCACAGAAAAATCCTGAAAAAAATTACTCAACTGTTTTACATATTGATAATAATAATATTAATGTGTCTCAAACAGGAAATCAGCATATTACAATGATTTCTGAAGGATCATGTGACACTGAAGACTGGAGTAATGATGCTGAAAATTTAGCTTTGATCACAGGAATAAATTACATTTTAAGATATATTCAAAAAGAAAACATTTATTTAAAATAGTAAAATATTTCAAAATTTTACTGTTTACTGTGACTTCTTTATAAAAAAATAAAATTTTTACTGTCCCAAAACGTTTGACTGGTAGCGTATATATACCAAATTATAATTATCACAATTTTATATCTAGATATTTTAAATTAATATAATAATTTATAATTTTGACTTTTTTCTTTTGACTACTTTGAAACTGAGTCTATAGAACCTAAGCCATATTGTGATTTCTGTTTTTCCGTCTCAAAATTTAAGACCTATTGAAATTATAATTAAGACTTTTTTACCATTTAAGATACTTAAGACTTTTTAAGGACCTGCAGGGAACCTGATTACTTTGATTGGTTTCTTGAGGGCATTTTAAACGATTTTGTACTTTTTTACAACCCAAATAATGGAGCGCTCACCTTAGTGAGCCAAGAAGCTGGGCTGTCAGCCCACTGGCCCATAGTTTGCATTTCAAGAAAGATGTATAGATGTACTGACAGGTGTACTGTCAAACTGACAAACTAGCTGCATTCGATCTTTTAAACTCTGCCAAGCTATTGAGTTAAAACACTACTGTTTTTTTTGTTGTTGTTGTTGTTGTTGTTCTCTGAGCGACTTTAAACTATAACCACATAATGAGCCAATGGCACATTAGCCAATTATTAGGCTGAGAACTTATTGTCCATAGAGATGTTCAGTTCTTAAGGAAGATGTGTTTAGGAATGACAGCCAACGTACTGTAACTGATGACCTGGCTTTGCTCCATTAGACAAACATAATGCAGTTCACCATTTAGATGTTGTGTGCAAATCAAAAAATCAATAGTAGACTTGATGAAGTCTCTGTCAGGAGCCCTGAGAAATTTGTTGAGGACATTTGGAATCATAGTCTTATCTAATGCAAATTCATTCCTAAACCCATCTACACTAGACATGTAGTGCTCATTATTTTTACAGCTCTATTATTTTACTCTCAACTCGATAGCATTATTGGATGACTTATACTGTAAAATCATCACAAAATGATTTGGTGTTCAAGAAACTTTTCTCATTGTCAATGTTAAAACATTTGTGCTGTTTAATATGTGGAAACTATATACACTATCAGTCAAAAGTTTTTGAACTATTTTTACTATTTAAAATAACTGTTTTCTATTTCAATATATTTTAAAATGTGATTTATTCCTGTGATCAAAGCTAAATTTTCAGCATCATTACTTAAGTCTTCAGTGTCACATGATCCTTCAGAAATCATTCTGATTTGCTGTTCAAGAAACATTAATTATAATTATTATTATTATCAATATTTAAAATAGTTGAGTATTTTCTTTTCAGGATTATTTGATGAATAGAAAGATCTAAAGATCAGCATTTATCTGATATAAAAAGCTTTTGTAACATTATACACCATACCATTCAAAAGCTTGTAGTCAGTATAATTTTATTTTATGTTAATTAATATAGAAATTAATACTTTTATTTACCAAGGATGCTTTAAATTGACCAAAAGTGATGATAAAGTCATTTATAATGTTACAAAAGATTTTTATTTCAGATAAATGCTGTTCTTTTGAATGTCGGTGAAAACTGAAAAAATATAATAATAATAATAATAATAATAATAATAATAATAATAATAATAATAATAATAATACATGTTTTTGCGCAGTAAATCAGATTAGAATATTATAGAATATTAGAATGATTTCTGAAGGATCATGTGACTGGAGTAATAAGAGGAATAAATTTGAGTTTACAATATATTCAAATAGAAAACCGTTATTTTTTAGCATTTACATTTTATTCTTAACTAATCTCTAGGTCACCTTGTCAAATTTGTGAACACACAAAATAACTTCAAAAGGATTTTTTCTTGTGAATACTATTCATTTTCATTTACTAAAGCCTAAAAAATGTTTCAAATGAATCTGAAAAAGTGAGAATTATACAGATACCTCTTCTTGAAAGAGGTATAATGTTCCTACATCAAGGCCTTAGGTCACTTAAGTTGTGTATGTCACCTCAGTGTGTGGCCTTTCAGATGCAACTAGGCAGTGTTAATTAAAAGAGGCTGAAGAGGAGAAGCTTGTTTTATGCGGATGCTTATAATAAATGAATCCTATTAAAATGCGAAATGTTCTGATCAGAAATATGTTCGTATCTATTCACTCCATCATGTCAAGGTTCCTCAGCTTAACAGATCACAGAAGGGTTTCCTATTAACAGGCAGTTATGCAAGCTTGCCGTTGTTGAATGGACGGAGCTAGTGATGCAGCATAATGACCTGGACAGCTCTGAGGTTTCTAGCAAGCGGCTGTCTCGTCAATCTCAGCTCTCCACTGTGAAGGCTAATTTTAACCCAGCGCTAATTTGCCTCAACTCTCTGACAAATACAGATTTCTAACACACCCTAATTAACCAATAACATGGGCCACTACACCACATGTGCAGCTGTCATGTCTGTTGTGTAGCTTTGTAAGGTGTCTAGCTTAAGCTGAAGTCCAGCAATTAACCTGACACACAAAAAAGAGCTCTAATGCCTCCTGCTACAGTAATACAGTCGAAGTCAAAAGTTTACATACACCGTGTAGAATCTGCAAAATCTTAATTATTTTACCAAAATTATTTCCCATATGATTTTGAGAGCCAACTTTTCACACTGAGGATAACTGAGGGACTCATATACAACTATCACAGAAGTTTGAAATGCTCACTGATGCTTCAGAAGGAAAAACAATGCATTAAGAGGGTGTAAACTTTTGAAAGGAATGAGTATTTGTACTTTGCATTTTGTATGATCCCTCTTATTTTGTTCAAATAATTAACATTTTGCAGATTCTACATAAATAAATAATCCTATTAATTTTAGTTATTTCTTTTTAATAATGCAAATATATATAGCAATGCAATAAATGTATTATTTATATTAGAATTTTAATATTTATGTTAAATTGTAATAATAGTTCACAATATTACTGGTTTACTATATTTCTCAAATAAACACAGCCTTGTTGAGCATAAAAGACTTAAATGCCTAGTCCTAGAGCCATAACATTAAATCTAACTTATTTTATTTACAGTTGCGGGCCTTTAACAAAAACAAGTTTTCCATTGGTGGAGGTTGTGCAACAGAGTGAAACAAAGGGGGGGAAGAGCTCAGGGTTACTCCCTTGAATCTCACGCTTCACAGACTGCTTAGCACAGCATGCTGCTTTAGCAGATTACCATGTGTGTGCATTATTTGTTTTTTAGATTTTTGCAGTTAATTTTACATACATTTAAATATTGTTTTTTTCCCCAGACTTAAGGTCTTTAAGCTCTTTTATATTCTGGTCTCAAAAATGTTTTGCATATTGTGATGCAGCTTTTTTTTAATCAATAACATTCCAGAGAATTTAAAATGCTACATAAACCTAACGAAATTCACAATGTGTAAAACGTGCATCTTTGCCTGGCATTCAAATGCAACATCCTATTAGACTATAAATCTAACTAAAGGTCAATGACAAGTTAATAACATGGTCTATAGCAAAGAAGGTGTAAATCAAATTGTTGCAAGACATTGGAAAAGCAAGAGCTTGTGCTTTTTACACAATTTGCACTGTTTTAAAGTGCACTTTGCTCTCCAGTACATGAAAAGCTGAGAGCCTGTTTCCTGTTAACAGTTCCCTGTAAGAGTCATTAGTGATCTAGCCAGTTGCTATGTCGAATGGAGAGAGATTAAATAAATGTCTCAAAAAAAAAAAAGAAAAAAAAAAAAACTTGGTAACATGAAAACAGACTATATACAGATGAAAGTTATTCTCATAAAATAATAGTTTATCTAAAAATTGTTTCATTATTTAATCAGCATCAAATATGTTTTTGAATTATGTTGTTCTATGACACACAAAGAATTTAATTAAAAAGTTAATTAGGACCAAACCTGCCATGCTCTAAAATAACAAAAAGTTACATTTTGGTCATAAAATTGTATGAATATAATATTTAGAAAATAGCGTGCATGGAAAAGGTTTATAGTGCTTGTATATATTTACAATTAAATATGAACAACATGAAGGTGTGTAAGCAGAATTTTAGATTTTTGGCTTGATATCTTTATGATAGAAAGTTTGGATAACGTTATCATGAAATGAAAAAATCTGATGAAGATATACGAACAATATCCAACTTGTTCAACAGCCCAAGCATTCATTACTAATTTGAAAACATCACTTTAGAACTAGTAACGACGGAACTCTGTGATTACCTACATGTGATGCAGCATTCATTTTTCAGCTCAATCTCATAATAGAGGATTTGCATTTACGGTTTGGTCAGTTACCCGGATGTGCAGCCAAATTAGGAGAAACTTGTATGTGAACAACAGCCTGAATAGAATACATTGTTCTGCTATTTTATTCTGCCTAAACCACAGAAAAAAAAAAAAAAAAACATGGGGAAGCTGCTAAATCATATAGAGAAGGACTTAGCAAGCAGGAAAGGGTGCAATATTTTCACAAACTAAAGTTAATAGGTGGTAAAGATATGTACAAGCAATATTAATTATATATATATATATATATATATATATATATATATATATATATATGTATGTATATGTGTGTATATATATATATATATATATATATATATATATACATTACCTAAATGTCCTAATTGAACTATGGCCTAATCCTGGCTTAGTCTAAGCCCTGTCTGTGAAACCAGGCCCAAATGTTTTTCCCAGGTCCTCTAGATTAGTACAGACAAAACATATTTGACCATTTTTAGCAAAACCAGGTTTAGTGGCATTGTTTGCATTCAGTGCCGCCAATATGGCCGATTGATGACGTGATGTTACAACCCTCTATTCAGAACTAAACTTTAGTTTGAATGTCTGCTGAGGAAAGCGATATCTTTGTCATAGTTTCCTTTCAGATATTATAGGGATTTCCCATGATAACGCTGGTCAGTGCATTTGTTATTTATTTGACCAAAATAAGAGGGATCATACACATTCATAAAAAACAATGCATTAGGAGCCAGGTGTGTAAACTTTTGAACAGAATGAGGATGAAATTGAAGAACAGCGGGCAGTTTAACTATTCAGGACAAACAAGGGACTCATGAACAACTATCACTAAACAAAAAAACAAAACAAAACAAATACACCTGTGTAACAACAATCAAGTGTATGTAAACTTTTGAATAGGGTAATTTTTATAAACTATTATTTTCTCTTGTGGACTATATATGTAAATGTCTTTTATGTGAGATATCTTATTCAGGTCAAAAGGAATCCAAAGGAATCCAAATCCTTATATTTTGGTCATAATAAATATTTTGTATATAAATAATTTTGCAGGTTCTGCAAGGTGCATGTAAACATTTGACTTCAACTGTAATAAAAAAAAAAAAGATATATAATATAATATAATATAATATAATATAATATAATATAATCTGGTAATTAAATGTAACAAATCATGTAAAAAGATTTTTTTTTTCATATTTTGTTGGAAAATTAAACAACATTTTATCAAACTTTGATAATTGCCTTAATCTTTGAAACAAATGAGAACAGTATTCAAACCGCATTTTATAAAACTCTTTCAAGTTTAGTATATATTTTACATCAATTTGGACTACAGGAACTCATCTCAAGCTCACTCATTCAATAGTTCATCTATTGCCACAATAATGAAAAAAGATCAGTCAAGAATAGAAAAATATTTAAAATATTTAAATCAGGAACATAAGAATCAAAATGTGTAGTTCATGCATAAAAAAAAAAATCTGTCAAAACCAACATGTTTTTGATATGATTGTCGTTTATCATCTTTAAAATGCAGTGTGAAGTATTTCACTCCATTTCCTTATCATTGCGATTCAATTTCAGTGAGTTAAGAACAAATTTATATTCACATGTGTTGCATGCTGAAGCCACTCAGGCTGCTATTTTCTCAATTTTTAGAATCCGGGAGTTTGGGTTTTCAAGGAAATACAGTATGTGTACTTTCTGGTCCTAAAATACTGCCGTGTATAGTGCACTCTTTTTTAAATCAATATTATGATATTCACATTATGTGGAGAAATCAAATTCTGTGATAAGTATTTCACACTGTCTCGCCTTACATACGTGTCATAACAGCCTCATTAGACATTTGCAGTGTGAAAACAACTCTGTATGCTTAAACTAGAAATGGTTGCTCATATGCTGACTATTAAATAAGAATTGGTGTTGACAAATTGCTTAATATTAGGCCTGATAACCATGGGCCTGCAGGTCTAAACACTCAAACATGACCATGAAGGCAACAATGCAAAGTTTTGACAAGGCATCCTGTTACCACTGTAGTGCCTTCTAAAACATGCTCATCTCCATGCAAAATGCATGAAGTGTGGTGAGATACTGCACACTGAGAGAACCAGCTGACATCTGAAAAGATGAGATATTACTTCTAAGCAACTGACTTCCAAGGACTGTGTAAGCCAAAGGAGACATCAAATCGATATCTGCCAAATGTGTGCGGCATAAACCAGTTGGCTGCATCACAAATGCATCTGATATACCATGATTAAAACCCATGGGTTGGTCATACCTCTAGTAGAATGAGCTCAGGACCGCTGGGGGCTACAAACCCTTAGATCTCATACCAGTCACTTCTGCAATCCAGTGAAATTAAATGGGCTTCATGTCTGAGTCTAAACCTCTTGATTCTGTCTATGTAAAAGTGTAAAGCAAAAAGCCAACCTTTGTTCTAAAGGTCCAAGGCAGTGTAGCTGTGGGACAAAACACCAGATCTTGGCAACAAAGGTGAAGTTAGGTAGCAACAACTATTATACTCTAGGCTACAGTACAAAAAAGACGTGAACCAGTGCAGGAAGCTAGCTCACCCACTTCAGTAGCACAACTGGCTGAAAAACAGATTTCAAATCCTTACCCTTTAGAGGTCCCTCTACGTTGCCAAAAGTGGTTGAGTGGTTTACACATACTCTGACATGAAGAGAGTTCTCCTCTATCTATACTGTTTACATGAATGGAAATTTGTGCACAACTGTTTTAAATGACTTTGTCTTATTTTATATTATAGTTTCTACTTAATGTCTGAGTCTTTTCTCATCTTACTCTTTAATCTACAGCTCATTTCAAAAGTTTAGGGTCAGTAAGAAAAGAATCAGAAAAGAAGTCAGAAGAGTTCTATTCAGAACATGTCTATTCAGCAATGATGCATTTAACTGAACATAAATGATAATAAAGACATTCATAATGTTACAAAAGATTTCTGTCTTAAATAAATTCCACAAAAAATATTAAGCAACACAACTGTTTTCAACAATGATAATAAAAAACGTTTCTTGATCATGTGACACTGAGTAATGGCTACTGAAGAATCATATATGTGACCCTGGATCACAAACCAGTCAAAAGTAGAACATTTGTAGCAATAGCCAAAATACATTGTATGGGACAAAATTATTATTATTATTATTATTATTATTATTTTTAATGCCAAAATCATTAGGATATTAAGTAAAGATCATGTTCCATGAATATATTTTGTAAATTACCTACCGTAAATATATAAAACTTAATTTTTGATTAGTAATATGCATAGCTAAGAACTTCATTTGGACAACTTTAAAGGCAATTTTTTTTTTGCAACCTCATATTCCAGATCTCGAACAAATATTGTCCTATCCTACCAAACCATACATCAATGGAAAGCTTATTTTTAGGGCTTTCAGTCAATGTATAAATGTCAATTAAAAAAAAAAATTACCCTTATGACAAAATTTGTGGTCCAGGGTCACATATCTAGAATTTATATACATACACTACCAGTCAAAAGTTTGGACACACCCTCTCATTTAATGTTTTTTCTTTATTTCCATGACTATTTACATTGTAGATTCTCACTGAAGACATTGAAACTATGAATGAACACATATGGAATTATGTAGTAAACAAAACAAAACAAAACAAAACAAAACAAGTGTGAAATAACTGAAAACACGTTTTATATTTTAGATTCTTCAAAATAGCCACCTTTTGCTTTGATTGCTGCTTTGCACACTCTTGGCATTCTCTTGATGAGCTTCATGAGGTAGTCACCTGAAATGGTTTTCCAACAGTCTTGAAGGAGTTCCCAGAGATGCTAAGCACTTGTTGGCCCTTTTGCCTTCACTCTGCAGTCCATCTCATCCCAAACCATCTCGACTGGGTTTAGGTCAGGTGACTGTGGAGACCAGGTCTATCACACACAACATCACACCTCCTCCTCCATGCTTCATGGTGGGAACCATGCATGTAGAGACCATCCGTTCTGCGTCGCACAAAAACATGGCGGCTGGAACCAAAGATCTCAAATTTGGACTCATCAGACCAAAGCACAGATTTCCACTGGTCTAAAGTCCTTTCCTTGTGTTTCTTGGCCCAAACAAATCTCTTCTGCTTGTTGCTTTTCCTTAGTAGTGTTTTTTTTAGGCGCTATTTGACCATAAAGGCCTGATTCGCGCAGTCTCCTCTAGAACTCTGTGTAATCTGAGGTACTGTTAACTTGCGAATTCTGAGGCTGGTGACTCGGATGAATTTATCCTCAGCAGCAGAGGTGACTCTTGGTCTTCCTTTCCTAGGGCGGTCCTCATGTGAGCCAGTTTCATCATAGCGCTCGATGGTTTTTGCAACTACACTTGGGGACACATTCAAAGTTTTGCAATTTTCCGGACTGACTGACCTTCAGTTCTTAAAGTAATGATTGACTGTCATTTTACTTTGTTGATTGGTTCTTGCCATAATATGAATTCTAACAGTTCTCAAATAGCGCTGTCAGCTGCGTATCAACCTGACTTCTGCACGGCACAATTGATGGTCCCAACCCCATTAAGAAGGCAAGAAATTCCACAAATGAACCCTTACAAGGCACACCTGTGAAGTGAAAATCATTTCAGGTGACTTCATCATGAAGCTCATTGAGAGAAGGCCAAGGGTTTGCAGCGCTGTCAACAAAGCAAAGGCTACTTTGAGGAATCTAAAATGTGAAACATATCTAGAGTTATTTGACACTTTTTTGTTTACTACATTATTTCCATATGTATTCATTCATAGTTTTAATGTAAAAATATTAAATGAGAGGGTGTGTCCAAACTTTTGACTGGTAGCGTATGCATTTATAAACATATATAAGCCACGTCCTTAGTGAAGTACTTTTCGGTTACTTCACTAAATTATCTTACCAGCAGAGTGCGCCATTGTATCACAAATATAATAAAATGATATACTGAACAAGGTTTCTAGAGAAAATACGATATGATGTCTATAAGACCTTAACTTCAGATTTAGAATCTGGTCCTTAACAGGACAGTTTGAAATTGCCAAATGATTTGTACTTGTCTCACCTACTGTACATGTTATCGGTTATTTATGCTTGTGTGATGACTTTCTCTTTATAACGGTTTACCTTTATTCACAAAGACCATGTTTCTTTACATATGGTGGTGTCTTTGACCTTCACAGCATATACTAATATAATGTTAGTCAAGATAAGAGAATTTACAGAATTTCAGTTGGGAAACTCTCTAACAGAAACACTAATTTGGTGCTCAAGGAACATTTAATTAAATTGTTGAAAATGTTTCTACTGCTTTTTTTTATTATTATTTGGAAATCATGATAAATGTTTTCAGGATTCTTTTAGCTTGTCAAGTTCAAATGAACACATGACAGGTGGGATTTTGTTCAATTTTAGATAGCTTTATTTTATTTTACATATCATTATGATTCAATTTTAGTGAGCGAAGAACAAATTTATATTCACATGCTTTATGTATTATGTATGTTATCGTCTTTGACAGGCAGCATGTTAATTTACGAGTTTGTAATAATGACAAATACATCTTGTACACACATCTGACTTATAGGTAACTGCTGTTGTTAATGTTGCAGTTATTTTAGCATATTTATAGGGCTCCAAAAAAAAGATTTTTTTTTTTTCAAAAAAATTCCATTTACATTTTTCTGGATTCTGTTTCTTTTTCTTTTATGGTTAAATTAAATTGTATTTATTAAAAATCATGCTTGATTAATTGATATCACAAAAAAAGTTTAACAAAAATGAAAATTTTAAGGCCCTACATTTTATTAATTTATTTTTGCCTCAAATGTAGTTTTATTTTGACCAAATTCTATGTATTCCATTTATTTTCTGGATTCCATTTTAATGGTTTTATTATTTTTTTTTTATATAAAAAACGAATTTATTATTATTTTTTTTTTTCCTTCTAAATATTCCTTAAAATAATGTTTTAATAATAATTGTATTATTATTAGTAGTAGTACTATCATTACATTAAGCAGACTTATATATTTATGTCATAATTTCTTCAAGTTAAACTTTTATTTTGATGTGTAGCTGTGGAGACCTTTAAGTTTCGGTTTCTAAATTATATGACTGTAGTTTCGTTTTTTCTCACAAAAAAATTATAAAATGCTTATAAAGTGACTTTCAGAGCAGTTTCTCAGATTGTTTATGTGTTCATGTACTGATATATTGAGCATCAAAAGGACTGTATGTATGTGTGTGCATTCATTCATGCGTGCATTCATTCACAGACACATGCAGAACTTGCAGGATTCACATTTAAATAGTATTTTGTGGCTTTATATTTACAGACACTAATTGCATTTTGATTTAAATGTACTTTTTTGTCAAATTCCTTGATATTCCACATTTTACTGCCTGTGTTTTCCGCAATATTAATATTTATAGGGGGCTATATTTCTAAAGTTATAATATAATATATTTAGAGTTTTCTTGAGTTCAGTGGCATTAAGTTAAAGAGGGTACACACCATCCAAGCAATAAATGCATGTTCTTGAACACACTCTTATAGTGTATTGATTTCAATCACCAGGTAATGTGCCCCCCATCCTAAACTTCTGAATGATAGTGTCCATGTACAGTATATATTTTTCAAAGCCTTAGGCTGACTTATCCAGAGCTGCTGAGATATTCTGGCCTCTGGCTTCATGGTGGCTTCATGCTGTAGTGAACTGTTGCAAATAGGTATATGTACGAGGGAGGCAACAGTGGTGGAAAGCAAAATTTCCTAAGCATAAGCATATTTCCTAGTTTGCATCCAGAATCCCACTGCCATCAGGTACAGAAAATGTCCTGAACATTGACTAATACATCTTTTCACAGACTTTCACTGCTGCAGGAAAGACAGAGAAGTCCATTATTTTGTTTATGCAACACAAACTGATATGCTCACTGTATATAAATGAGATACTGTTAGGAAACATGGTTGACATGAAAATAAAGCCTACCACTAACTGCAGACTAACTTTTTTTGTTTTCTCATCCTGACACCATTCACATCATGTCATTTATTTGTTTTCTGGAATATTTATTGTGTAAATTATCTTTTGCCGCATTTATAGTTGCACAAAATTAAAGTTGCATTTCAAATTTCTGTCAGCTACTTTAGGACAAAAAGTTTAAAAGTCCCATATTCACTCCCAAGCTCACTACACCCTATGGTGGTAAAATAAAATTTACGATGCTGTTAATAAGTGAAGCAGAAACTGTATTTAGTATGCTGTACTGAAACACAAGCAGTGTTTATTATTGAATGTCTACAAACAAGGGAACCTTAAAAAGTTAAAGTGTAGTTATACTAGAGCATAAGGTTTTAACTTAACAACAGTAATACGCCTCATAGCAATAAACAATTCATTTTCCCCACAATATTGCCTCTTTAACAGAACCACACACAAATCAGAGACTTTATACTGAAAACATGTCTAAAAGGTTGAATTAAATTTAGATAAAAGTTAATGTTCATACTTGTAATGTCAGAAAGAAATGGTAACTTTCAAAGATTTGTTATGGTTTTTAAAGATGTTTCTTATACTCATCAAGGCTGCATTTATTTGATCAAAAATCGAGAAAAACAAAAAACAAACCTGTAATATTGTGAATATTATTTCAATTTAAATAACCATTATCTATGTGAATATATTTTCAAATGTAATCAATAAAAGGTGAAAAAGAATGGCATTTATTTAAAATAGAAAGGTTTTCTAGCAATACTGTTCAAATGTTTGGGGTCAGTAAATTTGTATTCATTTTTCAAAAGAAATTAATACTTTTATTCACCAAGGATGTGTTAAATTAATGAAAAGTGATAGCACAGATTTACATTGTAAACCTTTTAACTTGTTATTTATCAAAGAATACTGAAAAAAAAAAAATCACAGGATCCAAAAAAATATTCGACAGCACAACTGTTTACAACATTGATAATTCTAATAATAAAACAGCATATTAGAATGATTTCTGAAGGATCATGTGACACTTAAGACTGCTGATGAAAATTCAGCTTTGCATCACAGTAGTAAATTATATTTTAAAGTAGGCCTATATTAAAATAATAATAATAATAATAATAATAATAAAACATTATTTTATATGGTAATAATTGCTGTTTCACAATTTCTTTCTGCATTTTTGATTAAATAAATGCAGCCTTGGTGAGCATACAAGACTTCTCTAAAAAAACATTACAAGTCTTACTATTGAGCAGCAGTATATACAGTGCACAGCATAAATGAGTTCACCCCCTCAAAAAATTAACAAATTCAACAATTACTCTTTACTTAGAAGACATGTTAGGGATCTTTGGAGATATAATGTTCCAACAAGGCTGCTTGATCAATTACCAAAGAAGAATGTCAAAATTATTCAGGAAAACAAGATTTTCTTATCAAAGTGATAAAATGTTGTGTTGCAAAAATTAACACACCCTCCTGAAAGTTACTAAATAAAACAAACAAACAATAGTGTAGATATAAAGCGATTTTTAATCAACAGGGAAGTATATTAAACCAAAACTTTAAAAGAGAAGTAATTTCCTGGCAATTAAAAGTGTTACATATCCCACTGAATCATACTTAGACGTAATGCTGACAATGCTGGAACCACTCGGGAGATAACTGTCAAGAGATTTATTTCTTAGCATAAAAGAGGACAATGGTACAAGAGGAATACCAAAGCATTGTTTTAAGTGTAAAAATATAGCAGAAGTAACACTGACATTCAAAAACAATGGGCTCGTGAAATAATCAGGCCTTCACTTTAAGTGTTCATTTAGTGATGAATAAGTTTTTGCTATAAAAAAGAGCAGGACAAACACCAAGAAAGTGTCTCAGAGCCGACAAAAGCTATGAAAAGAGTGACTGTTTATCTCTCAGAGTAATATACAGCCTGCAGAAATGACATGCATGGTTGTTTATCCACGCCAGAACTACCTACTGTAGCCAAAGCACAATAAACTCATTTAGCTTTTTCCAAGGCCCATATTTACTAAATATAGATTTCTAAAAAAAATCCATACTCTGGTCTCATGAGACCAAGTCAATCATTTCAGATCTAACAACATCCAAAATGTTATGGTGTTGCTAGAGGAGGAGTACAGTGAGAAGTGTCTGGTTCCCACAGTGATGTTCAGTGGTAGTAAAGCTCTTATATAGAGATGTATGAGTGCTGAAGGTGTGAGGGAGTTATGCTTTATCAATGCTGTCATTAATTCAGACACCACTGTGTGATGTAATACAAAAACCTGAAACAGATGCTACCCAAAGAGTTTTTGGCCATTTTTTCAATATGACAATGAAGGTATATATTCTCCAAAGGTGAAAATCCTTTAGTGGACATGTATTTCACCCAATCTTAACACTCTTGAGCAGCTGTTGGGTAGTCTGTAGAGACGATCTGAGTAACACTCCCCATTAAAGACCAGGGCATGTAAGGATGTCATCCTCCAGGAGTGAAACAGGACAGATGTGACAATTTGTCATGAACTTGTACACTCAGTGCCAAGAAGTGTCAGAGCAGTATACTTAGAGTTATGGAGGACATACTAAGTACTAGAATATTATACAATTGCTGAATTAAATCTAGGGTGTACTCATTTCTGCAGTCCTTCATTTAAACAAAATTGGCTAATTTACTTATTTTACAGAAAATATTGGCATATTTGTTTGTTTGTTTTTATAAAGTATATGTTTAATACATTTTCAAGTTTGCCATCTTTCCATGAATTATATTAGTGATTAAGTAAATACATGTTCCCCTTTCAGTCGTTTCACTACGACGTTACTATGGGAGCACTGCGACCAATCCTCTCTGAGTTACAGAGAAAGGGCCAATGAATATTGGCGAGTGGTTAGCGCCAGCCGCCACTCCCCCGTACATACGGGTATTTAAGATGGCGGCGCGCATACACTCATTCAGACTTCTGCTTCAGAGCCTCGCTGCTGAGCTGCAAACTGAAAGCTGATTTGGAAGAAGAGATTGCTGTGGGGAATCGCCTGAGTGTCGCGGCCGCGAGCCGCGAGTGCCGCGAGCCGCGGTCCTCCCTGGGCACGCCGGGAGTGCCCCTTTCTTTCACAAAAGAGCAATTTCTAGCAGTTGAAAAGGATGTCCTCAGGGGCTTCTTTTCGACTGTGCGGTTCTGGATGTGGTAGTTTCCTGGCATCTGTTGACGGTCATGATCGCTGTCTCACGTGTTTGGGCCAAGATCACGCTGAGGCAGCTTTCATGGATGGTACGTGCCCACACTGTGAGTGTATGTCCATGGCCACGCTGCGGGTCCGCCGCTCGCTTATGAGACGGCAGCCTTTGTTCTCTACCCTAGCCAGCCTGAGGGACTGTAAAGGTTCTTCGACTGACTTCGCTAGAGACTCAGGTGACCCGTGGGTGTCGAGTCGGAATGTGCCGCCGGGTGAGCCCCTACGGTCTTCCGTTCCACCCCGTGGTTCCGTGGAGCTGCCTCGGGATGATGTTCGCCCATTTCACGGTGGGCTGGATGTCTCCCTTGGTGGTTCTAACGATGTCAGATGTCTATCACAACATCAGAGGGGAACATCACAACATGTCGGCTCTGCTTTTCCGGGCTGCTGCTGGGCACGGGCTGCGGGTGTCACTGACGCCCCCTCCCGATGTCCCGCAGCAGAGCAGTTGGGTGCCGGTGTTGGGTGCCGCGGCACGTCCGCGCCCCCCCCCCGGTTCCTTTCTTTCCGGAGTTGCATGAGGAGCTTGTTGGGACGTGGCAGAATCCATTTACTGCTCGCTTTCCTCCGAGCTTCTCACCCCTCACTACCCTCGATGGTGGGGCGGCCAGGGGGTACGTGGATCTTCCCCAGGTGGAGCGTGCGCTCGTGGTGCGTCTATGCCCGCAGGGCGCCCCCGCCTGGTCGGATTGTCCGCGTCTCCCGTTCGGAGCAGGTAGGCTGCGGGCACGGCCGCCACTGCCTTGCATGCCATGGCTATCCTGCAAGTCTATCAAGCCAGGGCACTGAAAGAACTGCACGAGGGTAGTTCTGACCAAGGTGTGTTGCAGGAGCTGCATGCTGCGAACTACGCTGCTCTCCGGACAGTGATGCTCGCAATGCGGTCCCTTGGTCAGGTGATGGCCACCGCAGTGGTCCAGGAACGCTATCTCTGGCTGAGTTTGGCGCAGATGGCTGCCGTCGACAGAGTGCGCTTTCTCGACGCCCCCATCTCCCAGACCGGCCTTTTCGGCGACATTGCCGGGAACTTTGCCCAACAGTTCTCGGCGGTGCACACGCAGACGGAGACTGTTTGCCCCCAGCGTCAGGCTCACGGGCCCCTGGGTGCTCAGTCCCTGTCTGTTCGCCGAAGGCGCCCCCCTGCGGGTTCACCACCAGCTCCGTCGCCCGCTGCCTCTACTGAGGCGGCCCCTTCACCACGACGTCGAGCTGGCCGCAGGAGAGCGGCGCCGCCCGCTGCTCAGGTGTTTCGTGGTCGAGCTCATTTGTCCTGACATGGGTGTCAGCATTTGTTCTCCTACGAACTGCGACGTTCTGTCGCAGAGCTGCAAAGCTCCCTGACGCGGGTAGACCGGGATGGGCGGAGATCGCTCTCTGGGGTTGCCAACATCGCCCCACCCCCGGGGGAGGGCCGGGGGTTTGTGTGTCCTAAAGCTTTGCCACTAAGGTTAGTGGTTCCCACCTACACACATAGAGAGCGGTTTTTCCCTGTCCTGGTCTCCTCGCCCGAGTTCCGCTCCTGAGCGACGCATCGCCTCCTCGGACTTGGACTCGGAGCGGGGATTCTCCAACGCGGGAACCAGGTAGAAGGTAAGTGCTGCCCCGTGCAGCCTAACTTCAAATAATAATAATAATAATAATAATAATAATAATAATAATAATAATAATATAAATAAATATTTACTGAACTAATCCCTGTATTTGTCTCTTCAGCCCTTCCCGCAGGCTGCCCCACCGTGGCACGTCGGTCAACGTCCCGTCGATCCCACTTGTACGTGGGCTCCAGCCGCTCTCGTGGTTGATTCGGGAGGTACGGCTCGGCTTGTGGTTCACTCCGCTCGCCCCCCCCCCCCCAGGTTTTGTTGCTCCACCATTAGGTTGGTGCATCTCTTCTGGGTGTGGAAATTGTGTCCTCCTGGTGAAGGACACAATTAGGCCGTCCCTCCAGCCAAGATGAGGTCTGTCTGACTTCATCGTGCCCCTAAGACGGTGGGTCTCGGCTAGGTTCAGCCTCTCCTCAAAAGAGGTTTAGGACCAGCTGGCAGCCTTTGACCCGATAGCTACGTACTCTCATGTCCTGGTTTTTCTACTTGGGCATGTCAGTACGAGCTCTCGCTGGTTGTCCCTGCTCCCTACGTGGTTTCTCAAACACGTGGGATGCTCTGACCCGCTCTTGGTGTTAGGGCCTCTGCACTTCACAAGCGACTGGCTTATGATAGTTCACTCGCAAGTCTTGTGCCTATGCAGGGACCCGGTGCTTCTGCACCTTGGTCCAGGGACCTCGGGTCAACCGAGAGAAGACTAGCCCCCCCCCCTCGTGGGCAGGGCTCTCTTCTCTTGGCTTGGAGATGGATTCGGTCAAAATTACGGCAGTGCAGTTCTAAAAAGGAGCGCACAGCCGGTGCTGAGTGCCTGATATTATTCAGCCACAAGCATGCGGTCCCTCTTAAATTTAGAGGCTCCTGGGGCATGTGTCGGCCGCTCTTTCGGCTGCTTCACATGAGATCGCTTCAGCACTGGCTACCTGACCGAGTCCCGAGATGGTCTTGGCACCTTAGCTCATTCTGGACTGGCGTTTCCCAGAGTGTCGCTACCAGCATCAACCCTTAGTTGACCCTGGCTTCGTCTTAAGGTTGGTGGTCCAAACATGTGAGGTCATCACAGATGCCTCCGTGTCGGGTTGGGTGCCATCCGCGAGTTGTAGCACTGCTTTCCGCCCCGCTAGCCTGAGGCTGGTATAGTTTTTGTCACATGCGGTTGACGCCACGGTCCAGCCTCCGGAGCCCCCTCTCCTGAGGGTGTGGCCTGTGGCAGGCAACGGACCCGCCGTCAGAGACATGCAGTCTGGCAGAAGCTGTCCTCTCCTCCGCAATGTGTGGCAATCAAGCATGTGCTGGTCTGTTCAGACTACTTTACGACCGTCTCGTACATCATCTGTCAGGGTGATCTACGCCTCCGTCGTATGTCGCAACTCGCCACCATCTCCTCCTTGGAGTTAAGTGTAGCGTAAAGGCTGCGCGCTGTTCTTACTTGGGAAAGCTCACTCGTGTAGCATAAGCCACGACAGTCCACTTTCTCTGAGAACGGTTTCTCCCCCCCAGGTGGTAGCTGAGTTGGAGTTGTCTCGGGAAATTCAGGTAAATTTGCCTCTCCAGAATCCTCCATTTGCCGGCTTCCTCCCTTTGTTTGGGACGCGCTGACGCTCTGCTGCCCCGGGGTTCCCTCAAGTACGCCTTCCCCAGTGAGCCTCCTTGCACAAGCTTGTGCAAGTTCAGGGAGTCGAGGAGTAGGTTCTGTTATTTGCGCATATTAGCTGCCCGAACCTGGTTTGCCGGCCTTTTTCTCCTCGCGGCAGCCTCCCTGAAAACCCCTGGAGTGTTAATTCCTTCAGGCGGTGCGCACTCTCTGCACCCGTGTCCTGGTTTTCTGCATGTTAGACAGGGAGACCAGACACGGTGGACCTTGACTGGCTGTGACAGCCTGTCACTCAGTTTTAAAGACCCTACGTGGATAGTCTTTCTGCTGAGATGAGGTCTATTCGCTGACTACGTTCTCTTCAATAGAGGACCTTCAGGAATGTTGATTAGTGTGACACTTCCTTCCCCCAGAGAAGTTGAAGAGCAGGCTGTCCCTTCAACTTTGGAAAAGTAGGTTGCGCAGTTGCACTTGCTGTTATGCGGGTTTTTTAAAATGGAGAGTTTCACCTAGTCATTAGGTTATGTAGGGGTGTGAGGACCAAGTGAAACCTTCGGTCCACACCACCTGCTTTCCGCAGTCTTCTAAAAAAAAAAAAGAAAGGCTACGATGTGACCCTTTATTCGAGCATCGCGTTAGTAGAGCAGAGCCATCCTCGCTCCTGACCGTGCTCCCACTCTGAGGAGGGTAAAACCTACAAACGTTTTCTGTCAGCGAAGCGTGCCATTAGCTATACCGGCCGGCCACTACCACGCTTGCCTGGGACCCGGCCGGTGGAGTGCCAAAATACATTGCAAGCTCTGCTCTGGAGGAGGCAGATCTGGCCTGTGTCATAGTTCCCGTCCAAACCACGGTTTACGGGTCCAGCACTCGGGGCCTTCATATGCTCCGAGCAGCCCCGTGTTGCTTTGGTGGACAGCAGAGGGGAATGCTGTTCTCAGATAGAGGTTGGCAGTGGTGGGTTGCCATCACCTTGGTGGATTTCCAGGGTGAGCCGTCCCAGGCATCTCTCTGTAGCGACATGTGCAGGGCTGCAGGCCAGACGACACCGGTACTTTCGCGAGGTTCAAAAAGACAAATCTCGCGTTGAGCTTGTGTCCTCCCGTGTGGTATAAGAAGATCAGGTTTCTGGCGGGAGGACCAGCTTGGTGTCGGCGTGGTGCGCCATTCCTCCGGGATCTGTGCGCTATATTCCCAGTTGTTTCCATCAGTGTACTCTGGGTCCTCCTGGCCCCGCAGTCCGGACTAGGCCGGAGTAGTCCGTGGCTGTGCTCCGGCGGGAGTTCCTTCGCCCGCCGGTGGTGGCATCCTGTCTCGAATACATGGTTAATAAGTCCTCACGATTACGATCGTTTTCCCCTTACATATCTATAGCTAGAATAGATAGTTGTTTTTATTCCTTCTTCACATGAACATACAGCTTGTCATTGTCTCCGCCCTTCCGACGACTGCTCCTAGCAACTCCGCGGGTCCCTCCCTTACGGGCTCCCGGGGCGTCGGGCAGGTTACGTCTCGGTGTCCATTTCCACTGGCACGCTTGCCTGTCAGCAAATCGGACCCCACGTAACGCAGCTTGGGTCTGCGGCGTTTTCCATGGGTGTTCCCATAGTAACGTCGTAGTGAAACGACTGAAAGGGGAACGTCTAGTTTACGAAGGTAACCCACGTTCCCTGAAGGAGGGAACGGAGACGTTACTCCCCTTGCCGCAGTCCCAGGCTGCCCCCTGGGGGGCTGAGCCAAGCTCGGCTCTTCAGCAGAAACCTGAATGAGTGTATGCGCGCCGCCATCTTAAATACCCGTATGTACGGGGGAGTGGCGGCTGGCGCTAACCACTCGCCAATATTCATTGGCCCTTTCTCTGTAGCTCAGAGAGGATTGGTCGCAGTGCTCCCATAGTAACGTCTCCGTTCCCTCCTTCAGGGAACGTGGGTTACCTTCGTAACCTAGACGTTTTGTATTTATTTAGAGGGGGTGTACTCATTTATGCTGTGCACTGTGTATATACACTACCAGTCAAAAGTTTGGACACACCCTCTCATTTAATTTTTTTTTTCTTTATTTTCATCACTATTTACATTGTAGATTCTCACTGAAGACATCAAAACTATGAATGAACACATATGGAATTATGTAGTAAACAAAAAAGTGTGAAATAACTCCTAACTCCTAATTCCTTAAAGTATCCACCCTTTGCTTTGTTGACAGCGCTGCAAACCCTTGGCCTTCTCTCAATGAGCTTCATGATGTAGTCACCTGAAATGATTTTCACTTCACAGGTGTGCCTTGTCAGGGTTTATTTGTGTTGTGCAGAAGTTGGGTTGGTGCATAGCTGACAGCCCTATTTGACAACTGTTAGAAATATTATGGCAAAAACCAATCAGCTAAGTAAAGAGAAATGAAAGTCCACGATTACTTTAAGAACTGAAGGTCCGTCAGTCCGGAAAATTGCAAAACTTTGAATGTTCCCTAAATGCAGTTGCAAAAACCATCAAGCGCTATGATGAAACTGGCTCACATGAGGACCGCCCTAGGAAAGGAAGACCAAGAGTCACCTCTGCTGCTGAGGATAAGTTCATCCGAGTCACCAGCCTCAGAAATCGCATGTTAACAGCACCTCAGATTAGAGACCAGATTAATGCCACACAAAGTTCTAGTAGCAGACACATCTCTACATCAACTGTTTAGAGGAAGACTGCGCAAATCAAGTCTTTATGGTCAAATAGCTGCTAAAAAAACACTACTAAGGAAAAGCAACAAGCAGAAGAGATTTGTTTGGGCCAAGAAACACAAGGAATGGACATTAGACCAGTGGAAATCTGTGCTTTGGTCTGAGTCCAAATTTGAGATCTTTGGTTCCACTTGCCATGTCTTTGTGCGATGCAGAAAAGGTGAACGGATGGTCTTTACATGCATGGTTAACACCATAAAGCATGGAGTAAGATGTATGATGGTGTGGGGGTGCTTTGCTGGTGACACAGTTGGGAATTCATTCAAAATTGAAGCCACACTGAACCGGCATGGCTACCACAGCATCCTGCAGCGACATGACATGCAATCCTATCCGTTTTGCATTTAGTTGGACCATTATTTATTTTTCAACAGGACAATGATCCCAAATACACCTCGAGGCTGTGTAAGGGTTATTTGACCAAGAAGGAGAGTGATGGAGTGCTACACCAGATGACCTGGCCTCCACAGTCACCTGACCTAAACCCAGTTGAGATGGTTTAGGATGAGATGGACCGCAGAGTGAAGGCAAAAGTGCCAATAAGTGCTCAGCATCTCTAAGAACTCCTTCAAGACTGTTGGAAAACCATTTCAGGTGACTATGAAGCTTATCGAGAGAATGCGAGAGAAGCTCATCGAGAGAAAGCTCATTGAGAGAAAAGGTGGCTATTCTGAAGAATCTAAAATATAAAACATGTTTTCAGTTATTTTACACTTTTTTTTTTGGTTACTACATAATTCAGTATGTGTTCATTCATAGTTTTGATATCTTTAGTGAGAATCTACAATGTAAATAGTCATGAAAAAAAAAAAAAACATTAAATGAGAGGGTGTGTCCAAACTTTTGACTGGTAGTGTGTGTGTGTGTGTATATATATATATATATATATATATATATATATATATCTCAAAAACCTAAATCAAATTTGTCCTAAAACAAAAAGCCTGTTCTTGTTTAGGAGAATGTGTGTGTGTATATATATATATATATATATATATATATATATATATATATATGTCTCTGTGTCATTAGATTGGAAATCTGTCCTGTAGACTCTTAAAAGCTAATAAGTACAATTTAGCTGTAAATAAAGTACAAAGATTTACCTTTTACCTTTTGTACCTTAGTGTATTACCCCAGTGACAGTTTTGTCCATTTTTTCTAAGAATAGCACAGTATGCAAGTGTCTTTCGCATGTTCACAGGCTGCCTCTGGGTGGCACTGTTTGTCAGCAGAAAGCTCTCACTGAGCCTTTAGACATGGAGTGATGCGTCCGTATGTTTTATCAGTTCAAGTTTCAGCTTTTTATGCTAATATAACAAACATGCACATGCATAGTATCACATTGCCAATTCATATGTCCGCTTGTTCTGTAGGTTGTACCCACAGGGCTACAATAGTTCAATTTTCAATATTGCTTTTGTTTGTATTGCAGCTCCCACATGTCCTCATAGCAGAAGTAGCAGGGGGCTGAATTTTATACCACAAATATCTGAGAAAGGGAATCGAAAAGCCAGTTTGAGAACATACAGTCAGCACAGCTCTCATTATATACTGTTTACTCCACACACAAACACATAAACACAGCACCTAGGAATTTTAAAATAAGTTGAAGAAATAGCTCGCCACTTCAGACACCTCTCTGCCTCTGCCCTTTCTTATTTATTCTTTTTTTTTTCTTTTCTTGTGTAGGTTAATGATAGACCTCTATCTTGGCTCAGTGTTCACAAAAGGGTGTCTGCTCTAGGTAACATCTCTCTCTAAAGAATGAACTCGCCAGTAGAAATGCTCATTAGCGTTGAAGAAAAATCCCTTCTTTACATCCACCCAAACCCAACTCCAGATGTTATGTAAATTAGCCAAACACATCATTTATTAGGAGCCGTAATAAAGAGGTGCAAAGCTCTGTCTGAGGTGGTTCATAATAACATGCTTTACACTTTAATACAGCAAATTCTCCTGGTGAATGATTCATTCACAAAAAAACATTGTTGCAAGGCAACAATGCCACTTGGGGCAGCTCATGAGCATTTCTAGAGGCAATTAGGGAAAAGTTCGGTGTTAAAACCGGCTATTGTCATGAAGTTGGGAAGTGAGGCTGACCTGTAACTCATTAGCAGAACGGATCCTGTCATAGAGTGAAACACGACCACTGAACACTGCGAGACTTCATATCCGCTTTCCTCTCACCCCCACATGCAATCATCCAAACAAGTGAAACACAACATTTAATGACATTTTAAGTGCGAAAACATTACAAAACTGGGGTTAGTGAGGATTCTACTCAAACTGCCTCAACATGCTATCTTGAAAATTCTTGTTTTAAAACTTGCTTCAAGATTTAAAGTTCACATGAAATCAGAGTGGACCCACTTTAAGGCCTGGAAATTAAAATTCATCCTCATGTCATTCCAAACCTGTAACAGAAGAGAACAAAATTGGGATATTATTGAAATGCGAGAGCTTCCCGAGCCTGCTTAGACAGCAATGCAATTGACAAGTTCAAGGCCCAGGAAGGTAGTAAGGACATGGATAATGGTCCATGTGACATCATTGGTTCAACTTTAATGTTATGAAGCTATGAGAATACTTTTTGTTTGCAAATAAAACAACAACAACAACAACAACAACAACAACAACAAAACAACAACTTTATTAATGCTGACTCTTGCTTTAGCAGCATCCCACATGTGCACTGTGGTACTCTTGTGAACAAGCATTGAAGACTGACGTGGAAGAGAATAAATTGTTTAAATGAAGTCATTAGCCTATTTTTGTTTTCTTTGCAGACAAAAAGTATTCTCGTTGCTTCATAGTAGTATGGTTGAACCACTGATGTCACATTAACTATTTTATCAATGTTCTTACTACCTTTTTGGGCCTTGACCATGGTAGCTGCTGTCTATGCAGGGTCAGAAAGCTAATTAATTTAATAAAAAATACCTTAATTTGTGTTCTGAAGATGAACGAAGGTCTTACGGGTTTGAAATGACATGAGGGTGAGCAATAAATGACAAAATTTTCATTTTCGCGTGAACTATCCCTTTAATTTGAGTGAACAGCTGTTAATGTGTCTGAACAATTGCATAACAGAAAGATTTTCTAATCTCTTTTCCATCACACTGCAAAGAAAATTGGACAACCAATGAGATTTTTTACTTTTGGTGACATGCCAATGGCCACTGCTATTCCAGCATGAAACTACAACTTTGTGGCCGTCACAAGCAGACTAACGGTGTGTTTCCACTGACACGTAGCGAACGTTTTCAATTCATTCCTATGGAAGTTGAACTTAAACGCTCTCGCGGTGCTTAATGGGATTGAAAGCGGCATGGAGAAAGCGTTGAGAATGGCTGAGAGCGTCAAAATAGTTGGGCATTCCTCAACGTAATGCTAATCTCAAGCGAAAAACACCATGCGACAAACAATTGCTGTGAAAAATAGGCAAAGGCAAGATTTGTGTTTTTGGAACTGGTGGATTACTGAGCTGAAACCACATAACATTTAAAAGTCATGCAAAAGTAAATGCGCTTTACATGCTTTCATTATATGCTATGGCGCCCTAGATGGCGTCAATGAAGTGTTTAGTTTGCGAACTGCCATTAAAAGATGAAAACAGGGTGTAAACATTGATTTCAGAAGCGTGCTCTGCCCTAAATTTCACACACCCCAAAGCAGTGCCGTTGTAGCGTTGCCAGTGGCACTGGGCACAGATTTGATGCTGTAGTGGAAATGCACCGTAAAGGCTTGTGTACACCGATGCACAAAACACCAAACGTAAAAGCGTAATTTTTTAAAAAATGCTTCAGACTCTTTTTTTTTTTGGTTTGATGCACTGCATTAAAAACTGGCCGACCAATAAGACTGGTGCTTTTGTTCAGTGCCTGGAGCTGCTGAAGTTACAGAAAACACGACTTGGTGGCGGTTAAGCACAAAACGGTCTTGCCGAGCACACATTGATACCTAACGACGAAGAAGAAGTAAGTAGACGAAGAAGATGCATCAATCAAAGATAAATGTAGAGCTGCTGGTCTCATTGAATGATGTGTCTGAACACAAAGAGCTTTGTGACAAATGCTTTATGAAAAAACCTTGTGTACCGGGGTATTGCTGTTTCTCATTAAGCGGCATCTAATGTCAGGGAGTGAATTTGCATGTTCACTCGGCTCATTGCCAATGAAAATCGTTTAGGTATATGAACGCAAAGACGTGCCGAAAAAGGGCTCGGAAAAAATGCTGGCGATAATCACATTGTGTTTGATGCACAACTGACTCGACTAAATCAAATTAAAAAACATCTTAACTGTATATTTTCATAATTTCTCAAGCAATTCAAAATTTGAAAGTCCACTGAAAACATATAGACCGTGTTGAAGATGTTATTGTCAACATGCCTAAGTGGTTTAAATAAAAATATAAATATAAATACTGTTTGTTTTTCACACAAACTGCTCGTTTTGTGTCTTAGGTCATCCATGTGTACTTACTATGGGAAATTGTTTAATTTGGACTGTTTAATTTGAATCTGTGCATTTTCTTTTGTGAGGTGACCATAGGCATGCATTATATGACTGACAGACAAGAACGGTTGGACCTAAAAATATCAAAATTGAAACTACTGCGGAAACAAAGACACCTACATCTTGGATGCCCTTGGGGTAAGCTAAAACATATCAAAATTTAATTTCAAAGTGAACTATCCCTTTAACACTCATGCAGCAGAGTCAGCATTGGATCAGTGACTTTTCTCAGTTTTCTGCATTAAGGTAAGGGTGTCATCATGATCAATTAGTTGTTGATTAAAGTTAAAATGGTGCATCATTTGCCTTCAGTAAACTTGAAAGAATAAAAAAGCACCGACACATGTAGGAGAAAAATAGCGTTAGCTGTTAGCCAATCAGTTTTGATAGTTAAAAATTTAGTTTTGTTTTTCCTACAGGGCAGGGGAAGGGATGATCATTTCTAATCAGTTGTACACATCTAAATGTTTTTGTTTTGCATTCAGAATATGTCCAGATATATTTCAGCTTAATAGGGATGCCTGCACTTGATGGCCAATTTCACATGTATTTTGTGTATTTTAAAAATACAAAATACTGTATTTGTATTTAAATACCTTTTTTTACACAGTATTTTGTATTTGTATTTAAATACATTTTTCCACTCAGTATTTTGTATTTTTATTTTAGATACATTTCTATGTATTTATGCCCATCTCTGCCTATAAGTACCACCTGTCTGCTGTTCTTCGTACGGTGGACTAAACAGACATAAAGAATGCAAAAACTGAACTAAATTTTAGTGCAGAGCATTCTTGTTTGTGTCTTTACTCTTAATACATGTTCCATGTCTTATTGTGTATAATTTATTGGTGCATACTGGACAAAATGTATTTTGTTATCAAAATGCTTTGGCTCTAAAGCAATTTTTGACTTATATCCATCATATTTCTAAACTCCTCTCTTCCAAACGTATTGAGGCAAATACAATCTATTAATTCCTGATAGATAAAATCCCACCCTACTTTAATTTCTCATTAAATATTCTATTTCCATCTAAAATATGTCACTTTTACTGGTAAAATAGTTTGAGAAAATTGTTTCATGTTGACTTCAAAAGTTTTACTTACTAACACCTCTCTGTGTGGGTATGTGGGTGTGTGTGAATGAGAGAAAGAGAGAGAGAGAGAGAGAAAGAGAGTCTGACAGACAGAAAGATAGATAAAGAAAGACAGATAAAAGCAGTGATCTGGATCAGAGGATATGAGGAGCAGAAATGGTCATCTGGGACAGACAGAAACACAAGTGTGTAGCAGTAGCTCTAGCGTTATGATTCATTTTATTTCTACAGGAGGCCTGAACTTCAAATCATAAATATGAATACCTAGATGCTGCATTAGCAACCGCTCTTAACTACAGCCATAATTCCGCTCACCCGCCAAATTGAAAAGGTCAAGATCTGCCCGTAAACACAAGAAGAATTTACAGATGTGGCCTGCAATTACATTAACAGCCCGTGACATCAACAGGCTGATTTTCACAAAATTTGGTCCAGCCATAAATGTCAGACAATTCAGCATAGTGTGGATAATATAAAATTCAATATTTAATGGTTTATTGGTAAAATGCTCTTGTAAATGGATCATCACAGAGGAAGTCTGATTTCTTGAGTTATAATGAAAACAGTGAGACTAGTACTCAGAAAAAAAATTAACAGTAATAACAATAATATTCATTATATTATTCATTAATATTCATTCATTCTTCATTGCTCAAATTTGGAAGGAATATTAGCTCTAGGTATACCACTGTTCTACTGTATTAAATATCCAAGGCATTTCAAACAAAAACCTTTATTTTACAATCTCAGTGACAATTGGAGGATTCTTTGAAACATTTGAATGTGTTCTAAGAAAATTTTAAATAAAAACATTAAGTGTTTCATTTCTTTATTATTTATGAATATTATACATATATCTAAAATATTGTTGATCTTCATTGCTCAAATTTGGAAGGAATATTAGCTCTAGGTATACCACTGTTCTACTGTATAAAATATCCAAGGCATTTCAAACAAAAACCTTTATTTTACAATCTCAGTAAAAATTGGAGTGGTGCAAGTTAAATAGAGTTTGTCATATAATTAAGGAAATTAGCACCGTGTGCCAGATTAACACCGATAATGTGGAGGTATCTGTAAGTGTTCTCTAATTTTGATCAAATTTCTTCTTCAAATATTTTATTAGTGTTTTTTTATAATGTGCTTCAGAATATAATTAAATTATGAAATGCTTTAAAAAACATCCCCTCTACTCCTGTTAGGATAACTCAAATACGACAAAGCAATGACCCTAAAATTTAGAAAATTATAGGTTGCTCTCTAATTTTGATTTCCCCTGTGTGTCTTTTGAATGTGTATATTTATGATGCTATTTACCAGTTTCAAAGTTGCCATTTGCTTGTTTTTAGGTTAACAAGATATATGCTTTGATATAAAATGCTTGCAGTATTTGCTTTGTTAACATGAATAAGCAACAGTTGTGAAATTTAGATGTCTGAGTTTGACAATGGTGAAGAAAACATCTTGCAACATCAAGCGTTGAGCCTGACAAAGTCACACAATAAAGTGACAACGTAAGTGACAGAGGAAGGACATTTGTCATGAGTCACAGATGTTGATATGTAACTGGAATTACCCAAAAAGAAGTAAAACATTTTTGAGGAGTAAACTACTCTTCTGGTCCTGCCTGCATTTGGCATGAAGGACACCTGATACCCTATCGAGGGGCGCTTAACAGCATCTCCAATATTGCTGTTTAGAGTTTGATTATAGAGCTTAGCTGATTTTGTTTTATTACTGCTTTGGATTATAACCAATAAAATACTGTAAGAGATTTTATTGTTATGATTGCCTCCTGTGAGACTTATAACTACAAACAAGAACAACCACAAAGGAGTCTTCTACATCATTCCTGAAGAACTTCAACCTCTCTGTGGGTAAGTACTTCATGGTTTTGGCTACCCTACCTGAGTAATCATAGAGTTAAAGGTGTAAGATATATTATACAGGTCCTTCTCAAAAAATTAGCATATTGTGATAAAGTTCATTATTTTCTGTAATGTACTGATAAACATTAGACTTTCATATATTTTAGATTCATTACACACAACTCGAAGTAGTTCAAGCCTTTTATTGTTTTAATATTGATGATTTTGGCATACAGCTCATGAAAACCCAAAATTCCTATCTCAAAAAATTAGCATATTTCATCCGACCAATAAAAGAAAAGTGTTTTTAATACAAAAAAAGTCAACCTTCAAATAATTATGTTCAGTTATGCACTCAATACTTGGTCGGGAATCCTTTTGCAGAAATGACTGCTTCAATGCGGCGTGGCATGGAGGCAATCAGCCTGTGGCACTGCTGAGGTGTTATGGAGGCCCAGGATGCTTCGATAGCGGCCTTAAGCTCATCCAGAGTGTTGGGTCTTGCGTCTCTCAACTTTCTCTTCACAATATCCTACAGATTCTCTATGGGGTTCAGGTCAGGAGAGTTGGCAGGCCAATTGAGCACAGTAATACCATGGTCAGTAAACCATTTACCAGTGGTTTTGGCACTGTGAGCAGGTGCCAGGTCGTGCTGAAAAATGAAATCTTCATCTCCATAAAGCTTTTCAGCAGATGGAAGCATGAAGTGCTCCAAAATCTCCTGATAGCTAGCTGCATTGACCCTGCCCTTGATAAAACACAGTGGACCAACACCAGCAGCTGACATGGCACCCCAGACCATCACTGACTGTGGGTACTTGACACTGGACTTCAGGCATTTTGGCATTTCCCTCTCCCCAGTCTTCCTCCAGACTCTGGCACCTTGATTTCCGAATGACATGCAAAATTTGCTTTCATTCGAAAAAAGTACTTTGGACCACTGAGCAACAGTCCAGTGCTGCTTCTCTGTAGCCCAGGTCAGGCGCTTCTGCCGCTGTTTCTGGTTCAAAAGTGGCTTGACCTGGGGAATGCGGCACCTGTAGCCCATTTCCTGCACACGCCTGTACACGGTGGCTCTGGATGTTTCTACTCCAGACTCAGTCCACTGCTCCGCAGGTCCCCCAAGGTCTGGAATCGGTCCTTCTCCACAATCTTCCTCAGGGTCCGGTCACCTCTTCTCGTTGTGCAGCGTTTTCTGCCACACTTTTTCCTTCCCACAGACCTCTTGCTTGAGGGTGTCAATGATGGCCTTCTGGACAGCAGTCAGGTCGGCAGTCTTACCCATGATTGCGGTTTTGAGTAATGAACCAGGCTGGGAGTTTTTAAAAGCCTCAGGAATCTTTTGCAGGTGTTTAGAGTTAATTAGTTGATTCAGATGATTAGGTTAATAGCTCGTTTAGAGAACCTTTTCATGATATGCTAATTTTTTGAGATAGGAATTTTGGGTTTTCATGAGCTGTATGCCAAAATCATCAATATTAAAACAATAAAAGGCTTGAACTACTTCTAAAATATATGAAAGTCTAATGTTTATCAGTACATTACAGAAAATAATGAACTTTATCACAATATGCTAATTTTTTGAGAAGGACCTGTATTTCAAAAGATGTGAGACAATTTCCATCTCTAGAACATAAGAGAGAAATAAGCAGAAAAGAGAGATTAAATTCCTTGAAAGCTTGACAGTTTGACAAGGGGTCACTGATCAGAAGAATGACCAGAGGAGATAATGAGTGACCAACAAAGACAGGGAAATGAATGATGTCAAAATGATTGATGGCTCAGTCACAGTGTGAAGTAATGATGACTTTCGCTTAAAATACATTACAGGAATTTAAACCATAGATACTTTTAAAACACAAACACATATCAGGTGTCTTGAGAATAGACCGGAAAGAAAAACTAAATCGGTTGCTGCTGGTAAACAGGATACTAAAAATCCACCTGCTATTTATTTAGGATGTCCTCTAACAGAGAATGACCTTTCTCCCTCTGCACATTTCTCTGAAATGGTCCATTGAAGTTTCAATCATCAGATTGGTCATTAGTATGACTGATGACCTCACTAATTACAACTCATTTGCTGCTAGACAGTCAAACATTAAACAATTGTTCACACCTGCACAGGCTGTTTTAACAAATAGGCCAAAAAACAGCTAAACGTTTGACAAGCATAAATGATTTCTCGAATACTTCTGGCTATTTCAAATGCAAGACAAATGCAAATGTGAGGCACAAATCATTTTCAAAGAATGGTTGCTCCAAGAAATATATGCAGAAAGTTACAGATAACTTTTTAGCATAAAAGAAATATTACTGCTTGACTTTGCCTTCAACTTTCCATAGTCATAGCTTTAAATGGCAAAACACTCCAAAAGCAGCACATCATTGTATTATGAAACTTTTTCCTAGAAACATACAAGCAAAGTTTCAGTGCTAAATGGCTTTATGATGTCTACTCCTACGCTTAACACTTATTTTCCTGCATGAGTCTGGTGTACTGATCTGACACCCGAACACCTACTAATTTTCAAAGGTTGCCTAAACTGTACAGAGCGAAACTCAAGGATCTACATGGCATTGAGAGCTGGATTTGAGACGTGTGAAGACCTCATCGATGGGTATCAATGGATAACCATCAGTAATGCTGTTAAAAATCTGTGGCATTGAGCCTTTAGTCTAAATATGATTTCAAGCATCAGGTTTTACAAAAAAGCATGTTAGTGTAAGAGAGTTGATGAGATCTGGAGAGGTCGCAATGACCTTCTTCACAAGTGATTTTTGAAAATGGAGTGGAGGAAACTAGTAAAAAAAAAAAAGTCTATAAATATAGGACATGGCAGTGCTCTACTGAAAGTGATTCAGCTCTTCTAAGTCATAGATGTTAAATCACACTACACATGCACTTTTATTGGCTTTAATTTAGTGAAACTTTTCACTCATGAATGGGACCAAATATGGTACTGTATGAATTGGAGAGAAAGCAGCAATCCAGAGTTCAACATTATGAAGTGGATGAGAGAAGAAAGATGTAGAGACTTGTGAAGAAAGAGAGAGAGGAGTTGCCTCTGGGCCCTCTTTATCCTCATCATGATGTTTCGTAAATTGTGTTTGCCTGTGTGTATCTGTGTGTGTGTATCCAAGGCCTTTGGGTAGAAAGTGTTCAGATTGTCCTTGCTCTCTTTCAGCTGTTCTAGATGCTATAAAACCTCTGTGACACACACTTGCAAACAAACACACACTTTCACATCAACCTCTGGGGCTCATGTGGTTGCCAGGGTTACCAATATCAGGCTGATAGGCAGGAATACATGAACACAAGACGCCTTTTTCTCCGTCCATAATCCACCTTACACTGAGATAAAGAGCGAGCACCTAATCAAACATGTTTTTTCTTCGCAGTTAGCCAGTTGGATATAAAACATGAGAAGTAGGCCTTATTTTTGTCTTTCATATTTACTCCACTTTACCACATGGGTCTAGATTACTGGATTCTGAATGGCCAGTCGTGGCATTGAGAAGACAAACATTTTTGTATAATGATAGGGGAACTATCCACTGGAACATACTAGTGCTACCTTCCTGCATCTTGTATCACTTACTGGTCTCTGTCTTTTCATACTAATGCCAGTTAGAACAGCCAAGACAGAGAGAAGCTCAGGGGTATCCACCCTGCTGAAAGAAAAACTATAGAAACCATCACAGAAATTCTAATAGTTTCCATTACAAATACCATTACAAACATTACAAAAAACATTAAAAATGGTTTCCTGTAGTGTGTTTTGGGACATACTCCATTAGTATTTAACAAGCCACCAATACAAGGTGAACAATTACCATTATAGACCAATAGGCACCATTATAGTTTCCATTAAAACCAGAACAATTCCCATTAAAACCAATAAAACCATTACAAATTCTGTCATGGTTTCTATTGTTTTTTCAGCAGGGCAGACAAAGCAAAAGTAAAACTACAACATATCTTAGATGAACTGATAAGAGAAAACAAAGAGCTGTGAGAGAGTAAAATACACGTTAACATTTTTTTTTTGTTTACTGACAGCCATTTTTGTTAACTGACAGTCATTGTTGTCATTTCAGGTCTGTAAATCTATCAGTAGTATTAGTAGTAGTATAATTTTTCACAGTATAAATAGATACTGATACATGAAAATAATGCTGGGCGGTTTGACTAAAAATCTCTATTATGTTTTTTTTTTTTTAGGATTCTGGTGGTTGCATGGTTTATCAAGTTAAATATGCTTTTATATTAATCAGAATGCAGGAAACAGTTGCAGAACCACTGCATTTTAGTTGTGATCCAAACAAACATGTTATATGTAGCATTAGCAGTTTTTGAGGTAAATTAGATTGTATTATTTCTAGGGCTGCCCCCTAATAGTCGACTAACCATTAGTTGATGAGTTTTTTTAGTCACTTAGTCACAAAAAATTCCACAGGAAGTGGTGAAGTCACACAGTTCGTGATGAACAGATCATTAATGGCTGGTCTATGTGGTAAGATAATACTTTGGACAAGACATCCAAAATCCTACCTATCATTCATCAACCTCAAGTATGGCTTTTCATCTGAAAGATGTAAGTAGTAGCAACTTTACATAGCTGCTCAATCTAATGTTGACCTAGAAAAATGTGTGTTATTTAAGTGTGTGTGCGGAGTGTGAAAGCTGAAAAGTAGCGTGCTTACTGCATGACAGATGGAGGTACCGGTGCGGAGATTTGTTCTTTAAATACTCCGTCATTTTTGGTCATACAGATAAAAGTAATACATCTTCTGAATCTGGAAAAACTCAATGTTTATTTGTGTGGACTCAAAATAACAACAAAATGTTGCACTTTTGTAAAATAATTTAACAAAACAGGGAACTTGACACAAAACTTCGAAACTGTGTATACTTGCCTTACAGACATGAAAAATATATCTATAGAGTATATACATAATCCATATGAAACAGGCATACAGGCGCATCACTACTGCAAAGATGACTAGTCAGTGTTGCCAACTTCATCTCTTAAGCCAAAAAAAAAGAACTAGTTTATCAATAAATTATTAAAATGTTTGAAATTCATAATTATTATATCTGCTCATGCGCTGTGGTAAGCTTTTTTTTGTGTACGCTTGAACGCTTATTAAGCTATGTAGGCAGTTAAAGGCTTATTATTATGATTGGGATTTATTAATAAATGTGTGACTAATACTTGACTAATGCTTAAAATGAATGACTACTAGTCAACTAGAAAATTATTTTGTCAAGAGGAAACCCTAATTATTTAAAAATGTAAAGCAAAAACAGATTTTTCTCTGACCTTAGCTTTGTGAACAGTACTGCATTTTCTTTTTAAAAGGATAACTTTTGCTACGGTTACACCTATCGTTTACACTACTAGAAAATGTCAAATACGTTGCAGACCAAGTTTTAGTTTGAAAACTCTGGGGTTGCATTTCAGTGTAAACGGACCAAAACAGAGACTTTTGAAACTGATGGCGTGGCTGCCCACATTCACTCCTTGTATTTTTGATGACCGTGTAAACAATAACATCATGCTCATTGTTGTATCCATAGATATGTATAAGTAGATTCCCCATTCAACCGCTCCAAGCACAAAGACATGTCCGCCATCGAAATAATAGGGCACCTACCTATACATATCTATGATTGTACCTGCATGAATGGAATGCATTTTTGGTTGTGTAGTGTAGACAGAGATTGTTTCTGAAACACAGTGAAAACGCTAGTGTACATAAGGATCGTTGAAAACGCATTAGTGTAAACAGTACCAGAATGAGAGCCCAAATTTACACTCATATATAAATTCATACTTTTATATTGCTGTCTTGTTGTTAGGTCAGCTACTTTCTACATTGAGAATTGGCTATTTTTCTGTAAGCTAAACTCAAATCAATATTTCATGTCCATGGTATGTATGCGTGTGGTGTTATGTCTGGTAAGTAGCCAAACCTATGGTGTTGAGGAGAAATCGTGTGACTTTCTGTCCAGACATTGGCCCTGTGTCTGAAAAGCCAAGCTGTGGGGGATCTCACAACTTTACAAAAACCAAGACCTGAATTCCAATAGAGAAACAGTCGCCTTTAATAATACATTAAGAGTTCGGGACTGGCATACAACTCCAGTAACTGAAAATAAGCTGACTCTGTGACAAAAGTTAACAAAAGAATAAAAGTTGGTGTAAGTGACACAATTAAGCGTGAGGCTGAGGCTGTATGTTTTTCCACAATGTTCTTTTTCACAGCTGTTCCATTTTCAAGGCTTTCTATTCAAGTGGAGCCTCCTGTCACAGTGAAGCTCTGAGGTGTAAAAGGCCTGTGTAAAGGGTTTTAATGGGCACTGGCAGTGTTTTTTTATGGACAAATGCGTCTAAATAATACTTCTATTCTATGAGTATATAACCAAGATTTTTTCCCCCTATGGCTAGGCTGTGGTAACTCAGTTAGTACTTGGTTAGGATTCCCCTCTGTTTTGTGATCTCTGTCGCAATGTCACTTATTTGCAAGATTATTCTGGACTTTAATCAACAACCACAATCAGACCACAAAAAGGGTCAGACCAGGAATGACCAGGATGAATGAAACAATTATTGCTGTGAAAGAAGCCTCTTTCAAACAATTGTTCAATGATGTAAAAAGTAGTGTGTGTAATCACTATCGCTTTCTCGCACAAACACACATGCAGCTTGCTTCACAGCTGGGTTCATTCCCTTGGGAGATGGCCATGCTCCGAGGAAATTGGGGAGAGAAAGTTATCGCTATTCTGTCTGCCGTCTCCAAATAGCATCTGTTGTGCACTTAATGTGGTTTCAGGAGTAAAGCTATAGAGGCTGGTGTAAGATGCCTCTCTATATATAAATTCATTCCTGGAGGACAAAAAAAAAAGACTACTATTACAATTCCATTTATTTCCTTCCTATTTTGTTAAAGTACACTCTTTTTCAATTTCTGTTTAAAATGTATTACTACACACAAGGGAAAGTGTGTAAAGGCCAAAGTTCAAAACTATTGCTGGAAACCCTGCAGCAAAAGACATTTAAAGTCTCATCTCTAAATACTAAAAATCTTGTTCTAATAAACAGAAACAAAACTGAAAATGGTTGTCTGTCCCGTGTAGAGTGCTCAATAAAAAAATTCATTTTCAAGACAAATTTTAAAATTTCAAAACTTCAAATCAAAGTTTGTATTGTGATTTGTTTAATAAATGGTTGGTTTGGTTTATAGCTTTTCAACAGTCCTTTTTTAAGTCCTATTGGGAAAAATGAAAGGATATTTATAGAATGAAGGTCGCTGAAAAAGTGCTCTTTATTAGGAAGGAAAAATTTGCCACTACTATTATTTCATCACAACTTTAATATGATCATATTGTGAAAAAGAGTGACAACCAATTTTTACAAACACAAGTACTTCCTCCAATTTTTAAGGCATCAAAATGGAAGCTAATATGATGCTTTAATGGAACTGCTGTCAACAACTAGGCTAACACTATGCACAAAATCTAAAGATGAGTATACAAGAAAAAAGGAAAGGGGAAAAAATTAAATGGACCAATGGTTCACATGTGGCACACAATGCCAAATGTTTTAGAATACAAAAAAGATTACACAAGACAAAGCAAACAATTGAAGTTTTCTATCACAGTTACAGACATTTTATTATTATTATTTTTTTTTTTTACAAGTTAACCAATTTACCTGTCCATAAATACAATTATTTGCTGCAATCTGTATGCACAGGATAATTTGAGAGTCAATCCTGTTTGTAACTATTTGAATCACTCCAAACACTATTACTGCATGAACAGATAAACAATAAATAACTGCGATTTTATACTCTGAATATAGTGAATATAATTGCTTCTCACAAAAGATACTGGCTATGTATACACTGCTGTAACTTTAACAAAATTTAGTGACAAGTTGTAGTCTATTAAAATACTGTGAATCCTAAATTATCTTTCTGCTTATATACAACTGATAATCATAGCAATGCATTGTTGTCTGGCGGACTGGCGGCTGCCACTGTTTCATTGTTTGGTGTTTTTGCCTTTAAAAAAAAAAAAAACTAATTATCAACAACTGCAAAGGCATTATCGTATGACCCTTAAAGTGTTGTTAGAGGCAATGTGCTTTGTTTATGCTTGTTAAATGGCTGCTTTTTTCAGTCTACAGAGACAGCCTTCTATAAAAAATAAGAAAGTGAATCAAGACACAGACCTCTTTCAATGTGATTTGCTTGCAGCGCGCTTGAAAAAGAAGAAAAAATCCCAGACGTAATGTTAATGGCATCATTAACAAGCTGTTCTGCTTAGTTATGTACACAATGTGGATTAATCAGGACACAATGGCGTTTTTGCTTCACAAATGAAAGTATTCGTCAAAGCAGAGTCTGTTTTAGTGGTGTTTCTTTCCTGAATGATTCTGATTTTTGTTTTGTAATGGTTCAGTTGAGTGAATGATTCTAATGAATTAAAAAGACAATCACTTGTCGCCACCTACTGTAGTAATGACCAATCAGGTAAAACCCATATGGGTTGTAGATATGGCATTTTCACTGAACCACAAGATAAAAATGTATATAATTAATGTTGTCGTTATTTAAAATGCAGTAAATCGTTAAACATTTCTTTGTCCAACATTGACCTGTTGTTATAAAATAATCCAGGTAGCTGTAAAAGCTGCAGTGGTTCTCAAGCGTGGTTCAATAAATTACTTTTATTAAAAAAAAAAAAAAAAACTAAATACAACAACAACAACAACAACAATAATAATAATAATAATAATAATAATAATAATAATAAATTTCCATATATTTCTGTAAGTGTATGAATTGTTTAAATATTTAACTTTGTTGGAACCACTACTAAAGTGTTACATTTTGTTGTCCTTCGGTACGACACCTCTAAATTATATGTTTGAATTAAAAACTGTATGTTAAATTACATAATCATGTAAAATTATGCAAATGTGTCTTGCTAACTGATAATGACAGGTTAGCTTGGAATAGCAAAGTCATTAATTGACAAAAAAAGCTGAAGCGTCCTATGGTGTGACAGAAAATGTCCTTCAGTGTGACGCCTGTACTGTCATACCACAGGACCAAGGTCTCTTTAAAAAACATTTTTTTTTGTTGTTGTTCGTAAATGCAATAATTACATCAATTAAACTATTTTCTGATGTTTTTGCAGAAAACTGTTATAAAGTTATAAATGTGTTATAAATGTGACGTAATGTCCTATGGTATGACATAAAAGAGCCGCAGATTTGTTTTTATCTCAAATTACCTTAAAAAAGTTGAGTATTGCAATAGGGGAGATACAAATATCACTTGTGTTAAAATAGTATACTTTTCAGCAGTTTTAAATGGATGAAAGTTTGTCTTGTTGTCAAAGGTAGTCTTGAAATTGTCTAGCAAGTCATGGGGAAAAAATTATAATTTCATATTAAATGAATAACACTATATGAAAATAGTGTTTAAGTGTTTAAATCTCTCTCATGATATTTGTATATATATTAAAAGTGTTTTTTTCTTAATTTTTGCTATCCACCTTTTTCTTCAATGCTGAAGTAAGCCTATAAGTGAGACTTCCAATTCATTATCCGCAATAGGGAAATAACGAGAAGAATCACAATGGGAAATGGAATAACAACGATAAAACTGTTTGCACTACAAACCAATGTGCTCATAATTAAGATAATACATTAAAATAACATGGTAAGACACACCAATTTGCAATATTAAGCAGCAAATAAGTTGTTTTGTATGAGACCGGAAGCCAGACCCCCACGTTCACTCTTGCATGCAGACAAAGGTGGATAGACACTGAATCGTGGGTTCAGATTGCCGTTTTAAAACATGTTATGATGTAACAGAGCCTAGTTATTTCTGAACTCATGTGACTTTGGAAACACTGGTGGAAAACAAATTTACAAAGCAGTATTGCGAATGCGCCCGGTGGAGAAGAAAATTATATAGAGGTTCATTTTTACAATGACGTGTCATCAGGGCTGTTACTAGTGGGGTGAAAGGTGGCGACGATTATAAGGAATTTGCTTCTTGCTCTTGAACTGACAAATACATACAAAATGATGTCGAAATACCCATCTTGGAGAGTAAACTGTTGGTTATGTTTTAAGTGAAAGTAAACAGCTGAGAAAGAAAATGTTGCATGTGTATTATTATATTGGATGCATTGTCTCTCAAGTGACCGTGGTTAATTTACTAGCTGCTGTTGGTGTCCTTAATGTTGATCCAAGAAAATGAATGAAAGAAAACTTAATGACTGCTCTTGACTAAATTACTTTGCAGTTTTAACAATAATTAATCTATATTTAAAATATACAGTGAAGACTATACAGTGCAATTTTACATTTGATTATACTGTTTCTGTATCTGGACACCTACAAACTTGAGAAACATATTCATTGTGTAAATAGTGCAAATAAAAAAAAAAAATAATAATAAAAAAAAATAAATAAATAAACAGAATAAACCCTGATAGCACATGTACACCTCAGAGATGTCTATTTGACGTCTGCATTTACATCTGCAAGACATCTTCAAGACGTAGTTTGCTCATCTGCAATACATCTATTGGACGTTTCCTATCATATGTCAAATAGACGTTTATTAGACATCTTTAAGATGTTTATGATTTAGAATGTATGTAAAACTGATATCTTACAGATGTCTGCCAGACGTTTGTACACAACAGATGCTTTCCAGATAAAGAGATCTTTAACAGACATCTTGCAGATGTACGTGTGCTATCTGGGAACATATAAATTAAAACATTTCAAACAGGGCCCACAGTTACAACCTGCACCGGAGCGCCGCAAACTCCAGCTACGGCCCTATGTGTCATGTGCGAGACGCTTTTCTTGCCCCCTCAAGTCATGTGTACAGCTCCATAGTACACCTAGTGAATTGTTAACTAATAGCTAAGCTAACTGGGCCTTGGTGGCAAAAGATAATTTTGGATTGTACAGCAAAAATCATGGAATTGTTGGGTTGAATTTAAATGTGTTTTTCAAAACTTGAATTTGAAACCTGAAAACTTTAAACTTTATAAAAAACCAAACTCCAAACTATGTGTAGCTACAGAATGGGATTAAGCACTCACAAAAAATCTGATATGTGGTCATTGTTCCAAAGCAGCATTATAAAAAGGGGGAAAAAATAGGCAAGAGCAGAACTGGCGAGTGGCTTTTCAAACATATTCACATTTCATATGACCACTGAGGGTTTACTGATTTATGGAAAGGACTGAGTAGGAATGGCAATAAGATTAACTGACAGTAGATCCCCCTTAACCCTCTACCTGATTCTCTTCAGGCCTTCAGGAAGGGCCTTTGGGAACGAAGAGAGTAAACCATTGATCTAACACTAGATGGATGCGGTATGTGAGTCATGCCAGTTAAAGTTACACCTCTTGAACTCCTCATACTCACACAGGTAATAAGTGAGGACAGCTGCTGAGGGAGTTTCGTGAGGAGTCTAATCCCACTAGTGCAGGAGAGTCATCTTTGCATCACCTTTATGAATGAAAGAATGGTTGATGAAGTACAAAGTAAATCATATGAAGTAAGATAAGAAATATATATATATATAAATATTTCCTTGTGACTCCATTGTCTAAGATCAGGCTAGAAAACAAGTGTGTCAGTTTAGACAGGATGAGATGTAAGGTGAAGTGTGAATGAGTGAGGCTAGACATATAAAGAGACAGAGATCAGGAGGTGGATGTTGTGACCATGCATATGACTTCTACATAACACATATCTGAATAAATATGACTGTGAGAGGTTCATTTGGGAGCATGACGGGTCTCTGTTCATCCGTGATTAATTCATGAGTTATTTCACTTGCTGTGGGAAGCTGTACTTGAATGATTTACCATGCCTGCAGCGGTTGGTATTTCAAATGTGACATTTCAGATAGCCCTAGATATATAGGCTAATGTATTAATTTCATGTTGCTGTAGGCTATTCACGCTCTCACCGGAAAAAGGTTTAGCATCAATTACTGTAAATCCTGACCATTACACACAAAGAAAATTTTGAGATCCTGCTCAGTTGCAGATCTGTCAGAGGCCCTTCAAACAAGACGTGTTCTTGCGTTAAACAGGTAGACGGAGCGCAGCAGGAATAAACAGAAAGCACATTTATGAGCGTGTTAACTCTCAGACAACGTTGCTAACATTCACACTTCACACACTTGTCTATATGTTAATATGTTTATCCTGCACCCAAATTCATCCAGTTGTTTCATGTTTAAAAACTGACATTGATCTGCTGTGCTACATGTCAAAACTTCAACCTGATCTCATGATGAAAACATACCTGTGGGAACTTTTTTGCAAGACTCGAAATACATACCACCATGTACATTTCATGACACATTTGATGTGAAATGTCCACTGAGTGGTGCTTTTTTCCCCTGAAACAGATTAACGTACATATGGTACGTTTTATGTGACATTAATTTTGTATGTCACCGCAGTTCTGACTTGAAATGTCCATTGATTGGCGCTAAAACTCTAATTCTCAGTGAAGTTTTAAAATAAAGTACCATCTGCATCTGTACCATACCTAAACCTACCCGATAGTATGAGCAAAAGCTAATGTGATGTAAAACGTAACTGCAAATGTGCCGTTTAGCTTGTTTTTTTCATCTGTCATCTTTCAGTTCTTTCATTGTGAGTCATGCTTTTCACTGAATTTGTTCCCAAGGATTCAGCATCCTAAATACAGAGTTCTGGCATGAAACTCTAGAATGCAGTCTGATGGGTCTAACTCAATCTGACAACATGACAACATAATCACATGACACAGCCGATTGGTTCTCTCCTGTAGCAGTAACCACTGCAGCTCACAACATTCAAATACATGACTAGTGCTAAATATAGCAGTTTGCAGCTTGCTTCAGAAACCCTCCACCTTCCCTAGCTCCACCTGTATAGGTCTGCTACGAGGTGATTCATGTATGCTATGGGGGGGTTATTCATGTATGTTATATGTGCAGCAGCAGTATTTCTTATATGCTTACAGCAGCATGTTGTGGATGTATTTGCAGTAGCAAGTCTCGGTACTTGCTCTGCCGCAGCAGCAGCAGCATAGCAGATCTATTCCGCAAATACATTAAGACCATAAAGACCAAATACATTAACATTACCATGCCAATCCTTCCGAGAGTTGTCATGACAGAAGTCCAATTCTGTGCCCCCTGAGCTACAGAGCAAAACTTATGGAACTATAATCATAACTGTATACAAAAATGATTACAATTGCTCACTGTTTTAGCGCATTTAGTGTTAATTTCTGTTGGAAACTGCAGTGATATGCACTTTTTGGTCATCATGAAATCAGGTAGCAAAACCTTTACAGTTTTGCTGCAAGATGCAGCATAAAGGCCTGTCCACACCAAGGACGATAACTATAATAATGCGGTGCGCGCAGGCAGAAAGGCAGGAGCTGCATGTGTAAACACTGCTGATTTTAAACAAAAAATTTGTGACCACAATATCTATTTTTTTCTTTCACATGTCAAGTGCATGGCTTTGTAGTGACTACTTGCATAAAACTATATATTTAAAAACAGGCTATAAACCTAGGCTTCTCAGCTCATTGAGGTTACTGGACTGGAGCCCTAGAAAATAGTACTAGTGCTGGGAAAATAAATCAATGCATTGTGAATTGAGAAACGATTCTGCATCTGTTCAAATATTTTCTAAATGCATTGCGATTCGCTCCTAAATCAATTCTGAGATTAGATTAGATTGAACAGCAGATGCCACCACATGCTTTAAAAACAGCTGTACTTGGCTTGCTTTCAGTTCCTTACGCACATTTGAACCTAAAATAATCATTCATAAAGTTCAAAAAGTTTGAATGAGTGCATGAGTGTCCACTACTAGCAGAACTTGTGCAATGGGGGTATATCATTTATTTTTTTTTCCCTTACGAATTTGTTTGATGCAGCTTTCTATATGTATTTAGGTATGCTTGGGCTGCTATAAATGTTTTTTTTTGTTAAATAATTTATTTATTATATAGCTGTTTGGGGTGGGGGTAAATTAAATGCGATTTGCGATGACGTCATAATCGTGTTGCGTTTTGGTCTATGGAGCCTGAGGTATGCATATGAAGTAGACTCGCTCCCTCTGACAAAATTGAGGGATCAAGGGTCTGTCTATATAAACTTTCCTCATCCACTTCACGAAGTGGAATGCACTCAAAAATTGTTTGTGAGTTGTGAGTGCATGTCTAAAATGGAGTGAAACGCAGCCAAAGCCAGTAGAAGGCAAGCTTTTTAATGGATGCAAATGGAGAAGAGGCTTCACTACGCTGAATAAACAGCTTTTTAAATGAAAAAGCTCATCATTTAATGAATCGACAGCCTATCAGCTAATCTTCAGCATGTTTTACACTAAACAATACTTAAAAAAATTAGTGTCAATGATGCCACGGCTGAAATGTCATTGGTTATTAAGGCACACATAATCCAAGTTGACCGTTACACTTTCTCCAGTAGTAAGTAACACAGATCCTCTCATCTTTTCGTCTGAAATTTTTTCACCTTAAAAAAATAAAAATGACCTCATGTGGTGTCAATCACGTTTACATACTGCCTCTGAAACTTTCGTCCATCATAAAAAAGTTTGGGTTAGGTTTGATTTTCTGCATTTCCACATCAGTAGCAAGCATTTTGATAGCAAATGATGACGAATATAAAAAAACATACGAAAATTCCGCACTCAGTGTACAATGACCTTAAGACAATCTCTGACCCAGCCTCAGCCGAACACACAAGTGCTTTTCAGCGCTCTTCTTCATGAGCATTTGAGTGTGTGGACATGGTTTACACAACAGAAAAAAATGCATACAAAGCTGAACCCCGCACTCATCTGGGATACTCAGACCACATCTCTGTTATGCTAATCCCAGCATAAAGACCACTTCTCAAACTTGCAAAACCGGTTCAAAAACAGATCACAGTATGGCCAGATGATGCTACCTCTACACTACAGGACTGCTTTCAGTGCACAGACTGGAACATGTTCAGAAAGGCGGCCAACTACAACAACCACACAGACCTGCACGAATACACTGAAACCATCACCACACGTGCAAACCAGAAGCCGTGGATGACAGCAGAGGTTCGTGGGCTGCTCAAAACCAGAGATGATGCATTCAGATTAGGAGACAAAGCAGCCTTCAAAACTGCAAGAGCCAATCTTTCCCATGGCATCTAGAAAGCAAAACTCTTGTATGCACAAGAAATAAATAATCACTTTACTGACAGCAAAGACACACTGAGTCTTTGGCAAGCCATTCAGACCATCACTGATTACAAGACCCTGCCACAGGACTGCAATGACGACACATCCCTCCCAGATGCACTCAACCACTTTTATTCACAGTTTGAAATGCAGAATGACACACCTGCACAAAAAACTGCCCACACTTCCCAACGACCAGGTGCTCTGTCTATCTCCAGCTGACGTAAGGAAGACCCTATCTATGATTAACCCACGCAAGGCTGCAGGTCCTGACAACATACCTGGCCGTGTACTAAGAGCCTGTGCTGAACAGCTGACAGATGTCCTAACTGACATCTTCAACACCTTGCTGAGCCAGGCCCCACATGTCTCAAATCCACCTCCATAATCCCAGTACCAAAAAAGTCACCAGTGTCCTGTCTGAATGACTACCATCCCATAGTACTGACCCCAATCATGATGAAGTGCTTTGAGAGGTTAGTCATGCACCACATCAAATCTAGTCTTCCCAACACACTTGACCGATGTTACAAGGACTTAATAAGGACTTAACAAATATTTGTCACCACAAATAAAATTGCACTATTTGCTTCTTAACCTTAAATGCCTCTTTTGCACAATACCATACACAGTTATTATGTAAAGTACTTATGTAGTCTGTCTTATGTTATGTGTATGTATAGTCAATTACTTATAGTACATGTATAGTTAGATTACGGCTTTCAGTAGGTTAGCATTGTATAGGTCTAAAAATTGTTCCTACATCTAGTGTTGCATGTTTAGATTTATATTTATTTATGTTGCACCGTGGTCCTGCAAGACACAACATTTCGTTCCACTGTATGTCCATACATGTAGCGGAATGACAATAAAGCTCAACTTGACTTGACTTGGTTAAAAAAAAGAAACTGCCATCTACTGTTAAAAACCAATATCAGAATTGATTCCAGAGAGAATTGTGATGCATTCGGGATTGATCCACGAATCGCGATGCATCGATTTGTCATCACAGCCCTAGCAAATACTCTGCAGGACCAATCCCTGCTGAAAAAAAAATACAATACAATAGAAACCATCACAGAATTTGTAATAGTTTTACTGGTTATAATGGGAATTTTACTGGTTTTAATAGAAACTGTGGTTGTGCCTATTGGCCTCTGCTGGTAATTGGTTGCCTTCTATTGGTGACTTTTTAAAAGTTGCTTGTTAACTTGTTAAAAGTTGATGGTTTGTAATGTTTGTAATGGTATTTGTAGTGGAAACCATTCTGTTGTTTGTTTTTTCAGCAGGGAATGCCTCTATTCACCTTAATTCGAGCATACAGCCATGACCAAAAATATCGGCACCCTTGCAATTCTGTCAGAAAATGCAACCCATCTCTCTGAAAATTGTTGTTTATTTTTTTTGTGTTTGCATTGGAACAAACAAACACACACACACACACACACACACACACACACACACACACACACACAAATAAATCTGATACAATTCCACACAGAACCCAAAAAATGCACTGGAAAAAAAATATTGGCATCCATAACTTAATATTTGGGAGCACCCCTTTTGGAAAAAATAACTGAAATCATTCGCTTCCTGTAACCATGAATGAGTTTCTTACAACTCTCTACTGGAATTTTGGACCACTCTTCTTTTGCAAACTGCTCCAGGTCATTCAGATTTGAAGGATGCCTTCTCCCCAACTGCTGTTTTGAGATCTCTCCACAGGTGTTCTATGGGATTCAGATCTGGACTCATTGCTGGCCATTTCAGAACTCTCAAACACTTTGTTTGTAACCTTTTATTACAAGTGCTTTTTGAAATGTGTTTCGGGTCATTGTCATGCTGCGTGGAGACGCAGCTTTCTGACACTGGCCACTACGTTGCACCCCAAAATTCTTTGGAAATCATCAGGTTTCATGATACCGTTCACACAGTCTTTGAAACTCCACCATGTTTGACTGTAGAGACTGTGTTCTTTTCTTTGAAGGCCTCATTTCTTTTTCTGTAAACAGTGCCATGATGTCCTTTACCAAAAAGCTCTACTTTTGTCTCATCTGTCAACAGTACGTTCTCCCAGAAGGATTGTGGTTTTGTCACATAAGTTTTGGCAAACTCCAGTCTTGCTTTTTTTTGTGGTTCTTTATCCACCATTCAAACAATCCTTTGTTGTAATTTTTCATTCATTTTGCTCTGTCCACGTCCAGGGAGGTTAGCTACAGTGCCATGGGCTGTAAACCACACAGTGGGCACAGGAACATTAAGATCTCTGGAGATGGACTTGTAGCCTTGAGATTGTCCATGTTTTTCCACAATTTTTTTCTCTCAAACCCACAGATAACTCTTTACACTTCTTTCTTTTCTCCATGCTCAGTGTGACACACAACACAAAGGTTGAGTCAACTTTTCTCCATTTTAACTGGTTGTAACTTGCAAGTGTGAATACTATATTGCCCACACCTGTTACTTGCCACAGGTGTCTAAATACAATTTACAGGAGCATCACATGCTTGAAAAGCAATTATTTTTTCAATTTTGACAAGGTGCCGATCATTTTGTCCAGTCCATTTTTGAGTTCTGTGTGATTTTTTTTTTTGTGTGTGTGTGAGTTGTTCCAGTGCAAACAAAAACAGTAAACGTGAATATCAAAACATTTGCAACTGCAACAATTTGAGAGAAGGGTTGCATTTTCTGACAGAATTGCAAGGGTGCCGATATTTTTGGCCATGACTGTATGCTCGAATTAAACAAACAACAGAATCCATCACAGAAATTCTAATGGTTTCCACTACTATATTTTTGGCCATGACTGTAGGTTATGATTTTATGTTAAGCATTGCTTTTTTTTTTTTTTTTTTTTCCCGTGTGGTGTCATCTGCCATATCTTTTTGTAAAATTTACCACTGGCAATAGGCAACAGCTGTTACCTCATATTTTTGTGTTCATGTATCACATTTATTTTGAGTGAGAAAACAAAACATGTTGATTGAAATTTAAATTCAGAAAGCAATAATTCATAGCAACAAATACTGTAGCTACTAAGTCACACTGTTTCTATGAATAAAAGGTGAGCCGGCAGCCACAGACGTCTGATAATCATCAGAACTTTCCTTTTCACATGCTTTTCATGTTCCACATCTCTGCGAGCAGAGTACTAAGCTGTATTTTCATCATTCTATTCAAAACTGAAATGAACAGATTTGGGTCTCAGATACTAGGCTCTCTCTCAGCCGTTAGCTCTGTAAATTCTCCAAAAGTTGTTAATTTGACAATGTCTCTCATTAGCACTCTGTGATCAGGTTTTCAGAAAAGAAAGACGACGATAATATTAGACATATTATGGACAGTGCAAACGTCAGATAGTTGAGATGGTGTGGAAGCGTTAATTAAGTTCTGTGATGAATGCGTTGCTCCCCTTCTGTTATGGATGTGAAGTTCTTCTTCCTGAAGCTATGCAGAGGCTTAGATTACGTTAGAATTAGTAAGGTAAATTTGTCAAACTATGTTGTGAACAGACTATTCAGTTTTTTTTTGGGAAGTGACATCTGGAACATGTCCAAATGTTGACAGTTGTGTTTGCTGAAAAATGACAATCCTGCTTCTTGGATGTTGTTTTATTGCATATATCAACCTGATATGCTTCAAGAAATATGCTGGCCTAAAATTAGCAGTCAACTGTGTTTAAATTTGGTGTGCTGACATTAACTTTAGCTCATATAGTATTTAGGCTCATAGCATCTTGACTGGTTGTGCAGAAAATGTGAAGAGTTCAGGTTGCGTTAAATAAATCCCTTTAAAGCAAGCATGTGGAGACGTATCCACTGCCGTGTCTCTCATCCCGCGCTCTCTCTGTGATGTCAGATTTTACTTAAGCACGTGAAATATATAATCTGCCTTTGGACTTCATGCCTTTTATAATATGAGTGGCTTTATCTGCATGCCAAACGGAGCGCTGCATGATTACACTTGAAATGTATGTGGATTTTTCATCATTTGCATAAGATGACTGTTGTTTCCTTTTTTATTTATTCTTTCTAATCTTTATACACTGTATCATCTTTCTTTTTGTCACAAGGGCTCAGTTCTACGGTTGAGTAAATCCGGCGGGTGTCTTGAGAATGGCTGTTGAAGAATGTTTTATTGTAGCTTTCAGAAATCTGTGGCTCTTTGCTGAATGTCAGCATGGATGAAAATCACTTTACAAGAGAGAGAAATGTTTGCATGGGATCGTTTTCCTCAGAAGTCCTGAAAATTTGATCACTATCTTGGAAGCGAATGGACTGTGTGTACAAGAACACATCCCATGACAATTTCTGTGATTTTATCAATTCGTTATTTTGATCCCCCAATATCCTGCTTCCCAAAAAGCCATTTTAAAAGCACAGATCTTCTGTACAGAATGCCCTGATGTGTTCTAACAGCCTATCGTCCTCCTGGTATCATCGAAGGGGGAAAAAAAATCACAAAAACAAGGTTCTAACCCTAACCTAACCCTAACATTAAAGGATCAGTCCTCTTCAAAGTTTCACTTCGTTTTTTTCATCAAACCCTTTTGAGTGCAGAGATGAAAGAACATTCTTTCCCTCTGTATTACAGATCTAGAGAATAAAGAGCAGGTGTCATATATTGTTGAAAATGGCTGGAAGAATGACCCTTGTGGTACATAATGTTCCTCTGTGTTTTATGGGGTCAGGCTGATTCAGGTCATGGGCATTCCTGAAATAGGTGTAAAGTGATTTGAAAGACACATTCCGCTATTCTTTCTAGAAGTATACTGTGAAAAGATGGGGGTGGGGGTTGCAACATCTTTTACAAGGTTTATCTAAGAAAGTCATTCTAAAAGGGTTTATGTAGCAAGTCAAGAGGCAAGAGGATGACATGGAAATCATTTTTCTATCCTTCCCAATTTCTTTCTCTTTATCCCCTTCCAATTGTGGTGGAACCTTTAGGGCAAGAATGTGCAGTGCTCTGATTTGACCCTTTTATGACCCAAGACGTTCAAGAAAATGCATGGGCTGAAAAGGGTACGAAAGTCAGAGTGCCAGACTAAGAGTTTTATACTTAAGCTATATATATCTGCTGTCTAAGGTTGCCAACACGAATTTGACTCTTTTCTGTAAATTATTAGTCTGTATAGAGATTTGACTTTTAAAAGACCGTGTACATAAAAGCAAAACTGGCCCTACTTATTTCATGTTATTCCAAAGAAGTAACAGATGGTCTTTTCCTATACGAAACACCTTTCTTTTTAGGCCACACAGGCCCCCTGCCAACTGTTCTTTATAAAAATCCTTCAGGTCCCACAAATTCTTTGGTTTTTCAGCATTTTTGTGTATTTGAACAATTTCCAACAAGGACTGTATGATTTTGAGATCCATCTTTTCACACTGAGGACAACTGAAGGTTCAAACATTCAGTGACGCTTCACAAGAAGCCAGGGGTGTAAAGTTTTGAACAGAATGAAGATGTGTACTCTTTTCTTATTTTGCCTAAATCATATTGTTTTCATTTAATATTGCCCTTCAGAAGCTACAGAAGATATTTACATGTTTCCCAGAAGACAAAAATAGCTTAATTTACCCTGATCTTAAAATTCAAAATGTTATAGCATTGTGTTTTTTTCTGAAACTTCTGTAATAGTTGTATGTGAGTCCCTCAGTTGTCCTCAGTGTGTAAAGATGGACTTCAAAATCATACAGTCATTGTTGGAAAGGGTTCAAATACACAAACATGCTGAAAATCCAAAGAATTTGTGGGTTCTCAAGGATTTTTCTGAAGGACAGCGAGCAGTTCAACTGTTCAGGACAAACAAGGGACTCATGAACAACTATCACCTTACTGAAAAAAACAAAGCTCTGGATTATTCAGGTATCAACACAGTATTAAGAATCAAGTGCATGTAAACTTTGAATAGGGTTATTTTTTTTATAAATTCAACTAAAACATTACATTCATAAAACATTCACATACATGTATATGCATTATGACCACCTATTGACAAGTTCCTGTACATTGTGGGGTGGTGGTGATGTACTGTAGCGTGAACCCGCTGTTCCAAGTCCAACCACAATTGTTCGACTGGGTGAACTTGGAGGCCAAGGCGTTAACAGAAATTCACCATCATGGTACTCCAACCACTCCTTGACAATTCTGGCAGTGTGGTGTGGTGTGTTATCCTGCTGGTAATGGCAATCACAGCAGAGAGCGCAGTTGCCATGAATGGGTGCATTTGATGTGCAGCAATGTTCAGATATGTGACAGCTGTCAGGAATCATGCTATTGGAATAATGGGGCCTAAAGTGTCCCAAGAAAACATTGCCCACAGCATAACCGTCCCGTGTCCACCCAACAGAGCATCCAGGTGCCTCTGTTGCTAACGCTTGGCTGTTGACGTGATGCAACAGCAATCTTGATTTGTCAGACCAGCACACTTTCTTCCAATCATCCACAGTCCTATCTCAGTGATCTTTGGCCTATTTCATGTGTTGTTGGCAATGACGTGCAGTTAGCATGGGAACCCGACTGGGTGGGCGGCTACGCAGGCCTGTAAGGAGACGGCTGCAATGCACTGTGTGCTATGACACATTGCCCTGGTCACCACTGTTATTGCTGCTGGTGATTTGTCGCACTGTGACCCTGTGGTTACTGTGAACAATGCGTGACATTCTCCGCTCCCCTCAGGCATCAGTGAGCTGCTTACAACACAGGACTGGACGATGTGTCATCATTTGGCCATACGTGCACCACTTTTGATACTCACTGCAGCGGCATATAAACAGCCCACAAACTCTGATAAATTGCCAGCTTTTGCCATCCTGACACACGAGCATTGACCACTGTACTTGTGGCACCATTTGGTTGCCAGGCATGCTCATTGCTCTTGGTGCATGTATGAAATACAATTAAATATGCTGTTACCAACAGAAATGTTCACTAGAGGCGGTCAAACAGCCAGCACTTGTAATCGTTTTCGTACACAGTTATTATTACAGCTCCATATGTTTCGCTTTCCGGATATAACAAGCTTGCTTGGTAGCTCAGCTGGCATGGCATTTTACTTAGGATGCGGAATCCTTGCCCTGCAAACATGTCCTTGCAGGGCCCATGCTGGCTTTTTGCGGGCACAGTGGGCAAGGGCCAGCCCACACCAAACCTAAACAGGCATAGTGTGGGCTTGCCCAGGAGAGGCCTGCAGCTTTGGGCCCACCGAAGGCTCTCTGTGAGCAGCCCACACTAGCGGACTGTCCACATTAATCCCATGATGGCCCAGTGTGGGCCAGCCTGTTTGGGCCCAGAGCAACTTTTGTATCTTTTGGGCCCATGCAGGTTTTGTGTAGGCAGCCCCGTAATGCAACTAGGAGAATACAAACAACAGTGACTGGCCATTCTTTAGCCACTCTATTGAACTGGAATGGCTCAAACCAAAAGAGACCTTTTCAGAACCTGTTGTTTCATATAGGCCAGGGATCCTCAAATCTGGCTCACGAAATCCACTTTCCTGCGGAGTTCAGCTCTAACCTTAATCAAACACACCTGAGCATGCTAATCAATGTCTCCAGGATCATTAGAAAATCACAGGCGGGTGAGTTTGATCAAAGTTGGAGCTAAACTCAGCAGGAAAGTAGATCTCACAAGCCATATTTGAGGTGTAACAGACATAAGCCTGCAAATAAGAATTTTGTGGGCAGTTTTCTTCCTTAGGTGTGTTTGATCAGGGTTGGAAATAAACTCTGCAGGAAGGTAGATGAACAGTGTTGGGCAACCCTGTCCTACAATCATTGCTTTGTTTGCTTTCTTTCTTTTTTTTTTATTTTGTAGATATATAGTAACATTTTTTTTCAAAAGACTTAAGTTATAGTAGCTGAAAAGTATTTAAAGTGAAACAGATTTATTGTTGCAGTAGATTAATAGTGCAGGCCCAGTGTGGGCCTAGTGAGGGTTTCCTGGGTGCTAAGTGAGGGCTGCCCATGTAGGGCATGCAGGCTTGTTTACAGGATGGGTATGAATCCTGGAAAAACATGACTCATGATAAAAGAGCTGAAAGAAAAAAAATTGAAAAACAAGCTAAAATGGCATGCTTGTGATTGTGTTTATAAGTCACAATAACTTTTGTTCATACTATTGAGTAGGTTTAGGTGTAGTGCAGATGGTATATTATTTAAAAAAAATGTCACAAAGCATTAGAATTATAGCACCACTCAATGGACAGTTCAAGTCAGAACTGCAGTGACACCATCTTTTTGCACCACTCAGTGGACATTTCTGTTGAAAACTGCTGTGATATATACTTATTGGTATGTGGTATGTCTCACCAAAAAAATTTCCTACAGGTACGTTTTCGTCATGAGACCACGTTGATATATGCATTAAGACCACCTATCGAAGAGGTGGCGATAGGTCTCCTGGGGGTGTCTGGTACCATAATGTCAACAGCAGGTCCTCCAGTTCCTGTACATTGTGGGGTGGTGGTGATGTACTGTAGCGTAAACCCAGTGTTCCATGTCCAACCACAAGTGTTTGAATTTGGAGGTCAAGGCGTTAACAGAAATTCACCATCATGTTCCTCAAACCACTCCTTGAAAATTCTGGCAGTGTGGCATGCATGACACATTAGCCTCCTAATAACAGAGAACACAGTTGCCATTAATAGGTGCACTTGGCGTGCAGCTATGTTCAGATACCTGACAGCTGTCAGGAATTGGGATAATGGGGCCTAAAGTGTCCCAAGAAAACATTGCCCACAACATAACCATTCTGTGTCCGCCCAACAGCGCATCCAGGTGCCATCGCCTCTCTTGGCAATCGCTTAACTGCGCTGAGTTGTCAACGTGATGCACCAGGAGTCTTGATTAGTCAGACCAACACACTTTCTTCCAATCATCCACAGTTCAATCTTAATAATCTTGGGCCCATTTCATGCATTGTTGGAGATGGGGACCTGGCCGGGTGGTCGGCTACGCAGGCTCGTCCACAGAAGGTTGCGATGAACTGTGTGCTAAGACACATTGCCCTGGTCACCACTGTTGTAGCTGCTCGTGATATGTCGCACTGTGGCCCTGTGCTCACTGTGAACAATGCGTGACAGTCTCTGCTCCCCTCAGGCATCAGTGAGTTGCTTACAACACACGACTGGACGAAGTGTCACAATTTGGCCCTCTGTGCACTACTTTTGATGTGAACAGCCCAGAAACTCCATTAAATTGGCAGCTCTTTCCATCCTGACACATAAACACTAAACAAAAGCTATATTTGTGGGACCATTTGGTTGCCAGGCATGCGCATTTCTCTTGCTGTATATGTATGACATACAATGAAATTGGAAATGTCGAAATGACCGTTATCAATTTCTTTGGTATTTTTTTTTTTTTTAATATAGACTTTAGGCAGTCTAATCAAACGATGAGTTGAGAAGCACGTGTTTAAAATGGGATTCATATTGCCTCCAGTCATATTCAGAAACTGTAAGGTTAAATGTGCAATTCGTTGTGGGATATACATTAGTCTCCCACGCAGTGTGTTCTGCCATATTGGCGAAGTAGTAAGTCATTCAAAATATTTCCATACAGTGCACAATATAGATACTGCATAAATTCAATCTGATGGGATTGTTTTCCCCCGCACTAAACCACTGCCCAAGTATGATGGTTTGCAGACTCTGCCTGTCAAACTGAAGTAAGGGAATATTGATCTGTGAACTGGTCCAACAGCTCAAATATGATGAATGCTGATGATATTTCACTGGAGGACATTATATGATACCTGGCAAACCTTGAAATGGTTGGAGTGCAGCATTCTGCTCATTTCAGTGGATTTCAAAATTAAATTGTTGGGGAAGAAAGCTTCTTGTAGACTTCTAAACCAATTGTCACAGCTTTGCTATCAAACACATAGTAAACCTTATATGTTTGGTGTGAAATAGTGTCAATTTAGAGCAGTGTAACACTAAATCCAGTTTGTTAATTTTTTATTTTTTTTTCCAGGGGTAGATATTTTGTTCCCTGTTGGTGCTTCAATAAGACTGTAATAATTTTCCTCCCGTTTCAAATTATCGGCAGGTTTTTTAATTTCCTGGTTCAGGCTATTGTGCGGTAGAGAGCAAACTCGAGGTCTGAGGGGAGTCTGTTCGTTTTGGGAGATAAACAAACATATTGAAGGCCAGCAGCTCAGGTAAATAATTTTGTTTGAAGTAATTTGCTTGTCATCTTTTGTTTTCCTCAGTTGCAGATGAGGCAGTCTATCAGTGGAAGGTCCACTCGAATGAGGTTAAAACATTAAGTGCTGAAATCACGGTGTACTTCAATTTACATATGCAAAATTAATATCCTATTGTAAGAAAATGGTTTGCAATTATAAGTTGTTGCGAGTTATATAAATCGAGTTTGGTTATCATGGATGACAAGGGTAGCTGATGTATAACATGTTTTTTTAATTAACATTTTTAGTTTAAGTTAATATTCATTAAATGTCTAAGGGAAGGTGTTTACTTTATGTGGTGTGATGGATTACCAAGTTTTGACCATTTTTAATTACATTTTTTTGCTTCATCAATTTGTTTTAAATGATCCTGTGGTATGACAAATTAATCTGTAAAAAAAAAAATCAAATATTTCACGCAGTCCCTCAATGAATATGAGCTCATAAAGCTGCATACATAATAATACTTATAAAAGGTTTATCAATATACTTCTAAAATGTACCTTAAACTTTTGCTGTGTGTTTATACACCTTTTTTTGTTTGTTCACATTTTAAAAAGATCACATGATCCTTCAAAAAACATTCTAAAATGCTGTTTTGGTGCCTAAAAAAACACCATTAATTGTTATTAACAGTTGTGCGGCTTAATATTTTTGTGGAACCATTTTTTTTCTTTAACTTAAAAATGAAAAAAAATAAATCGTCCTAGTTTGTTGACCATTTGCCAAGCAAAGGTTTGTTCTCAAAACATTTGAAGGCTTTTTATGCTCATATCCATTTTTATATGTTCCCATATTTTTGTCTGATTATAAAGACATGTGAAAAAGGATTTTGGGAGATTTACAGTAACCAATGGAACAGCATAAAAAAACACATTAAGTATGGCCTACTGCAGTCTCTCTGCATTACAGCAGCCCTGCTGTTCCTCTCCTGGGTTTTCTCACTAGAAGCTGTTTGTTAGAAAGCCGATTTGTCACCCTAGCTATGCTGTGAGCATCATTAGCAGAGGTCGACAGCTCTCTGACTCGCCTGGTTTCATGGTTGAATTCTCCTTCTCCACATGACTCCCTCTCTCTCTCATTTAGGACTCGGGATAAAATCATGCTTTGGTAGAGCCACTGGTGATGAATGACCAGGCTTGGAAGAAAGATAGCAGTATGCAAGACAGGGGTAGGTTACAGAAAGGGGTTATTATAATTCCAAAGGACGATATGGCTTAGGTAGGAAATGGTTGCTTGGGTGTGGTGCGAAAATCTTTAGCTGTGTGTGGAAGTCGTCAGAGGTATTGTGAAAATCCAGTATAATGCACTGCACCGTCAGCAGAAAATGACAAGTTCTACATTTAAAAACTTTTTAACATCTGTTTAATGCAGTGAAACATATTTATACACAAACTCACTGTGGGTGCAGTTTTCAGGCCAGCTGAGAATATTTGCTCCATATCTTTACTCTTAATACAATGTGTACCATTATGTTTATCAACCATTGCAGTGAATGGTTTGAGAAGGAACCCAACAGAAGGAACCGTTAATGAAACAGATCTTTAAACCAGTAAATTTAGCTGTGAGGGAGGGAGCTGCTCATTATGTTCTCGACATTATGTTAGTCTGTCCTGTCAATGTTTGGTTTGACCCTGGACCACAAAACCAGTCTCAAGTAACCTGTTTATATTTGTAGCAATAGCCAAAAATACATTGTATCGGTCAAAATTATAGATTTTTTTTATGCCAAAAATCATTAGGATTTTAAGTAAAGATCATGTTCCATGAATATATTTAGAAACTTTCCTACCGTAAATAAAAGCAAAGTTTATTTTTGATTAGTAATATGCATTGCTAACAATTTAATTTGGACAACTTTAAATATTTATTTTTTTGCACTCTCAAATTCCAGATTTTCAAAAAGTTGTATCTCAGCCAAATATTATCCTATCCTAACAAATGGAAAAGCATCAATGGAAAGCTTATGTTTAAATCTCAATAAAAATGACACTAATGACTGGTTTTGTGGTCCAGTTTCACATATTAATCTGCTAAAATAGTGTTGTGTTGTATTTAAATTAACCTGTCCTTTGCACAAACATGAATTTTGTAAATTACACTTTGTAAATTCTTACTATTTTAAAGAGCCAGTTGAGCCTTTGCAAAGACCCGCCCCCTTTCACTACTGTTGCTATGTCTGACAAGCCATGGCGCTCTCATGCCACACAATGTGTTCTCACACAGTGAAAAATGCATCGCAGGTTTCAAATGTTGTCATTTCTTAAGAAATTCAAACAATAAATATCAGTTTGTGGCTCTTTTATGTGTCGTGACAGATCGCTGTTGTGCCTCAGTTCAAGAGGTATGTGAACCGATCATTTAGTCATCAAAGTCAATTTATACAACACTTTTAACTATACAAGTTGTGTCAATGCAACTTTACAGTATTAAATAGGACAATAATGTGTCAATAATGCAAAAGTTCCATGTTGCAGTAAATTCAGATTTCAGAGGACTCATTTTGCGCAGACGGCGTCAAGGGGATGAGGCCTTCACTGGGCTCATCTTGTTGACGCGGTCTCTGCTGACAACTTTACTAGTTATAGCATGAAATAAACATCACTGAAAATCTGAACGTATCTTAGGTATCTATTCAACCACATAAATACGTCAATACACACTTTTTCAAATTCAAGTCGTTAACAAGACGTTAATCAACTCTTCTGTCTGGTTTGTTTGTTGGACAAAAACATTAAAATGATTGGTCATATCACCTGTCATTTGAACTGCCTGCAAAGGGTCAATTTAAGTGTTAGGAAGTATGCTATGTAAAGCACTTATTTTGTTGTTGTGTGGTCTTTGCATTAGTACTTGATTTACATAATGGCTTTAGTGAAAAACCCAAACCAGGATACTAAAATCAACACCAGACTTATTGGAAATCTGTGACGCTAAACTCTAAAACATGCTGGGTTAAAAACAACCCAACTTGGGTTATTTGGCAACCCAGCATTGGCAAAATATTGGACACATTTATGTTGTGTTGCTTAAAATAATAGAATTTACAGCACAGTAAAATGAAATAAAATGTATACAAACCTTTATTTTGCTGAAGAAGTGCGTGGCAGTGCTGAGAATCGTTCTCTCCTGTACAGGATGCAAAAAACCCAAGCTCTGTAACTCAACAGCTGGGTTGTTTCATCTGAGACAGGCTCAACCCAGTGGTTGGGTAAAAAAAAAAAAAAAAAAACAGCATTAAATGCCCATCAGCTTAGTTACAGAAAAACTACCCAGCACCAAACAATAGAATGAAACAACAAAATAACCTATCAAGCTGAACCCAGCATTTGGGTTAGAGTGTAGAAAAACTACCCAGCACCATATATAACTGTTAAAAACAACCAAATAAAATTACAAAACAGACTGAACCCAGCATTTGGGTTAAAAAAATAAAAACTAACCCAGAGTGTACCTACATTTCTGGAAAAACACACCTATACAAACATTTCACTGCAGTAAAACACCAACTAATACATTTTAATAACCATGTATTCTGATTAAAGGGGCAGATAATCTATTAATAAAGACTTATTTTTGCCCAGTTCCTTGTGCAAAATTATGTTGTGACCTTAAAACACTTTTACCGTAGTTTGATTTGTAAACTAATACATTTCAATGTTTGCATAACATGATCTGCTCCATATATGTGGCTTTCTGATGTAGTAAACATGCTCTGTAGTGCACCCGGTACAGCACTGCACTTGAAATGCAGAGTGCTCTGATACGTGTCTTGTAAAACAGGAGTCATAACACTCCTCAAAAGAGATAAAAGCCATGTTTAAGTAAGCAAACATTTTATGTTTGCTTTAAGGAAAGTATTTTTATCTCTTTTGTTAACACTCTTAGGTTTAGGGTAGTGTGTTTGTTAATGTTAATTCTTAATGATTTTCAACCGTTTAATGCCACGAATATTTCATTTCTGAACTGCCATGATACATCATATTAAAACAGTGCTACAGTCATGTTTAACTGTGGAAAAAGATAAAAAAACTAAGAAATTGAAAAAGCTGTATGTTCTGAGAAAATGCAAGACTCTGTACATTTTGATTTAAACTGCTGTGAAGCATGCAACAAGCAACACATTATCATTTTTTTAACCATTTTATATCCACAGGCATGTTTTTGTTTTCATGACACTGTGCTGTTTAATAAATCTGCATCTGCAATGGGGGAAAAAATTATATAGCTTATAGCGGTTCTTTTGGACATGTCATCTGAAAGGTGCAGCGAAATGTACCCAGAGCAACATATTTCAGGTTTTGCAGAAACCATGGTTTTCCATCTGGGTCTGGGTTGAAAAAACAATGCAAACAGTGTGTTAATGATCAGTGCTATCAACAAGCACAAGTCAGTCTCTCCTGAAAGTTCATCCTTACAACACAAAAATTCCTATTATACCTAGCTAACACATTTTTATTCAGTTTTTCATTCCTCTGGCTAGTTCATTGAGAACACCTCACAAACATCTTCAAGGAAATCTTATTCTCACCTCAGGCTGTAAAAGGACTGCAGCCAAGTGACAGCTTGCCTCAGCATCGACTTGGTAGAAACATGTTTGCTTCACTTTTCTTTGTCTTTCTCTCTGTCCTTCTTCTCTCTTTCAGTCTCTCTGTCATTCTTTTTGCATTCTGTCTTTTAGCCTCGACTTCACTGTGTCCTCCAGCACTGGAGTACATAGTGAAGGGAAGAAGAACAGAATCTGAAATTGCATCCAGCTTGAGATAAATACAATGAGACAGAGCAGCCTCTTCTTTCACATCACTGGCCGCTTACAAAACAGTTCGAATTATCAATCCTGACAGAATGTGTGTTTTCTAATTCTACTTTTCTCTCTCTTTACTCTTTCCAGCCCATATGGCAATACAAATTTGATTGTGGAATATATGATCTCTTAAAATTGGGCAACAATGACTGTAATTAACTATAAATGATTGACATTATTGAAATAAAAAAAGTCACAATTGTTTCCTTTTGCAACAGAATAGAAGGCATTGCTCTTTTTCCTTCATAGTGGTTCCTACTTTGCCTGTGGTTCAACTTGTCATGGACAGTCTTCACTCTGTTCGATCTGGTTCTCTCAGGTTTGACTAGTGAGAATCAAGGGAGCAAAACAAATCAAACAAAAGTGTGTTGCTTTGTAAAGTATGCTCTCTCCCAGGAGAATCCAGTTATTTTCTTGCAGAGTCTTGCTGAGGGCATTACAGTTGGACAACAATAATCAAGGAGAAAATGTTTACGCTTAAAGGGACAGTTTACCAGTAAATTAACATTCTGTTATCATTGACTCACCTTCATGTCATTGCAAACCTATATGCCTTTCTTTTCTTCCATGTAACACAAAAGGAGATATTGAGCAAACTGTCAACTGCTTTTGCCATACAATGAAAGTGAATGGTGACATGACCAAAGCAGCTTAGACATTTACCTAAACATCTAATTTTTGATGAAAGAAAGAATATAATGTAGGTTGATGCCAGAAGTTTATTTCTGCCTGAAATACTCTTTTAAAAACAATGTTGAGGGTGGAGGAATAGCCTTAATCTTAAAACACAAATTATTGACTCGCACTGGGAAGTTAATTATTTATACACAAAGATCTTCAATTAAAGTAAAAAAAAAAAAAAACGAGTAATACTGTTTTACACTCTGCTACTCTTTCCACAGTTGTTGCTTATTGCTGATCCACCTTTATAATGATTAATTTACACTTGTAAAGTCCTTTGCTATTGTTAGCGCTTCAACAAATTGTGCATTTTGTAATTGGATCAAGCCGCTTCAGGTTATAAAATGATATGTGCCCTGACCTTCTGACTCCTCCTAGTTCATATCGACCTGTACACTGCATCATAATGGGAGTCTAAATGGCAACAGGATTAAAGATTTTTGAAACTTCAATACTAGAACGTCCGTATAAAGAGGCGAGAGGATGGGGTGTCACTGTGGTAATCCTGAATGCCTATGAAGAGAGCTGACACCCTCATAATGCGAGCTGGGACTTCGATAATAATGTCTTTAGGAGGTTCTCACACACAGCGTAATCCTCCTTTGATTGATGGAGGGAGGCCAGCGTGCTCATTGATCAAAACTCCCTCCTGCTCCGTTTGGCCTGAGATGGAGGCAGAGAATTAGTCAACAGAGGAACAAGAGAGAGAACTAACTGAATAAGATGATGAAGATTTGATTCTCTTGTTCACCATGTCTCTATGCATCTTTTTTGCTATTTATCTCAAGTTCAATCTCTTTTTCTCTGAGAGATTCTGATTATGAGATTATGAGGGAGAGTGAGTGGTGTCCCTTTTTCTGGTTTGAATGCCTCATGAGCAGCACTCCTGCTGAACGCAATGCTGAAAGCCACTTCACTTGCAGCTTCCTTAGAAATCATAAACCATTGCTTGCAGGTTAAATAGACGCTTCTGTTTTTTCTATAGCCAGACATCAGCTTATATCAGTGGTCGAGTGGAGAGAGACAAGACAAGACATGAATGAGTAATAGTAGAACTTACCTCTTGGAAGCTGATCAATCTGGAGTGCATTGACTAGTACCAGCAGTGTGGCATGTGGAGGACTTCTGAAATGAGCAATGTTTGTTTCATTTATTCAGTCAGATCAAAATTAGAGAACAACCTGCAATTTACTAAATTTCAAGCTCACCACTTATCTCACCACTAGTCCTATTTGAAGTTATCCCAAAAGGAGTAGAGGGGCAGTTTTAAAGCACATTTCATAAATTAACTGTACTCTGAAGCACAGTATTAAAAACTTAAGATATTTGAAAAAGAACTCTGATCAAATTTAGAGAACATTTACAGATACCTCCAAGTTAATGATGTTAATCTGGCATCTGGTGCTAATTTCCTTAACTATATGACAAGCCCTATTTAACTGGCAGCATTCCTTCAATTTTCACTGAGACTGTAAGATGACAAGCTGCTCTAAGGTGCCTAAAACCTGGTGACAGGAGGTTGTCCAGATGAAGGCCAAAGGGATGACCATTTCAGCCACTGCAAGAGAAGTTGGTTATTCCAAATCTGTGATTTCTTGAATATTGCAGCTTTACAATAACACTAATTCATTCAAGTCCCCCCAAAAAGCTGGTTGTCCACATAAGACAAAAACAAGAAGATGGGATAATGCGTAAACTCTCAATGGGGAATGGGTTCAACACTGCAGCTGGAATTGCTTGCCAGTTCATTTCTGGACAGGGCAAGGATCTGTCTCAGCATGTTTAAGAGAAGTCAGACTGAAAGTGCACTTTGCAGTGACCAAGCCTCAGCAGAAAGCAGAAAGAATCTAAAGGCAAAACTCACCTTTGCTGAGGAGCATGTTGTGTGGAAAGAGGAGAACTGGTCCAAAGTTCACTTCAGCAATGAGAGTTTAATTTATTTGGGTTTGATGGGAAACATAAAGAAGTCGGTGAAAGGTGGAGGAAGTGTCGTGGTTTGGGGGATGTTTTCTGCAGCAGGAGTTGGGCCTCTTATACAGATACAAGGGAGGGTGAATGCAGATGTTTATCAGAACCTCCTTCAGCAAGTTCCTTGAAAGCATCTCCCAATCAGCCTGCAATTGTCATGCAAGACAATGCCCCTGTCACACTGCAAAACTGTTAAAAAGCAAGTCATATGTTTTTTTTTTTTTTTTTAAGTTTACCTAATATTGTGTTGGAGTCCTCTACAACAGGTTTAAAGTCAGAAAACGTCACTAGGTTACATATGTAACCATGGTTCCCCTAGGGAAACGAGACGCTTCGTCAAAATGCTTGGGGAACGTACACTGTACTAAAGTGTATGTAGAATCAGTCCAATAGAGAAGCGCATGAACGAGATGACGTAGCCAACCAGGAAGCATAAGAGCTCACTTTAGCTTGCAGCAAAGCCAGATCCAGGTTGTAAAACCGGACAAAAGTGTGCAGAGAAGACCAGCCCTCCGCATCACAGATATCCTGCAGGGTCAAGCGCAGGTTAAAGGCCTTGGAGGCCACCATACTCCGGGTCGAATGAACTCTCACCCCCATGGGAGAGGGGAGACCCAAGGACTCATAAGCAAGGTAGATGGCCTCAAAAACCCACCTGCTCAGAGTCTGCTTGGTAGCTGGGAAACCCTTCCTGGACGCACCAAAGCAAATGAAGAGCTGATCTGCTTTACACCACAGGGCAGCTCTGTGGACGTAGGTGTCCAGTGCTTGAACTGGACACAGCAGATTAAGCCTCTTTGACCTGCTTCCTGGAAGGGAGGAGGGCAAAAAGCCTAAGCACAACGGAGCCTGGCATAGCAGTTGGCACTTTAGGGACATACCCCGGTATGGGGTAGAGAAATGCCGTAATCATGCCGGGAGCGAACTCCAGGCATGAGACATGAGAGTGCCTGCAGGTCTCCAACCCTCTTGAGGGAGGAGATGGCGAGGAGGAAGTCAGTCTAAGTGTGAGGAACTTGACTGGAACCTCCTCAATAGGTTCAAAGGGAGCTCTGCAGAGGCCCTCTAGAACCACCGCAAGGTCCCAGGTGGGCACCTTGGTGTGTTGTGCAGGTCTCAGCCTCAGTGTGCCACGGAGGAAATGGATAACAAGGGGTTGTTTTCCAAGAGACTGACCACCCAGAAGGGTTTGGTAAGAAGCTAAGACCGCCACGTACACCTTCAGAGTGGTGCCCCCCGCCTGAGAGAGAAGGTCCCCCCTGAGCGGGGGGAGAACCATCTAGGAGGGCCACAAGGTTCGAGAACCAGACTCGAGCCAGCTAAAACGGGGCTACCAGAAGGAGGTGGACCCCGTCCTGGTGTACTCTCTCCAGAACTCCCGGGAGCAGAGCGATTGGGGGGAAAGGCGTACAGACGCAGCCTCGGCCACGTCTGCACCATGGCATCCAACCCAAGAGGAGCTGGATGCATGAGGGAGAACCAGAGCGGACAGTGTGTCATTTCCTGCGATGCAATATCCACTTAGATCAATAGATCCATCAATAGATCCACTTCCGCCCGGCCGAATTCCCTCCAGAGGAGCTCCACCGACTGAGGGTGGAGTCTCCAATCCCCAGGCCTCAGCCCCTGTCTCGACAGGACATCTGCTCCCTGATTGAGATGATCAGGGATGTAGACTGCTCTGAGTGAGAGCAGTTTCCCCGGAGCCCAGAGGAGGATCTGGTGCACCAGCCTGTAGAGGGGGCATGACGGCAGACCCGCCTGACCGATAGGTCTTCTCTAACTGAATGTAAAGTAAAAGTCTTTACACACACACCACAGATGCGCTCGCTGAAGAGCAAAAGCTAAAGTGAGCGTTTGCCGGTGCTCACTTATGCTTTCTGGTTGGCTACGTCATCTTGCTCATGACGTTGCTCATGACGTTGCGCTTCTCTATTGGACTGTGTCTTGCTGGGGGCGTTCCCCAAGCATTTTGACGCAGTTCAAAGTGTACCGACGGGGAACTTTTTTTCAGAATATACATTTATACATGAACTCATTTGTCAATGATTTCAAAATGGTTTGTTTAAACTGCTTTGAGCATAATGTTTGTAAACCCCTCTCTTCCATAAGTCTACTCTGCTCTGATTGGTCAGCTGGCCAAGCATGTTGTGATTGGCGCTACAGTCTGTGATGTCAAGTTCATGGAAGTTTTTGACATCCGCAGGTTGAAGCGCCCCCAATACATGATATTTAGCCCCTGGAATGCGAATTTGCCAGGGTAACCCCCCAAAAAATCATGTATTTTAGACACCGGAACACGATTTTTAATGGGGGGCCCCCTTTGAAATGCTATTGTACTAGTTTTGATTAGCTTAAAATAATGACATAAAACATTTTAACACTTAGAATGTCTCAGGTTACATATGTGACAATGGCTTCTTGAGAAGGGAACGAGAAACTGTGTCCTCTAGTTTCATTGCCATGCTTCAGACAAAGAAGTGACGGAAGGAACTGACGCCAGCCAGTGTTATTGTCATTTTTGTATGTAGGCTTCAGACACAAGTCCTGCTGATGCCGTTGCTCCCTAGAGGATACAGTTCGATGTTCTCTCGAAAGGGAACTAGATATTTTGAGTTAGATACACTATATTGCCAAAAGTATTGGGAAACCCCCTTCTAATGAACAGGTTTGATTACTTTAGTAATTTCCATTAGTAAGAATCTTAATGTTTAAGCATATTCTAGGGAATTGTGTCCTTCTAATTTTATAGCAAAAGTTTGGACAGGACCCTTTTTATTCTATACAATTCTATGACAATACCTCTGTGTATAGCTCAAGGTTTATAGAGAAATGTTTGATTAAGTCAGTGTGGAACTTGTGCATATGGGTACAGTCATTTTAGACATTTTAAACTGAAGTAACAGAGAATGAAATACATTTTTTAATACATAAATTATGCTTCCATCTTTGTTGCCACAGTTTTGGAAGTGCCTTTTTCTATTCTAAAGAAGGGGGTGTCCCAATACTTTTGTCCATATAGTGTATGTACAAGTCGTTGGCATGTGAAGGATGTTTGGTGTATGGTGATAAGTTTTTGGCTCAAGGTCTGCATTTAAAGACACACCAGAGGTGTTCAGCAGGGATTAGAACTTGGCTTATGCAGACCAGTTAAATTCTTCCACACTGACTGAATCAAACATTTCTTTATGAACCTTGCCTTATACACAGAGGCATGTCATGTTAGAATAAAAAAGGGTCCTGTCCAAACTTTTGCAATTAAAAGAGAAGGACACAATTCCCTAGAATATCGTTATATGCTTAAACAATAGGATTAGTACTCATGGAAATTACTAAAGTAGTCAAACCTGTTCATTAGAAGGGGGTGTCCCAGTACTTTTGGCTATATAGTGTACATTGAAGATTGTGAAGGTTGTGGTTTGGAGACGCTTATTAGTCCAAATAAAAGAAGCTGAAGAAGATAAAAGCCAAGATTAGAGAAGCAGTCCTCTGTAAAATGACGAGCACACAGCAAAAGGTTCAAATTGTATTGTTGTGTTATCATAGATGAATTTTAACCACTGATTCTTCACATCACCATCTTTTGGCAATGAAAAGAAAACAAACTTGCATTCACAGCACAGAACACAGGGTCTTCTCAACATGATGTAAACACACTAATTAGCGGAAGTGTTTGTGGGCAGGTCAGAGTGTTCGTATTTGGCGTGCAGGCGGGGATTATGCTAATGTGTTACCCAGTGATGTACATCGGTAACAGGCAGAAGATTCAAAAAGATGATAATCATTAAGGTGATTTTGAGTCGACTCTTTCTTTTGAGAGACAATATCTCTTTAACTTTTTTTGATCAACAACTTTGCAGACTGTTTATGTTGAAGGAAAATCCCTGGTGACAAAGTTATGGCTAAGAAACCCACTACAGTTACCAAACTATAGAAGAGAGTGGAAGAAGAGTGGACCAAGATCACACCAGCACAATATGAGAAACTAGTGATGTCCTGCGGCCGCAGTTGTGCTTAAGTCATTCAAAGCAAGGGCCTCTACACCTCCTGCTAATTTCTGATAACTGTAACCTTCAAAAATTTTAGTTATAATCTTCTTTTGTGCTACAAGTCACTGTTTTTGTGCCTTGAAAAATTTGTCAAAAATATTAGTAGAACAGCGGTACACCTGCAGTTAATATTCCTTCAATATTCATTAAAAAATTGAGTGATGAAATTAACAATATGCATTTTAGAACAATACACTGTTAGAACAATACGAATGTGTAGCTTTTATGTGTTATGCCTGGCAGTTGTTTGCAGAAAATTAGCATATTATTAGTCACTTAACTAAGTCGTTATACTATAACAGACTCATTTGTTCTGGAATGCTTTATGCAACATTTATATTTGAAACTTCATTGTTAATGTGTTTCATTTATCACAAGCAATTTATCAGCACTTGCCAATCTATTCACTATTCATACAGCATAAGATGATTCAACAACAGTGTACAGCAGTGCTTTTATATTTTTATTTGTACAAATCCAGCGACTGCTTTGCATAAGGAAACAGCAGGTGTTTCGAGTAAATGCATTACAAAGGTCACGCTTTTGTCTGGAATTGCAGAGTCATTGAAATTGTCCTTCGGCAACAAATCAGACTTCACTATTATTTACTTTATTGATGTAGCAGCCAAACTGAAAAGCCAAAGTCTACGTCAAAGGCATGTTTCATTGATCACAACTCTTTTAACTCACTGCAGGGGGGTAAGACAGAAAATATTCTAATAGGGTAAAAATCTATTTATTTATTTTTTTAGTCAACCAATGCAGAACAAAAGAAAAAAATCCAACAATCGCAGCACAAGATGCAAAATAGATGTGATGTTAGTGTGTTTCTGCTGTTTTAGCTTTATTTTCTGATGGTGGTACTACAAAAGTGCATCGTAATTCGAAGAGTGATGGCTCACAAGTGTTTTTGCAAATAAAACATGTTTACAAAGATCAAGAGATACGCACTTTGCACTTGTTGCCTAGAGTAATTAACACTATGATGCTTGTATCAGATGCTCCAGGGCACAGGCATCATTGGGGACTGTTTTAGTCTGAATCATGTAAAGTGAGGTGTGAAATTAAAATCTTGCAACGGTAAACCCCTCTCCTTGACTTCCCTGTACCCCTTTCCCTATCCTTCTCTTCTGTTTCCCCCGTTTCACCTCACACGCAGCCCAGCATAAACTGATTATTGGAAAACTCAATAGCTTTGTGGGCTATAATTATCTTTTCATTACGGAGGTGTTGTTTTATTCACCGTGAGCTCCACGTACAGACAGCAGGATGAGCTCATGAAAATTCATCAGCTTGTTAACTTGCAGAGCACATGCAGAGGTTTTTAAAAACGTTATTATTCTAGTCAGGCACTCAAATGAAAAAGCCAGACCAAGTTGCTAATACCTGGATGAGAGGCTTCGAGTCTCTTGGTGAGGAACGTTGTAGACTCTTAAACAGACATGCGGAGTGGGATAGCGCCGTATCTCTTTCGTGTCAGGGGGTTAAGTGTCTTGTGTGCTAATGCAGCTTATGAATTGCAAAAGTATAAAGGGTCACGTCCAAGGGCAAAGATGAATGTGGGGTTTGTGTTTGATCTTTGGCAGAAGTAAATGCGAGAGATTTCCGAAGCATTTTAATCTGTTGGGGTTTGAACATTTTGCGTTAAAATGAGGAAATCACAGGTCTTTAGAGCAGGGGAGAGGGGCTAAGATCTGTTTCGTCCCGAATTATTTAATGACCTTCTGAGGGGTCAACAATTTACAGGTAAGCACAAAAAAAAAATAGATAAAAAGTTCAAAACCATGAATTATTAAATGTAACATTTTTCCCACAGTGATAGCTGGGGGGTAAAGTGTACCAGCGATAGTGAGCTTTGCATCCGAAAGCAGGAATTACCTGGGTCTCGTTAAAAAATGTAAGGAAAAGAAAGTGGCAAAAAATGTTTTATGAATATGAGGAAGTGCTGGCGGGGAGAAACGTGCCAGTCAAAAGCAAATAATGAAGGATTTTTCCATGAAGTTCTGTACTGAAGAAGCTACCATAGCCTAACATAGTAGGCAAAGTGTGAGATGGGATTTTCATATTTCTCTGTCATCTTGATGAATGGAATGTGGAATAAATACATAATTACCTAATGAATACCTAATTATTCAACTTACCCTTAAAGGAGAAGTTCACTTCCTGAATGTGACTGAAGTAAGAAATACATGAAAATCTTGGATGATATGGGAGTAAATTATCAGGGAATTTTCATTCTGAAAGTGAACATTAAGAACCTAATCTTTTAAAACTACCTGATTTTTTAATATATATATATATATATATATATATATATATTATAATATGTATAATATGCGTGTGTGTGCGTGTCTGTCATTACAGTGTCTAGAGCATAGGAAACAACTGAAAAAACACTGATCTTTAAAAAGTCCTGATTAAAAAAAAAATTAGAAAAAGACATGAACAGACATGAAAAAAGCAAAAGCAGTGAAATTGTTTAATAACCAATAAATGTTCGTTTTTTATACTATATGCTATACTATACTATATGTTATGAAAGATATAACAGAAAGATTAGATGTGTGTAAAATGATCATAAACTCGTTATTATTATAGGCTATTATATACAATATATCTATACACTGTATCTAATTTGCATATTAATGTGTTTTGGGGCAACGTGTAATAATAATAATAAAAAAAGTGTTAAAATGTGAGTAATAATTGTCAAGATTTTCATCATAATAACTGATATTTTATAGGAATATTGATTATAAGAATATTGATTTATTTCCCTATTCACTTGTTGTGTCTCCTAAAGTGCATAATAAACATGCTTTAGTCTTGCTTTCCTCAACAATGGACATGTATGAAATCACAGCTAAACTTTAGCTGTAGGCACGATTCGCTTACATATGTGTTAAACAAAATGTTTTTATGTCACTATTTTTAAGAACGGATTGGAAAACTAAATTATTGTTTTATGTAAGGTGTAACGCTCCCTAACTTGCTCAAACACTCCTCTCTGTGCCAATCACATCAGGCTTGGCCAGCTGACCAATCAGAGCAGAGTAGGCTTATAGAAGGGCGGGGTTTAAAGACATTATTCTCAAAGCTGGTTCAGACCAACTGTTTCTAAATGTATAAAGGTATAAATGCACATTCTGAAAAATAAGAACATGTTAGGACACTTTTTGATAATTTTAAAGATTTTGAGATGCAAATTTTAATATTTTACATACTTTTTAAAATCCAGCATTTAGTTGAAGTGCTCATCACCACAGTAAACATGACAGCTTTCTTTGTTCTGTATGATTCAACCAATCCGATGATAACTTTGTAACTCCTTAAGTGTTTCCACTTTTGTGTGCTGCATGCATCAGACGTTCAGCCAGTGGTCCGTGGGCGAGACGTCTGAGGCTGAGACTACACTAATACAGACATTATCTGCATTTAAAATAGCATACTGACTAGAAATAGACTACTATAATTGTGTTCAAACATATTATGAATATGGGTGGTATGAGTGAAATTCAGCTGTACTATATTTCTTAATGGGATAGAAAAGTATTAATCAAATGCAAACTCTAGAATCTCAGTGGAAGTAGGTCATCCAGCTACTTTTCACCTACTGTTTTTTTTTTTTTTTTTCAGAATTCAGATTTAGACATACTACTCTTTTGGGCTGAACTGTTGTATAATTAATAATATTAGTTTTACCTTTTTTTTTTCTTCAATCTCTCTTTGCCTAGAGGACAACTTAAATACAAATGGCACAACTTTCCCTGTTCTCCCTTAAGATGTCTGTTGAAAAATCCTCTTGAAAAAACTTTTCACCAATTGATTGCACAATAAGCAATAAGGAAGATAATTAGTGTAAACACACAGCTCTGTGGAATTAAATGAATATCTCTTGGTGCTGCATGAAGACTCAGTCTAATCCTCATCTATTGAACCGAGGCCACCACTAATTGCAGACATCAGATCTCACTGGGACAGCATCAATCTTTGGCTATTAAAATGTGATTCTATAGGCTCTCCTCCCCTTTAAAGAGTGATATTCCAGACACAACAGTTACACATGTGAAGCACAAAAGAATGGGTGTCATATTTAAATATAAATTGCAGTGTAATGACATAGATACAGGCTGATTTTTCCACAGATTTTGAAACCACATATAAGTTTAAAATTGTTTATGTGTACAGGGTTCCTTTTTTTTTTTTTTTTTTTTTTTTTACGTCAGTTTGATTTCCTGCCAAAATGGGGCGTTACTGTATGACAGGGAGTCAGAAAGAAATTTTCAGAGGCAGTTGTTCAATCTGTTACCCCTTTCCATTCTTAATCCATTAATGTGACAGACCGCCAACAGAGGAGGGCAAGATTCCAAAACAACAATCGCTAGGTGTGACGTCCCCTACCGTTATCCAGTCATGTGATGAGATGCACATTAGATTAATGCAATCTAATGTGATCAGGTAGCTGTCCCTGATTACCCTAATTCACCATATGTTTATGTAATGAACCAATGTGCTAATTAAGTGCTAATTCATACATCTAGGGGTTTACAGAGCGAAAATGATGATATTAAGATTCATGATAAAGCAGTTATAGTGCACTGAGGGCTTTGTAGAAATCAGAAAACAACAGCATAAATGGACTCTTTTTCTTAGATTAAATTTTTAACATAATAAAAAGTAGAAAACTGAGAAAGGTACAAGTCATTTTCCACCAGGACATTATCTGTTATGTGATAAATGAGTATGAAATTCCTTCATATTTACACAGTACACCGGAACCCTATAGAATGTAAAGTTAAAAATAGGCTAAATAATAGTATTTTGTGATTTGAGTATCAGAGAAATTACACCTTTAAGTTAGGCTGTTGACATTTTACTACATAAAAAACCTGTTACATTTTCTTGGTTAAACATTACTTACTTTGCACATCAGAAAAAAAAAAAAAAAAAAAAATAATAATAATAATATATATATATATATATATGAAGAGTTCAGATGCAAAACTAGCTAAAAGCCGTCTCAATCAAAAATGAGATAATGATACTGAGTGAATGCTCTCGACTCAATATTATACGTCCATCAAATACTTTTACTTTAAACTCACTAAAATCTCACCCACAGCCCAATCAGAACTAACCAGTACTTATATAGAAACCTATTCTTCGGAGGCTGATAAAAATACATCTAAGTATGAATCTCATCAAGTTACTGTTTTTAAGCATCTTAAATTTATTTGAAAAATTCTCAAGGCAGTAACAATTGAAACAAAATATTTTATTATGTTTATCTATTCCTAATAGTTAACTTTTAACTGTTTTTGAATTTTTCTGGATCATTAGATATTAGAGCTCTGTAAATATTGGTCACAGACACAGAAATTTATATTTAAAGCTGATTACTCACTAAAATCTCCCACAGATCACGCTTTCAAGCCAAGTCTTATTAAGTGCGTGAGTTGTGTACTTACTTTTTTAAACTTCCTGATTTCATGACGAAAACGTTCCTGTGGGAACCTACAATATGTACCAATAAGTACATACCACTGCAGTTTTCAACAGAAATGAAGCTCAATATGTTTTGCTTTTCTGACGTAACAAGCTTGCTCGGTAGCAAAGTTGGCACGGAATTAGACTTAGGATACCTGCGATTGCGTTTTTACATCACATTCACTTTTGTTCATACTATCAGGTAGGTTTAGGTGTAATGCAGATGGTACCCATCTTTTTCGCCAGCACTTGACCAATTGACACTAGCACTTTCCTACTCCTTTCAGTTTTTCTATATACTTTATTTAAAAAAAAAAAAAAAAACCTTGCAAGACTTATCGTGTTTATCTAACTGAAATTTGCCTCAGCACTTATACACTGTCGCTCTCTTGTTGCTCTGATTGCTTCTATTGTAAGTCGCTTTGGATAAAAGCGTCTGCCAAATGACTAAATGTAAATGTAAATGTACTTTATTTTAAAGCATCACAAAATTAAGGTCCAAAATGTTTTTCATTTTTTTTTTTTCAAATTCGTCACCCTTTCCTATCAAAATGTTTGGTAGCAAAAATATGAAAATTTTTTTTTACAGTGGACGAAAGTTTAGAGGCAGTATGTGAAAGTGACTGACACAACTTTGGACAAGAATTTTGGACTCATTGTGCAAAGACCTTTAGAGCTATAGCGCCACTCAACTGACATTTCAAGACAGAACTGTGGTGACATGTACAAAACCAATGTCACATAATCTGTTCCAGAGAAAAACAAACAAACACTCTTTTAGTGACACTCAGTGGACATTTCACATCAAATATGTCATGAAACGTACTATGGCAGTACGTATTTCGCGTCTTGCGAAAAAGTTCCCACAGGTAAGTTTTCAGCATGATATCAGGTTGAATTAGTCTTTCCATGAGCGCTATTATATTGTTCATTCAGAATGATTTGCGAACGTAGAACACGCACAAACACGAGATGGGATTTATTGCATGTACCAATCACAGTTGAACATAACCAGTCATATACTATCAAATTGCGATGGAGGCATTGCCTTTCCCCCATTACACCCCACCAAACTCACTGCATGCTTTAGGAAGCTTTGTTAAAACTCAAAGTTCTCAAGAGAGAAGAGAGAGGCAAGAGAGACACCCGCTGTAACTTTACCTGTTTGTGGCGCTGTTAGACAGCGATTCTTCAGAAAAACAAGTGATTCATACACTTTTTAATGTTGTAGTTTAATATTGGCATTGTTTTATTTTTGTACAACACATTTTTTTTCTCATACAATATTGTGACGAGGCACTCCTTGGAGGAAATGCTCCTGATCCATTTAATTAAAAACAAATAACCTAAAATAAGGAAACTAGAATTTAAAGTTGATATTTCTTCCAATCTGAACAAACTTTTTAAACTTAAATTCACCTCACTCCATTGGTCTGAGATTACATATACAGATAGAACAAGCTCTTCATTTCACTAATAGGCTGAATCAGCAGTCTAGGAAAACCTAAGTGCTCTTTTCTCTAAGATCTCAGTCCAGCCCTCAATTCAACTCTACACTAGATGCAAGTGCATTGCCACAAATTCTTAATATTTATTACTAATTTTCATTCTGATTGATCACTTATGACATGGCAATCAAATAGTTTTTGCTTCACTACATTTAAATTTAATTGAAAACTGTTCAGCTTGTTCAGGTATGTTTGACTAGAATTGAAGGTAAACTTTGCTAGACAGTTGCCCTTCAGACCCAGAGTTGAAAACAGTACATTAAAAAATGATTAAGCAACTAAAATCCTTTGTGACTGCATATAGAACAATGCATACTTCAGGGCCTACTCAAAAAGACTCCCTCCTTTCTAAGTATCTAAACAAACCATCTAGAAAATCAAATGCAATAGCCTCATGGTAACAATGTATAATTTTAAATGTGCACACATTCATTATTCATGCTGTTTATTTGCAGCGTTGTGTAACTTGCTAAACACCCACCTGCCCACTTCTTTTGTTGTAGTGTTCCTGTGATGCAATGATTTGTATTGTGTTGTCAGATAGTATTTACAGTACGTTGAGTGCAAGCTCATAAAAATGCTGTTTGATGATTTAGTTCTTCATAATGCCACAGTATAAAAGTAATCATTGAGAAGTTAAAGGCAACATGATGAATTCCTACTAAAGGGATTATAACTCTAAATATAAGCTCAACACTGCAGTATAATATTTATAAATAAACAATTGTAAATACCAAATAACAGCGATGACAAAAATAGCACAATACTGTAAAGTCAGCAGACCTTTATCAATAAGCGCATAATTTATTCATATTGTAAATATCCCTCCATGTGGCAAATCACTGTCTCCACACCTATTGGTGGTCGCCGCATTGTATCACTTCTCATTTGCATACAAATGAGTCGCATCATCAACAAAATCAGCAGCTCCCATTGAAAATGAACAACATTTGGTCGCTTTCTTTAGTCAGTGTGACTCGAACAGCACAGTATGTGATAAATTGCAATTCCTTTTTACAGTGTAGATGTCATACATCTACCTCATATGCTCACACTCTTTCCAGCATATGATAAATGGCATTGAAGCAGAACCAAACATGGCCTGTGTGCATAAATCCTGCACTGTCTTTTCCACTTAACACAGAATATAGCATTTTTGAGTGTGACATGCTCATTTGTCCCGTTATATAGAAAGAATTGCTTAGTGTTTTTGTGAAGAACGGTAATTGTACTATAAAATACCTCTTAAGCTTTTGTTTACGGATAAGTGTAATCATCTCTTATTGAAATTTAATTGCGTGTAAAAACCACAAATGTGTCTTGTGTTTTTGGTCTCTTGTATGGATTTCATCCCATGAGCTTGACTGAAATGGAACGTGCTGCCATTGTGAACTCTAAAGTGTTTCAGAAGAAAGGCTGGAAGAGAGCATCTCTAATGCACCTTCGAATCGACTGCTGGTCTGCAGGCAGGAGACCCTGGAGAGCCGAGACACTTCTTGCTCGCATCAGCACCTCTAATTTCCCTCTCTCCACATTAACTAGTTCTCAGACTGACACCTTATCCCCTCACACATGGCCCTTGCTGAGACCTGAGAAGCGAGGAGGACTTTGACAGAGTTGAGTTCCTTTCGTATTGATGGGCTTGCTGAGATCTGGAATTGCCTTTGGTGTACTGAGTGTGTGTGTGTGTGTGCATGTATGATGGCTACTTTTCACATTTATAACTCTTCAGTCAAGCATAACTTTAGAAATCTCCAGAGGAGAGATTCTCTTCTACCTCTTTCGGGGGAGTTCATATATAAAAAAAAGGAAAAATGGTGGAAAATTGATATAGAATAGGAGGGCAAAACACACACACACACACACACACACACACATGCATGAGAACACCCTTGGGGTCTCTCTGTTTGTAGACCTCCTGATGCTGGTTTTCACTGCTGCTGTGTCAGATATGATAAACGTTAAAGGGAGCTAGTGGCGTGTAAAATCGGACTTGTTTAAAGAGAGAGAAAAAAAGTTCATCATTACTATTCTCATCAGACTGCAGTGCTGCAACATATTGACTGTGTTTGTATGCATATTAGCATTCTTATTGGCACTTTAGGTTTAGTGTTCATGCTTGACAATGGCGGCATGGTGCAAAGAAATTTTTGGGGTGGGGTGGCACAAACAAACTGAATCCCACTGTTAATGCAGGCAGCAGGACTGAAGCATGAAGTAAGATGCTGAATCAGTGAATTTGAGTTTGGGTGTATTATCAGTAAAGTAATCATTAAACATCATTCAAAAAACTATTAGCCATTTATATTAAAGTGATTCAGAGATGAAGGCCATAATGCAAAAAAATAAAAATAAAAAAAAAAATAATAATAATTTTATAAAATAAAATAAATAAATGCTTAAAAAAATAAAACTTGTAGTAACAAATTGCAAATAAATTCATTTTCATAAAGTTTTGTAAAACCCAATATAATATGTAACTGTTATGCACAAACTACTAAATACTAAATACTTATAGACCATTCATAATTTTTTAACCTAATTATTAGGGATACACCGATATGGAAATTTTGGCCGATAACGATAATTGTTATATTTGGAGGCCCATAGACGATATATCGGTCGATAAATATGGAGGCGCCAGCGCGATCATTTGCATTTTTTCAGCGAATACATCCCTCACAAACATGATAGATATCTAAACAGAACGCTTTAAATTATTACTTAACAAAATAAAACACATCAGAAAAACTCTTTCATTATATAATCCGTAAAGATGCATTTATTTCTGAAGGTGCGTCCAAAAAGGAGATTGATCAGTTAATGGTTAATCTTTGGTTGACGAGCAGTGGTTGTCAATTCAACCACCAAAGTGCAGCTGTCTGAGGATGGTCCTTGATAGAGCCTCCTCATCTACATCAAGTGGGTGCTGGCGTCCTGCAGATCGCCCATGACCATTGAGATTTTCACCACTGCTGTCCGCTGGTGTGGTGGACGAGATGCGGGTCTGCCAGCTTCCATCGGCGTCGTGGCTGGAGGATCCCTCATCTTTGCCTCCAGGTTCAGAGTCCCGTTGGGCCTTCCGACCCAGCGGCTCCGCCATGCCACCAAGCTCCCTCGTCTCCACCGTGGTCTGTCAGCCCACCAGCACCACCGGGTCCACCTTGGACTGTCATTAACCATCTGCTGCCTTGGGATTCCACTCTTCCGGCTACGCCTCGTCCTTCCATCTCACCTGCTTTGTCAGGCTCCTCCATTCCTCCGGCTCCTCCTCAGTCCTCTTTCGCTCTGGCTCCACTGTGGCCTTCCGGATCATCTGCTCTGTCTCGGCCCTCTGGATCCTTGATGTCGCCCGGGGTCATCGGCTCTCTGTCTCCACCTCGGGCTCCACCTGCGGAGGTCATGGCTGCAGCCTGGGTCTCACCCGGCTCCTCCTGCTCCGGATCCCTCCTGTCCTTTCCTTGGCTTCTCCCTCTGTAATCACCGCCCTGGACTCTGTTAATTGTCCTCCTCCCGGGAGTCCGGCCTCCACCGAAGCCTCCTTCAAAAAAGACTTTCTCTTGTCCATCCCACATCCACTCCTATGTCTGCCACCTTCCGATCATCCGTCAATCTATGGCGCAGGCTTGCGCCTTCTGGGACGGGGGAGTAATGTCACACCCCTGTGAACTGTCTGTTTTAGTTTCTCCCTTGTGTGCCCATATTTGTTTTTCCTGACCTCATTAATGTGTATCACCATCATCTGTTTGTATTAATTAGTGTCCTTCATAAGATGCTTTCCTTTCCCTATCTGATCGTCCTTTGGATTGTATGTGTTTCCTGTCTTCCTGTCGTGTGGACTACCACGCTGTGGATTATAATTAAAGACTTTATGTTTGAATCATTGTGCATTTCACTTATTACTTCGTATGAACCTTGACACTTGCGTGCTTAGAATGACATGAGGATGTGTAATTAGAATTTTAATTAGAATTTTCCAACATGTCCTCCAATTTATACGACCAACATAAGTCGTTTTCACAAATCCTCAAATACGTCTCTATAGAGCGTACTCAACATTTGCTCCCTTATCAGTAACAGGTATCTAATTCAACCCTAGCATTATGTGTAGGTCAATTAGTAGTGCGTTGCACTGCGAAGTGGTATAATCATATAAACACAGGTTTGATACCAGAGAACGCATATGTTTTCATTGTATGTTTTTTTTTTTTTTTGGAATATGGACTAGAAATCATGATTTTGCACTATTTCTATAAGGGGTAGGTTTAGGGTGGGGTTAGGTGTGGTCATTTATACGAATTACACCTAGTAAAACACGTTCAAATTACCATGAAATCGGTATAAAAACTCATACGCCATTCCATGACTTCAGATCCAACGCGACACTGTCATTATTTTTACGACCGCTAGAGGGCGCTTAACTTTAAAACGTAAACATGGGTCGTATTTGGTCGATTCAAAAACGTACAACTGGGTCGCATTTTCTTTGAGGACAGTCTCGAATTTTCATTTTTAGCCGAACTATTCCCTTAAGTCTATACATTTTTCTATAAGAACATGTTTGTATGGAACAAACTATTTTTTATTCAGTTTAGAATGCTTCAAATGTTTGGGGTCGGTAAGATTTTTAAAATGTTTTTGAACATAAAAAAGTCTCATATGTTGACCAAGGCTGCATTATTTTGATAAAAAAAAAACAGTACTATTGTGAAACATTATTACAATTTAAAATAACGTATTTTTATTTGAATCTATTTTAATATTTTGTTTATTTCTGTGATGGTAAAGCTGAATTTTCAGCATCATTACTCCAGTCTACAGTGTCACATGACCCTTCAGAAATCATTCTAATATGCTGATTTGCTGCATAAGAAACATTTGCTATTATTTGGATCAGATACTCTTATTACTACATTTCTCTTCTTTTTAAGATTTTTTATTATTACAATGTTGAAACTATTTTTTCAGGATTCTATTATGAATAGAAATTTTAAAAGAATAGCATCTATCTGAAACAGGAACATTGATGCAAAAGCCTTTCTGGCTTGTTTTTAATGCATTCTTGTTTAATAAAAGTATTGATTTCTTAAAAAAAAAAAAAAAAAAAAAAAAACTTACTGACCCAAAACTTTCAGATTTAATATCCAGAATCTATAAGCAAAGTATTTTGAAATGCATTGCAGCTTCTCAAAAAATATGTCTTTCAAAATAAAATTACAAGATTACTGTAGATAAAATGAGATTTAAAAAATGTTGTGGCAACATTGTGGCAGGAGTCACACATTCACATGTCTAAAACTATTCATTGCAATTGAGTCGCACCTTTAGCAGACACTTTAAACAGAAAATTTTGTCATTATCAACCCTTCAGGTTGCTTCAACTTTGTACAGCCTTTTTCTAGTGGAACAAAATGTCAAACCTTCTTGTTTCCATACAAACTGCAGACAAAATTACAGGCTGTCAAGTTTGGTTGCAGTTCTTCCATTTTTCCAAAAACTCTACTTGTAGGCTGTACCATCTTACTAGAGCTTACTAGAAGTCCTTGGCATTAAGAGTGCTATTCTCTACCAGATGAGCTACAGCAACTACTATTTTGCCCTTACACAATACTGCTTTAAAAATGAATAGTATTATATCCAATAGCATCACTAACCTCTTATCGAAGCTCTCTAAGGGGAGTGCTTGTTATCCTGTGACTGTGCAATTCAATGGGATTGTGTGACTGCTGGTGCAACTCTTTCCCCACGAGAACAAACTGAGACAACATGAAAGAGGGAAACACACTTAAAGGCACATTCCCAAGTCCCAAGGGTTTGAAAGAGAGAGGTAGAAGTGAGTAAATAACTATACCAAGAGAGGAAGATATAGTGCTGAGTTTGGACTGTAGGAATTATGGGACTTCAATTAAGGTCTTTCTGTGTTTCTGCTTTTTTCCCCTCCGTTAATTGATTCCAGCTGCATTGAGTGTCCCATATGAAGTCAATATAAAATATTTTGCAATCTGTTTACTGTTTTCACATGCGTATGTTGGAGATGCCTCCATACTGGCTATCCCATCATGCCCCACTGTGAGGATTAGTGAACTACAGCTGTGCCCGGCAGCACTGGCATCACATTTTAGGGAAATGCCGAACAATAAAGTGCCCTTCCAAACACTGAACTGAGTGGATGTTGAAAGAAGAAAGGGATAAAGGGAGAAAAGATGGCAAAAGTTTGGAAGAGTAATAGGGTATGTATACATAAGTATACAGTTGGGATCAAAAGTTAACATACACCTTGCAGAATCTTCAAAATGTTAATTATTTTACCAAAATAAAAGGGATCTTACAAAATGTTGACGATTGCACCTGATTGCGCACCCAGATGCTGCCTGTTCATACACGAGAGCATGTCAGGGAAGGCGCGCAGTGGAGAAAGTGGTAATTATTATTGATTACTGATTTGAATCAGTTCTTATGTAGTCTATGAAGGGCAGTACTAAATAAAAAAAATATGATATTTAGGCAAAATAAAAATAAAAAATCTTCAAAAGTTTATACTCCTGGCTCTTAATGCATCATGTTTCCATCTGAAGCATCAGTGAGCATTTAAACCTTTTGTAATCGTTGTAAAAGGTGGATCTCAAAATCATACAGTCATTGTTGGAAAGCATACAAATACACACAAAAATGCTGAAAAACCAAAGAATTTGTGGGACCTGAATGATTTTTTTAAAGAATAGTGGGCAGTTTAACTGTTAAGGACAAACAAGGGACTCATGAACAACTATCATTAAAAAAAACAAAAAAAACAAAAAACAAAGACAGACAGAACAAAACAAAGCTGTGGATCATTCAGGTAACAACACAGTATTGAGAATCAAGTGTATGTAAACTTTCATTTTTATAAATTTAACTATGATTTTCTCTTGTGGACTATATGTAAACATATTTTAAGTAAAATATCTTATTCAGGTCAATACTAAATAAAACCCCACTTATTTTGGTAAAATAATAAACATTTTACAGATTCTGCCAGGTGTATATAAACTTTTGACCTCAGCTGTACATACACTGGAGATCAAAATTAGAGAACAATTTATAAACAATTGAACAATTCTGAAATAATGTCATCTTCACTGCTCAGCAGTTGGAGTTTTTGTCCTGTCTATACCATGCTACCAGAACACCTTTTCCACAAAATATCTAAGGCATTTCAACAAAAAACATTATTTTGCAGAAAACACACTGATCAAAATTAGAGAACAACAATGACTGTAACATTGAAAAAGATTACAACTAAATTTTAAGGTTACAACAGTCAGCAATTAGTAGGAAGTGTACAGGCCTCTGCTCTGAATGACTTCAGCACATCTGCGGCCACAGGACAGCACTAGTCTCTCACACTGCTCTGGTGTGATTTTGGTCCACTCTTCTTCCAGTCTCCTCCACAGTTCGGTGACTGTAGTGGGTTTCTTGGCCATAACTTTGTCGCCAAGGATTTTCCAGAGGTTCTCTATTGGGTTGAGATCAGGACTCTGGGCAGGCCATGTCATTATTTCAATGTTTTCAGTTTCAAGGAACTGCTTTACCCGTTTTGCTGTGTGACATGGAGCGTTGTCCTGCATGAACACTGCGGGCTGATTGGGTGATGAACTCAGGGAAGGAACCATATGTTGTTGAAGAAGGTTCTGATTAACATTTGCATTCACTCTGCCATGTAGCTGTATAAGAGGGCCAACTCCTGCTGCAGAAAACATGCCAAACCATGACACTTCCTCCTCCACTTTTCACTGACTTCTTTACACACTTTGGGTTCAGTCTTTCTCCAGTTTGTCGCTGAACATAATGTTTCCCATCGGACCCAAATAAATTAAACTTGCTTTCATCACTGAAGTGAACTTTGGACCAGTTCTCCTCTGTCCACACAACATGCTCCTCAGCAAAGCTTAGTCTAGCCTTTTGATTCTTTCTGCTAATGAGAGGTTTGGTCACTGCAGAGTGGGCTTTCAGTCCAAATGTTCTTAAACGTTGAGACACTGTATGACGAGACAGATCCTTACCCTGTTCAGCGCAGAACTCGTGAGCAATTCTAGCTGCAGTGTGGAAACGATTGCCCATTGAGATCCTCCGCAGTATCCTGTCCTCTCTTGTAATTGTCTTCCGTGGACGACCAGCCTTCTTGGGGGACTTGAATGAGTTGAGCAGTGAACATGACATTATTTCAGAATTGTTCAATTGTTTATAAATTGTTCTCTAATTTTGATCTCCAGTGTATATACTAAATGTAGAATACTATTACACTATTCAGAACATAGCCAATGTAGTGCCAGTTTGGCAGAATGAGGGAACTGCAGAAGGTCTTTATCTGATCCAAACTTTAAATACAAATGTTTTTGTCTTTGGTTTAAATATGGAAACATCCTTTATGTAACATCTCAGTTGAAGCAATTTGTGAAAATGCGTTTATTGGTGAAGTAAAAAACACATTTCTAGCACATTCTTAACTGTCTCCTATTAAAAGCCTACAAAACCTAATTGGAGCCTTATTGACCTGATTCTATCCAGGCCTGTAATTTTGCTTAATCTGGGAGTTGAGCTGCTTTCAGGGTCGAGGAAAGAGGATTTTACAAGGGAACATCCATCGAAATGAAAGCGCAGCTTGTGTTGATTACTGAATTAAAAGATGCAGTGGGATTTGCTTGTCAGTTCTGCTGTAAAATATTACATAATTACAGGCAAACAAAGGACAGTCTCATTTCATACTTAATTTGGAATGTGTTTCCTGGTTTATTCAGGGACATTTATTTATTTTGTGCCTACATCTGAGCCATTTATTTAATGCATCTCCTAAAAATATGTCCAATTACATTTAGGAATTTTTAGAATCGCACCAGTGCCATGGCAGAGAGAACAGATCAATTTTTAGGTACATGAGGTGAATAAAATACTCACATGTCACAGGAGAGCATGTCAGTAATCCTGTCAGGGCAGGCAAAGGGGTGGAAAAGGAGATAATGCTTTTTCTCTCTCTCATTTCCCTGGTTATTTATACTGAAGCATTTATATGCGGCTGTCTGAAAATGGACAGTGTGTGCCACATTGGCTCTATGATATCTTGCCAAACACAAAACCCCTAAAATCGTTCTCCTTTGATGTATTACCAAATGTATACATGTCTAATGTATGTATGTATTACAATATTGTATAACCTCTTCTTTATATATAACAGTAAAAGTGCAGTTACATTGGATCCAACTTATTTATATTTAGATTCAAGTGACAGAAACCTAAGCAAGTGCAGTAAAAAGCAGTTTTGCTGAGCTCTACTTTCTAAGTTCTGCTTCAGCTCTAATCCTCAGTAAATCTGCACAGATCCATCATTACCATATGCAAAAAGCAAGTGCTAGCTGGAAAACTGAACTTGATCTTGATGCATTATTAAGTTGAACAGTTCATTTTCCTTCAGCTCTGGACTTGGACTTTGGCTAGTAGACTTTTGACTGTCAGCATCTTTTGGCATGTATCATTTTTCATGTTGCACTATGTGATGGGTTTCTGTGATAAAACTGAATTGACCTAGTTTACATGATACATCTTTCAAAGATGTGGCATTTATTTGACCCTCAGCCTCATGACCATTTACAACAATGTTATTCACTGAGTCAGAGTTGGAATCATTCAAAACTAACAATACAGAGAACAATTTTTTGCTGTAAATTACTTTGATCTAGCTTGTCATATTTAATGCTCAAAATTTGTTCTCGTTTTCGTCCCATATGTCATCTGATTCCTGATGAGTTGCTTCAAACATCTTAATCTTTAATGATGTGTACAAAATAGCTACCTTCACAATTTTTTTTCTTCTCTTACTTGGATAAAAATTGAAAATTCATTAAAAATGCTTTACTGAGCATTTGTCAAAGCATTTGCTGAGATCTTTTTGGACAAGTAGCCTAAAGTACATCCTGTCAAAATCCAGAGATCTTTATTTATGAAAAAAAAAATGTCCATAATGTACATGTCCAGCCACACACAAATGTCTGACAACACAAATGTCAGTGATGTCAAAGCATTCAAAAGATGTTGTGAAAAGGGCAGGCTCTTATTCACAAGGAAGCAGAACAAAATGAAACATGCAATATTATATTTTTGATGGCACTGATTCTCAGCTGACACATTTAGGCCATTCATGGCAAAACTTTTAAACAAGTTATTAGCTTATGGATTATTTAAATGGGTTATTTAAAGGCATAGTTTACTCAAAAATGAAAATTCTGTCATTAATTCTTCATCGTTCCAAACCCATAAGATCTTCGTTCATCTTCAGAAGACAAATTAAGATATTTTTGATGAAACCCGAGAGCTTTCTGACCCTGCATAGACAACAACGCAACTGACACGTTATAGTAGTAAAAGACATCGATAAAGTAGTCCAGGTGACATATAATTCAACCTTAATTTAATTAAGAATATTTTTGTTTGCAAAAAAAAAGCTAAAGTAACCAACCCAATCTCATGGCAATTCGTACATATTTTATGAGATGGCTCGAGTGAGGTCATATGAATATGTATGATTTTTGCTAAATTGTATTTTACAAGTTCCCTAATTCATATATACGCTTTTTCTGTTTTTCTGTGGGTGGAGCTTAGGTGGAGGCAAAAAGACTTCCCTGACTGCTTCACTAACGCTAGCCATTATGTTATTTTATAACAATGACTGGATAAAATCTGATTGTACCTGCATATGTAAGGTCACTCACTGTCCAGGACCGTGATTTCTATTTGAATAAGTTAACTTTAACCAGACTTAAACCAGATTGGCGACCCATAGCCAATTGGCAACGCTCACTCAAAGGATGGACGATCTGACAGGATTACCTCGGCTGAGTGATTCACATCTATAGAGAAACCTAACGTGCATATTAAAGAGAAACTCACCTTCATAGTCATGAAGAATATATATTTCAATTTCAGCAGGCAACTATTTTTACAGCTAACTTACATGAGAGTAAACTGGGCCAAAATACAAGAAAATGTTAAACAGATGAAGATGTATGTATCATGTAGGCCTAATGGCCAAATAGTTATTTTAAAGTATACAGTGCACAGCATAAATGCGTACACCCCCTCTGAATAAATATAAAAGATGTATTTTCTTAATGATCACTAATATAATTCATGGAAAGATTGCAAAATGTAAATGTATTAAACATACACTTAATAAAAAAAAATAAAAAATATGCCAATATTTTCTGTAAAATAAGTAAATTAGACAATTATGTTTAAATGAAGGATTGCAGAAATGAGTACTCCCTAGAATTAATTCAGCAAATGTATTATATTCTAGTACTTTTTATGTCCTCCAGAACTTTAAATATACTGCTCTGACCCTTGTTGGCACTGAGAGACAAAATGCCACATCTGTCCTGTTTAACTCCTAGAAGACGACCTCTTTAAATGCCCTGGTCTTTAATGAGGAATGTTGCTCAGATCGTCTCTACAGAATCCCCCACAGCTGCTCAAGAGTGTTAAGACTGAGCGAAATACATGTCCACTGAAGGGTTTTCACATTGGGAGAATGAATATGTTCATTGTCATGCTGAAAAAATGCCCAACAATGCAGGGACTGAGGAAAAGGTAACATCGTCAGTTTCAGTTTTTTGTATTACATCACACAGTGGTGTGTGAATTCATGACAGCGTTGATAAATCACAACACCTTCAGCACTCATATATCCCAATATAAGAGTGTTTCTATCACTGAATGTCACTGTGGGAACCAGACACTTCTCATTGTACTCCTCCTCTAGCAACACCAGAACATTTTGGATGCTTTCGGATCTGAAATTATTGATTTGGTCTCTTGAGACAAGAGTGTGGATTCCCAAAATCTATATTTTGTAAATGCAAGCCTTGGAAGAGGCTAAATGAGTTTATTGTGCTTTGGCTACGGTAGTTAATTCTAGTGGTGACAACAACCATGCATGTCATTTCTGCAGGCTGTGTCATACTCTGTGAGATAAACTGTCACTCTTGTCATAGCTTTTGCTGGCTCTAAAGACACTTGCATGGTTTTCTCCTGCTCTTTTCCAGTAAAAATTCACTAATCACTAAACGAAAATTTAAAGTGAAGACCTGATTATTTTAGGAGCCTTGTCACAAGTCCATTGTTTTTGAATGTCAGTGGTGCTTATGCTATATTTCCACACTTAAAACAATGATTTGATATTTCTTGTGTACCATTGTCCTCTTTTATGCTAAGAAATGACTCTCCTGGCAGTTTTCTCCTAAGTGGTTCCACTGCTGCCAGCATTAAGTCTGAGTATGATTCAGTGGGCTATATAACACTTTTAATTGTCAGGAAATTACTTGTCTTTAAAAGTTTTGGTTCAACATACTTAACTGTTGATCAAAAATTCCCGTAAACCTACACTATTTATTTATTTTTTTTATTTTGTAACTTTCAGGAGGGTGTACTCATTTTTGCAACACAACACTTTATTGCCTTGATAAGAAAATCTTATCTTCCTGAATAATTTTGACATTCTTCTTTGGTAAATGATCAAGCAGGCTTGTTGGAACATGGTATCCCCAAAGAACCCTAACATGTCTTCTAAGTAGTGCTGTCAAACGATTAATCGCGATTAATCGCATCCAAAATAAATGTTTATGTTTACATAATATATATTTGTGTACTGTGTATATTTATTATGTATACATAAATACAAACACATGCATGTATATATTAAGGAAAAATATTTTAGATTTATATATAAAATATATATATTTATTTATAATCTATATTGTATACAGGTATAAATATATATACATATAAATATTTTGTTTTAATATATACATGTATGTGTGTGTATTTATATGTACATAATAAATATATAAAGTAAACACACACATAGTATGTAAACATAAACTTTTATTTTGGATGCGAATAATCGCGATTAATCGTTTGACAGCCCTACTTCTAAGTAAAGAGTAATTGCTGAATTTGTGAAGTTTTAGAGGGAGTGTACTCATTTATGCTGTGCACTGTATACCTCCTGTAAACGATGTAAGTTTACAGTGAGATTTCAGTACTTTTACATTACTTACGTACAGCACATTTAATGTAAGATGTATATTTTCTAGAAAAAAAAATCCATAAACTTCTAATTTCAAACTTTCTGTATTTGATTATTCTTTCTTACCAAGTTCTTAAAAATTCCAAAACCAATCAATCACAACAATGTACATTATCTCACAAAAGTGAGTACACCCCTCACATTTCAGCAACCATTTTAGTATATTTCAAAGTGACAATACAATAGAAATGAAACTTGGATATATTTTATAGTCAACATGCAGCTTGTATAGCAGTATAGATTTACCGTCCCCTGAATATTACACAACATACAACCATTATTGTCAAAATAGGTTTAAATTAAATTAAAAAAGTTTAAATTAAACTTCTACATTTTTAAGAACTTGGATGTTTGAACTAGATATTAAACAAATTCTCCTTTTCAGCATCCCAGACATCCTAATTTGTCATTGACCCCCTTACCATTGTTCCATTTTGGCAACAATATGTCATACTGCAGACTCCTCACACCCTGCTATGCTGTGCTGAAACAAGTCAGACGTGTATGTATGTGTTTATTTGTGTGTATCCTTGAGATCTAAACATGTCTCTGTTACCCCGCTGTGCTGCTAATATCTGAACTGATACTAAGCATCCAGGACTCAGCAGGAGGTGCAGAAAATGTTCATACCATGCAGAGAGGAAGCCTGTTTGATCTCCATATTCTCCGTCCACTGGAAGTCAGATGGTCCATAAGTCACAGACATTAGATATGTTGGGTTTAAGGTCATAAATGCATTGAGGAAACCCTGTAAAGTTTCATGTGAATATAATACACAGTTTTATACTTCTTACACTCCAATCATTTTCACAGTCTGCCGGATTTATCAGTCACAATCATTTAACAGCTACTAAAGATAATTTTGGTTTGAAATGAATAATGTGTAAGCTGAAACAGATGTAAAGGGATGTGCTAGCAATCTCAGTCACCTTTTTGAAACAACTTTTTTTTTTTTAATCTGGGAGAGATGCAGGCAATATTATCATCTGCTAAACTGATTCACATTCAAGATCTAAACCTTGACTGATTCAACGGTTTCATCAAACTAAGTTGTGATTTGAATTAAATTAGTTCTTTTTCAAAGAAAAATCACCCCTGAAATTTATATAACAGGTCACGTAAAAAATGTACAAGGAAATGACCGAAGTATTGACAACAGAGCTATTTCATCAAGTCTAGTAAATGGTTTCCAAACGCAATCTACCTTGTTATGCTGACCGATGTTTATAGCATTTATCTTCTAGAAACATTGACTCCTGGACAAATGATAAAATTGATGGCCGATTTTAAAGAGATTTTGCTGGCAAGTCTAACAATTTGATTTAATGGGGATAATGAGAACAATCTGTAAGATCTTGATGGCCCGGGTTGGTGTGGAAACTAATGGAAATTGAAATCTATATAGAAGAAACTGCCTGGCTAAGCTATTCCAAGACAAAAAATAATGGGAAAGGTAACATTCGCCTTGCTGAATTTAGAAACTAACAAGTCTGACCTTCAGTCACCATTCATATGCTGCTATTGCATCAGTTATGAATGAATAGTTAGGTAATGGTTTATGTATTTGCTCTTTAGATAAATCGTCATGAGCAAAATCTTTAAAACTATTACAATTAAAGTATTTCTGGAAAATAACATATTTCACAGCTTACTGTACTTAAGAATTGCCCCCTTCGACAGGAAGACCAAATTGAACAACTCTTTATTGAAATAGGCTGATGAAATACTGTAACCTCCACCCTGCAGCTTGGTTAACTTAATTAAAATGAGCTAAAGCAAGACAATTCTTGAACATTTTATAACAATTTAAATTCCATTACGTTCAATCCAATTAAATTAGTAAATTGGAAGTTGACTAAATCTTTTTGTGTTGGCAACTGAAGCACAATAGAATTCTAGTTCTCAGCATGCTTTCAAAGAAACCCAATTTAGAGATAAAATATCACTTAATTCTGACATTTTCTGTGTTTATTAGTGAGGAGACTTGCTATTGTTTGATGTTCAGATTTGTTGAATATTTTGTAGCTTTTGTAGTTACTTTTGTGCTAGAGAGCAGAGCTTGTGCTTTGGTTGTAGGCAGCTACATGACATACATGGCACATAGAGCTTTACCCAGTGATCAATTGCTGTGCTAATACCAGTGCAGTGACCATGTCTTTTTAATTTTCTACTCCCATACATTACATCTAGTAAAAGAAAATGTTATAGTTAGTGTGCGAACATGTTCAATGCTAGCTATTTTTTTACTACAAGACTAATTGGATCTGCAAGTAAATTGTTTTCAAGAGGAATTCACAGAATAAAGGCCTGTTCAAGAATGATAACTGTAATGATAACTATATCACCATCCACACCAATGCACAGTAACAATCTGTTTATTATAAACACATGCTACAGTTATTTTATCTAGCACTCTCAATGTTTTTATTGTTCATCAGCTAGAAACAAATTGTTGTGAAAGTGATTCCAACAATATTGTTTTCTCTGTGTCATTATTGTTATACAGTGCCTTGTAAAAAAAGTATACCCCTTCATTTTTCATATTTTGTTATGTTGCTGCCTTATGTTAAACTGTGACTTTTTCCACATCAGTTTACACTTCATGCACCATAATGACAAAGCAAAAACAGAACAGTCACAAATTCATATATTTATTAAAAATAAAAAAACTGAAATAACTACATTGCATAAGTATTCATACCCTTAACTCAGTTAGTTGAAGCACCTTTACAGCCACAAGTGCACTGTAAAAAAAAATCAGTAAAATTTACGGTAGAAAACTGGCAGCTGTGGTTGCCAGAATTTTACCGTAAAAATATGGTAGCAACGTTTTAGAGTTTACGGTAAATTTACAAATAAATACCGTAATTTCATTAACTGATACAATTGTAATGTACCAGCCTGTTGAAGTACTGAAATCTGTTTTATACCTTTGCAATACACTGATAACCACCAAAACCAGGTGATGATGAGAAAGTCACATGATAAACTAAAGCCCATCACAAGCAGCTTTTTAAATATTAACATATATAGAAGATGCACAGTGTCATTCACACAAACCCTAAACACCATCATGATAACACACATGAAACTGAAATAATGCAATAAACATTCATTTAACAACATTAAATGTCATATACAACCCTAATGTACAAACCTGCTAAGACAAAACTAAGAAGAAAGAGTTATTTCAACAGAAACACATCAAATTGTAACGCAGGGAATTCGGGGAATGTACGGTTATTCACTGTAAATTTTACAGTCTTTTACCGTTAATCATTTAACAGGTTTTTACTGTAGCATTTTTACAGTTTTTTACTGTTAAATTCACTGCCATTTTTTACAGTGTGGTTTTGGGTCAATTATATGCCACTCACCTCTCAAGCTCTGTCATCTTGAATGGGGTCTGGCAGACATTTTTTTTTAGGTTTCTCCAGAAAGGTTTGATTGTGTTCAAGCACAGGCTCTGGCTGGGCCACTCAAGGACGTTCACAGAGTTGTCTATAAGCCACTCTTGGTGTGCATATTTTTATTGTCCTGTTGAAAGGTGAACCTTCTGTCCAGTTCTGAATGCTGGACGGGGTTTTCATTAAGGCTTTCTCAATATTTTGGTGCACTGAGCTTTTCTTCCACTCTGACGTGTCCCTCAGTTAGGCTACTCCCAGCACACTTTACTTTTAAGATGGTATTCTTCAGGTGATGAGCAGCGTCCGGTTTCTTTAAAACATGATGCTTGGAATTTGAGGTTCATCAGACCACATAATCGTGTTTCTCACAGTCTAAATGGTCCTTAAGGTTTTTTTGCAAATTCCAAGTGTGTTTTCATGTGTCTTCACTGAGGAGAAGACTGAGTCTTGCCACACAACCATAAAGCCGAGATCGGTTAAATGTTGAAGTGATGTTCGTCCTTCTGTAAGTTTTTTTCTATCAGCATGTATGATCATGGAGGCCAGGAGGCCAGCTCGTGGTTGTTTCAAACTTCTTCCATGAACGGACACTACATGCTTCTGTGAACCTTCAATGCAGCAATTTTTTTTCCTCTTCCCCGGATGTGTGGCTTGATCAGGCAATCCTGTCTCTGAGCTTTTTTTTTATTATCATTTCAGGGCTTGGTTTTCACTCTGATATGCATTTTCAGCTGTTAAACCTTTTATTAAGACATCTGTGCCTTTTCAAATGATACCCTTTCAACTGAATTTGCCACAGGTTAACTTAATTCGAAGATAAGGCAGCAACATAACAAAATGTGAGGGGTTAAGGGGTATGAATACTTTCGCAAGGCACAGTTGTGGTGTCGATGCTATTCTTTTACATTTAGAACAATTTTAAAAACTATTTCTTTATCGTTATTACTATTGGGATGAACGGGCCTTAAAGAGATAGTTTACCCAAAAATGAAAACAGTGTCAATAATTACTCTCCCTCATGTCATTCAAAATATGTAATTCATCTTTAGAACACAAGACAGGATATTTCTGATGACATTTTTCTGACCCTGCATAGACTGCATAGACTACAATGTTCAAGGTCCAGAAAGGAAGTGATGACATTGTTAAAATAGTCCATGTGACATCAGTGGTTTAACCTTACTTTTATGAAACTATGAGAATGCACACGCATGCATCGTGGTACTCTCATGAATGTGGGCTGACTAAAACAAAAGAGAAGAAATTGTGGAATAAAGTCGATTTTTTATTTATTTTTTATTTTTTTGCACAATAAGTATTCTCATAAAGCTTCATAAAATTAAGGTTGAACCACTGGTGTCCCATGGAATATTTTAATGATGTCCTTACTACCTTTCTGGGCCTTGAATGTGACAGTTGCGTTGCTGTCTATGCGAGCTAGAAAGCTCTCAGATTTCATAAAAAATATCTTTATTTGCGTTCCAAAGATGAACTAAGTTCTTGTGGGTTTGGGTTCATGACGTTCCAAACCTGTGTGACATACTTTCCTCAATAACACAATAAAAGATATTTATTTTAAAAAAAAAAAAAAACAACATGTTATTTTGTTAATACAATGAAATTTAGTGAGATTCAATATTGTTTTGAACTCCACTGACTTTCATTGTATGTACAAAAACATTCATCAGAATATCATCTTTTGTACTGTATTTTTGGGTGAACTATCCCTTTAAGTTGGACAATAAATGTGGTGAGACTTCCAGGAGTCTGTAAGCCAGACTGGAACAGATTCTTTCCATTTCAGTGTGCCTTATGCATCAGATGGTCAGTGAACAGGCTGTGGGTGGTTTGTGGGTAAGTCGTTTGAGGCTGAGACTAGCTGAGACCAATGTGAGTGGTCTTTACCCAGCCTCGGGTCTGTGTGATTGTCCAGCTGTCTTAGCACTGACTGACCAGAGTCTTAAGATTCTCTGAGAGGTTGAGTCATGGCAGTGGGACTGCTGGGTTTGTCAATCATTCATAACTCATTCCTACAGCAACCTGGAGACACGATCCGCCTCTGCACCCAGACGATTTATCATCACACCGTCACAAAGATTGGTAGCATAACGGAGGTGGTGGAAATCGACCGACATAAGTTTTGATGACTCGTTACAAGTTTGTGTCACAAATCATACAAAGTGTCCACACAACTATGTCATATTTTTGTGCTGAGGGACTACTCTCTCTCCGCCTTTTCGTCTATTTTGGGTGGAAAAATACCCTTGAGAGATCATTCTGCAGAATATTGACATTAATAAAATATTCTCCCGCACTCGCATGTTCAGTGTACGTAGAATAGTGTGACTTTGGTCACTGTGGTCAATATTTCATACTTTGGGGAGCTTTCCCCATTCTCATATTTCTGTAAGACGTTTTATGGTCTTGTGGGGATTGACCTGTGCAGTGAACAGGGACAGACCCTTCTTCATGTTGTCATTAAAGACAAATGGAGGTCACTTGTGGCAGATTTATACTTTCTTTGTCCGAATGTGTGAACACATGTGATCAAGCACCTCAGAGTGTGTGACACACAAAAGCATTGCCATCCACAGAAATCCTCTCACTTGCAACTGAAGAGCACCTGTACATTATAGTGGTTTGTCTTGCCCATTTTATGACATGGACTATTTCTGGAACGAACAGAGTACAGAATGGGGTCTAAAACACGTTTCTTATTCAATAAATGGTCAGTGAAACGAGAACCTCGCTTAACCTTGAAAATGTTGACTGACAACTTTAGGGAGTCAAATTAAATTTTATATGAGATTAATTTAGCCTAAATTAAGCTGTCACTCAGTAAGCTAGTTTGGGACCAAATGCTGGTTTATAGTAATAAAAAAAATGTAAAAAAGCAATTTTTTTCTTGTCATGATAACGCTGAAGTTTCAGCAGTCGTTACACTAGTCACATGATTCTTCAGAAATTATTATAATATACTGATTTGGTTGTTGTTGAAATCAGTTGTAATGCTTAATATTTTTGTGGAAAGCATGATATATTATTTAGGAATCTTTGATTGCTTGGAACTGCCTTTATTTGAAAAAGAAACATTGTAAACATCTTTACTGTCACTTTTGATCAATTAAATTAATTATTGCTGAATAAAAGTATTATGTCTTTTTTTTTTCTTTGACCTCAAATTTGTAGATTTCTGGTAGATTTCGGTAGATTGGTTGATTGGAAATGTAATCATACTGACCCCCAAAATTTGAATGGTTTAATTTTGTAAAATGTAATGGCTCAGTTTGACAAATGCAGTCAACATTACAATATTTGTAAAAAATGTAACAAACTGAATGCTATTCTCTATCTATTGTTATCTTCAAAATTTTAAGAGGGACTTTAAAATTAGCTGCTTTTCATGCCTAGAGATTTTTTATGTTAGATATAGTTATCAAACATATATGGAAGCCCATTTCTTGCACAATTCTGACTTTTATTTCTTGCAATTGCAAGATTATATCCTGCAATTCTGACTATATAATGGACACAATTTTAAAAAATAATGCTGAGATATAAACTCTAAATTGTGAGAAAAATGTCAGAATTGCACGTTTATAGCTCAGAATTCTGACATAACTTTTAATTGCGAGTTTTTATCTCAGAATTCTGAGGAAAAAAGTCAGAATTGTGAGATATTAACTGCAGGAAGAAATAATTCTGACATTATAACTCACAATTGCGAGTTTATATCTTAGAATTCTGAGAAAAAAAGTCAAAATTGCAAGTAACAAAAGTCAGAATTAAGAGATAAAAAGTTAACCACTTTTAAACCAAAGTATACCATATTAATTTAAAATGCTTTCTGTTTGACTTTTCCTTCATTACAGCTTTTGGTCTCATTACAGAAAAAAAATGCAATTTGCAAGTTCTGCAATTAAGGAAAGAAATTTACCATTACAAATTTGAATTAGTAAACAAACAATCACTGACTTGCTGAGTGCTAAATCAAGCTTTATGCTTCATACCTTTGTGATTTGAATCGTGAATGCTCAGATAATTGTCAAATGTTTCCGCACGATACTCAGAGTTAAAGTAATGGAACACCATCCTGAAAAACTTGACCTTATTTAACAGGAATCTGTCATCCCTTCCTCTTCATCTTCTTGGTGCATTTCACATTCATTGAAATTAGAGAGAGATGGCACCGTATTAAAGTCGTATGAGTTATACCCTTTAGACAACTGCTGTGATTTCCATCCATTTCCTTTTTGTTAGAATGAAATTTTATTCAGTGAGAGAGTCACTGCTGATGCACTGCAGTATTTCTCTCTCTGTCTGGCACAGCGGTGATATAGCTGGGTAGAAGGCCGACTGTTTTTGCTTTGAGTCTGTCTGTTTGAGCCAGGAGGCACAGATAAAGGGGAAGATAATTTAGAGCTCAGAAGAAATTCCTAGAAGTCTAAAACTGGGCCAGGACCACCTTTTTGTGTTTCTTTCAGACAGCCTGCAATAAATGGGCAGTTCTGTATCTGTAACATTAGCTCAGAACAATCAATAAAAACTGGGCTTGTGCGGTAAACTAAAAAGTACCATAGTACAAAAAATTATCATAGTATATTATCATCCTTTTGATACCAGCTGCTGTTCAGCACATTTTTAGAGCTCAGACAATGTGTCAAATCATCAGTGTTATTGCACTGATGCATAAGATATATTTAATATATTTTAATGGATTTGCCGAACTGACATTTAGAACTGTTTGATTCAGTAAAGTTTCTAAAAATCAAGGAGTAATTTGCATACTTTGTATGGCCCAATGTGCCATTTTAAATACATATTTAATAACTATATATGTAATTAAATATTAATTAATTATTGCAGATCAGATTTTCATTACCCATGTGTTTTAATGCAGTTTGAGACAGCAAATTTTGATTTATTTTAAGTCATAAAATGTTAAGTTTGTCATGTTTTAGTTATCTGAATTGTTTTAGTTTAATCTTATTTAGCCTAAAGCCAAAACGTGCAATACAGACACAGATCAATTGGACCGTCGTTCCTCTAACATTTTTTGTCATTTGGTGGCCTACACTGCAAAAAATGCTTTTCTTACTTAGATTTTTTGTCTTGTTTCCAGTCATAATATCTAAAAATTCTTAAATCAAGAAGGATTTTCTAGACAAGTAAAAATGATGATCTTGTTTTCAGAAAAAAATAAGTTAAAATTAAGAGAGTTTTTGCTTGAAACAAGCAAAATAATCTGCCAATGGGGTAAACAAAATAATCTAGTTTTCATCTTGAAATAAGATTATTATGCTTTCCCCATTGGCAGATTATTTATAATAATTTTTACTTGTCTAGAAAATCCTTCTTGATTTAAGAATTTTTAGATATTTTAGCTGGAAACAAGACAAAACATCTAAGTAAGAAAAGCATTTTTTTGCAGTGTAGAGAGCTCAGCACACTGCAAATGGAAAACCCCCCCCCAAAAAAAAAAAAAAAAAAACGTGCAAATAGAAAAAAAAAACCCTACAAATTAAGAAAACATCTTAATCAGTTTGACAACACATATGCTGCAAATACTCACAACCTGACCAAATACAAAACACATTGCAATTACTCACAACACAACCAAATACATAAACGCACTGCAAAAACAGAAATGTGCTGCAAATACTCACAACACAACCAAATACACAAATGTGCTTCAAAACAGAAGCCTGCTGCAAATACATGCAACACACCCAAATACAGAAACACAATGCAAATACGACACAACCAAAAACAGAAATGCGCTGCAAATATTCACATCACAACGAAATACAGAAACGTGCTGCGAAAACAGAAACATACTGCAAATACTCACAACACAACCAAATACAGAAAAGCACTGCAAAAACAAACACACTGCAAATACTCATAACACAACCAAAAACAGAAATGTGCTGCAAAAAACAGAAATGTGCTGCAAGTATTTGCCAAATACAGAAACACAATGCAAATACAACACAACCAAATACATAAATGCACTGGAAAAAAAAATAGAAATGCACTGCAAATATTCACAACCAAATACAGAAAAAAAGAGAAAGCACTACAAATACTCACAACACAACCAAAAACAGAAATGTGCTACAGATACTAGCAACACAACCAAATACAGAAACACGCTGCAAATACTCAAAACACAACCAAATACAGAAACATGCTGCAAAAAGAGAAAGCACTACAAATACTCACAACACAACCAAAAACAGAAATGTGCTACAAATACTCACAACACAACCAAAAACAGAAATGTGCTGCAAATACTTACAACACAACCAAATACAGAAACACGCTGCAAATACTCACAACACAACCAAATACAGAAACATGCTGCAAGAAGAGAAAGCACTACAAATACTCACAACACAACCAAAAACACAAACGTGCTACAAATACTCACAACACAACCAAATACAGAAATGCGCTGCAAATACTTACAACACAACCAAATACAGAAACATGCTGCAAAAAGAGAAAGCACTACAAATACTCACAACACAACCAAAAACAGAAACATGCTGCAAAAAGAGAAAGCACTACAAATACTCACAACACAACCAAAAACAGAAATGTGCTACAAATACTCACAACACAACCAAATACAGAAACATGCTGCAAAAAGAGAAAGCACTACAAATACTCACAACACAACCAAAAACAGAAATGTGCTACAAATACTCACAACACAACCAAATACAGAAACATGCTGCAAAAAGAGAAAGCACTACAAATACTCACAACACAACCAAAAACAGAAATGTGCTACAAATACTCACAACACAACCAAAAACAGAAATGTGCTACAAATACTCACAACACAACCAAATACAGAAAGATGCTGCAAAAAGAGAAAGCACTACAAATACTCACAACACAACCAAAAACAGAAATGTGCTACAAATACTCACAACACAACCAAATACAGAAACATGCTGCAAAAAGAGAAAGCACTACAAATACTCACAACACAACCAAAAACAGAAATGTGCTACAAATACTCACAACACAACCAAAAACAGAAATGTGCTACAAATACTCACAACACAACCAAATACAGAAACATGCTGCAACAAGAGAAAGCACTACAAATACTCACAACACAACCAAAAACAGAAATGTGCTACAAATACTCACAACACAACCAAAAACAGAAATGTGCTACAAATACTCACAACACAACCAAATACAGAAACATGCTGCAAAAAGAGAAAGCACTACAAATACTCACAACACAACCAAAAACAGAAATGTGCTACAAATACTCACAACACAACCAAATACAGAAACATGCTGCAAAAAGAGAAAGCACTACAAATACTCACAACACAACCAAAAACAGAAATGTGCTACAAATACTCACAACACAACCAAATACAGAAACATGCTGCAACAAGAGAAAGCACTACAAATACTCACAACACAACCAAAAACAGAAATGTGCTACAAATACTCACAACACAACCAAAAACAGAAATGTGCTACAAATACTCACAACACAACCAAATACAGAAACATGCTGCAAAAAGAGAAAGCACTACAAATACTCACAACACAACCAAAAACAGAAATGTGCTACAAATACTCACAACACAACCAAATACAGAAACATGCTGCAAAAAGATAAAGCACTACAAATACTCTCAACACAACCGAAAACACAAACGTGCTACAAATACTCACAACACAACCAAATACAGAAACACGCTGCAAATACTCACAACACAACCAAATACAGAAACATGCTGCAAAAAGAGAAAGCACTACAAATACTCACAACACAACCAAAAACAGAAACGTGCTACAAATACTCACAACACAACCAAATACAGAAATGCGCTGCAAATACTAACAACACAACCAAAAACAGAAATGCGCTGCAAATGCTTGCAACTCAAACAAATATAGAAACATGCTGTAAATACTCACAACACAACTAAATACAGAAAAGATCTGCAAATACTCACAACACAATCAAATACAGAAAAGAGCTGCGAATATTCACAACACAACCAAATACAGAATCACACTGCAAATACTCATAACACATCCAAATACACAAATGTGTTGCAAATACGCACAGACAAGATCGAAAATATTTAAGGAAACCTGGGCTGGGACATGCTTTTAAATGTCACCATACAATAGATTTAGTGGTAGTTTTTGTCATTAAAATTTGTTTTTATTTAGTTTTCACCTCTTTCTTGACAGTGCTGACTAAAATAATTTGTCATAAAATTAACATTGTTTTGAGAAACATGTGCAGACCTGCCTATAATTAATTGACAGACCAAATACAATTTTTGATGCCTGATCCAGCACATCACAGTATTTTCACTATGGACTTTCCATATGCAGCCTTCCAGCATATGGAAAATCTGCTTCATTTAAAGCCCCAGTTTGTGTTGTTGTTATGCAGGATTAGATGTTCTGCGATGCAAAAGCGAATCTGTGTTGAGATTGTGGGCATATGATCCACTTAGCACTGATTGCTGTTTTCTTCAGGTGCTTTCCTAACATCTGGGCTCTATGGTGGAAAGATGCAAATGAGTGTCTGCAGTACACAACGGGTCAAACTCACCAAAGCATTCAGCGCTTTGAAATGTGCCTCCAAAGGGAGTGTGGTTGGTATCAGCGGTAGACACTCTTTCAAGCTATCGCACATAGACTTGATTGCTGTCTCTTGTCATTAAGGTGATATTTTGAGCATCTCCTCTGTTCTCAGAAGTATTCACAGTTCCAGAGAAAGTGTTTTATCAGCTCTTTATGTAACACTTATGTGCATTACAAAGGCAAGTACATTACATTTACAAACGGACGTCTGAAAGAAGCAACACTCAACAAGCAATTCTCTTTTTTTTCACTGAGCGATTTGCAAAAGATAAACTGAGCTCAGTTACAGTCAAGATACCATCATTACCTCTGGCTATTTCAAAACTCCTGGTATGTCCTGTCCTCCTGGAAAAGAATACATCAGCAAAGTGATTTACTCTGGAACTAGGCAATCACAGTATAAAAAAGGGACAAATTGCCTCTCTCATCAAACCAAACAGACAGGCACCTCTCAGTGCAGGGTTAAGCGTGGAGACTTTCATCAGTAATTCCCAACAGCATGCCTGTATGCCGCTCTGGGCTGCTGTGCCCTCAGGTTTCAGGTCTCTTACATCCTACAGATACTACAGACCATAACCTTCAGCATGAGTTACCATCCACAAAATGACACTGCTGGAACAATGGGTGCAAAATACTTGAGTAATTATACATTATTATACACTACAGTTTAAATGTTTGGGGTCAGTACGATTTTTATCTATTGCTTTTTATATAAACTGATATTTTTATTCAGCAAGGATGCGTTAAATTGATCAAAATTGACAGTAAAAACATTATTAATATTACAAGAAATGTATAAATGCTATTTTTAAGCATTCTATTCCTCAAAAAATCTTAAAAAAAATGTAATGTTTTATGATTTCCACAAAACAATATTAGGCAGCACAACTATTTTTAATGGTAATAAAAATAGCCATCAGTGGAATAAATGACATTTTAAAATGTATTTAAAATAAAAAAAACAAACAAAAAAATTAAATAAATAAATAATTAAAAACGGTGACATATTGTATGATGCAATATGTAATATGTGAAAGATTGTAGCAACATTTTAGGTTTTACAAATGTAACTTAAAATTTTGATCAAATGTTGAAGTATTGAAGTACTAATATCTATTTTGTATTATTGTAATACACTGATATTATTACAATAAAGAAAAAGCATCAATACAAAGTGTAATGCAGGGAATTTATGGTTTTTCACTGTAAATTATACAATAATTTGTTCTTTATCACTCCCAAAAACTTGCTCTTCTGAAACCTGTGAAATTACATTAAATTTAATGTTAGATCTGTTTATCTGTTGATTTTTTCCTTGTATACAGTACGGAAACTTACTGTACTTATTTTTACTGCATTTTGTCTCTTATTGTTAAAAATCTTTTTTTTTGGTTGTTTGTATTTTTTTTTTTTTTTTTAAGTTTTAACTGTAATAATAACATACAGTTATCTGTAATAATAATATACAGTTTAACTGTATATTTGATTAAATAAATGCAGCCTTAAGAGACTTAAGAAAACCTAAAAAAACCCAAAAAACTTACTGATCCCAAATGTTTATACAGCATTATTTTGGGAAATCTATATATATATATTTTGATATATTTCTTTTTTTTTTTTTTTAAGACAATGGATTCCAGTTTTGTTGGAATACATTGTTGTTCAAGGTAAGACAACTTGTTGTTTTGCACAGCTTTTGCATTAAATAACTTTAATAAGAAAATCTCAACAGCATGTCATATGATATTCTTTTGCTTTTATTAGTTATTTATTCACTGCTTCCCTTTATTTTATTCTGTTTCCACACAAATTTGCCCAGAGGGTCTGTTTGACCTTATTCTAGCATCTGTATGAAAACAAAAACTTCTCTCGGTCAATCTCTACAACTATAATTAATTGGTTATTAAGTGATGTCCCTGTTGACATTAACAGTGTATTGACTTGTATGTTAGAATTCACTGCATGATGCTGCTGCTGCAATGCAATGCAAAATTCTGGCTTTCGGTTCTATTAAAAACACACATAGTTTAATGAGGCGGATAGGAATGATAGCGCAATCTCTAGGGTTTAATATAGAGATGGGAGACTGCCGTTCATCAAAATTCGACCACTTATTCTCTGTCTCAGAGAACATGGAGTAAGTTCATTCATAGACCAATTACACAAGCCCTCGGAGGAAGCTAAGAAACAGATGCAGAGGTGCTGGGTGCGTAAAATGCGGCATTTCTTCAAATTTCATCAACTATGACCACTTTTGGCCCAGTAGGCTTATACTTTTTATTAGTTTAGATTCATTACTTTGTCCACTTGCAACATCCAACAGACTATATCAATTTATTGCAGGACATTTTTACCATTTTGGTCACCTAAACTCATTTAGCATTAAACAATTGAAATGTTTTGTTTATTTTACTCTTTATTTTGATTATGTAATATCTTATGATGGATTTTTATATTGAGAAAAGTGTATGTCTATGTAAAATAAAAAAAACAGTTGAAATCTACTCATCTGATTAAAATACAACATACATTTGCCTGCAGTTGTACAACAAACAGATATTTGGTATTCCTGCTCATACTGCACATACTGTATTACTGTCTGCATGTGCTACATGTATCCAGTTCATTTAGATTCTGTTCGTATTCACACCTGTGTCAGCTCTCAACCGCAAGTCTACAGGGAATAAACAAACTCTCACACACCTGCTTTCTAGCAAAACAGCTCACTATCATGTCAAACAATGGCATACATCAAATGCCCCATCTAATATTACACAAATGATTCTTGTAATCACCCAGTGTGATTCCCTTTTATAACTACAGTTTGACTACAGAGCAGCCATCTGTCTGAGTGTAAGAAGAGAAGTGTGTAACTGTCAGGCACAAAGGATTTAGATCTTTCTCGGAGTAAGAACAATGATGTAGTTGAACGCCTCTGCGCTTCTGAACACAAACCCTGAAAAGAGCTGCAGTGGACTGAAATGTGGTTTGGATCAGATCTTTTCAGTCTGAAGTGCACACAGCATGAAGAAAGTATCTGTCTATCTATCTATTGGGGTGTAATGGTTAAAGGTTCTTTTAGTTTGGTACGTGTTGTGGTTTTTATATTACTTTTGCAAGATATTTCCAACACTACAGAGCATTAAAATAAAAAAAAAACACTACCTGGATTCCTTAATTCTAAACAGCCACAATATGTACCTCGGGTAGCGTTATAAAAATGCAGCAATATGTGCAAATACTGCATAACTGCTGTGAAATGTCCAGTGAAGTATTTAATTACGTTTTGCAGAAATGGCACAAAGTTTCATGAGCTTGGTTAGGTTTTGAAATGATTCTATCTATCTATCTATCTATCTATGAAAATAATTGTTTATAAAGTATTGTTTATCTTTTTGATCTTTCATTCAAACAATTCACAAAATTCTAACATATCACTGAGTAAAACAATGGAAAGTGGGGGGAAATCATTATGAAATTAATGTTTTTCTGTAGTTCAAGTTGGTCAAAATTTTTGGCACCCAGTTATTGCAACGTCCTTTTCTCAAGGTAATGGCTCTGAATTTTCTATTATAATGCCAGATGAGTTTGGAATCACTTCAAACAGAATCACTCCAGATCCTTCAGATTCCCATCTCCATGTTGGTGCTTCTTCTCTTTAGTTCACCCCACTAATTTTTGGGGGGTGACAGAAACTTAATTTTGTGCTCAGTAAGACATTAGCTATGTTTCCGTCACCCTGTTTTTATGCGCACTATGAAGTATCGCATGAGAAACGAGTGATGGAAATGCCACGTTTCAAAGAAAAATCCAGTTTTTATGCTCACTTTAGGTGGTTTTTGAATTGTGGGGAAAGGGTTACTGCAAATAATTGGAGATGGAAACACATTTGTCGAATAAGTTCCTCTGTATGCATCAAAAAATCACATGACTTTGTGGTATGGGACAGCAAAACCTTACTAACCAATGGACTGATCTTGTTCCACAGCATCTGAAATGTTGCTATGGTCATTCTAAAATGCCTGAGTGTAAAATGTATAATTGCCTCCAGGAACTGTTCTACGCAAATGCGTTCCCAAACAGCAGGCATCAACCTCCAAAAGCAACAACCACATTTACTGTGTTTTGTCTGCTTGCTCCGAGGCATAAGTAATTTATTATATATGAAAATCATTATATTCAGTGGCTTCTAATACTTTTTTAGTGATATAAGTTTATCAGGAAGTGACAATTTTGTTCTCTTGGACTTGTTGGATGGAAATGGAGCCTAGCCGCAAAATGTTTTATGATATTCTAATTTTGTTAAATTTGCAAATTTGGATGGAAACCTGGCTATTTTTTTGTGTTGATTTTGATGTTTGTTTTGGATTTTTGTCCTGATGGAAGATCCAGCCACAGCCTAGAGCCAGTCAGGTTTAGATTTTTTATCTGTTGGTATTTGATAGAATCCATGATGCCATGTATCTGAACAAGATTTCCAGGACCCCCAGGAGAAAAACAGGCCCACGACATTAAAGATCCAGCAGTATATTTAACCGTAGGCATGGGTTACTTTTTATCCCTGTCTGCACCAAACCTGTCTGGTGGGTTTTCTGCCAACAAGTTCTTTTTTAGATTTATCTGACCATAGCAGCCAGTCCCGTTTGAAGTTCCAGACGTCTGACAAATGGACATGCTGGAGTTTGTTTTTGGATGAGCAGGGAGGATTTTTCTTGAAACCCTGCAAAACAAAATGTGGTGATGTAGGGGCTGTTTGATATATTTTTTTAGGCTTTCTGACCCCAAGAATCAACTAATCTCTGCAATTCTTCCGCTGTCATTCTTGGAGAATCTTTGGCCACTCAAACTCCCCTCCTCACCATGCATTAGGACAATATGGACACATGCTCTTTTTCATGCAAATTTGAAAAATCTTTAGTCAGATGGAACCTCCTAACTATTGCCCCGAAGGGCAGGGTGCGAATTACACAGTTACCTTTTGGGGAGTCAGGGCCCGGTGTATTTTTTATGTTTTAAATAATTAATCAAATTATAATATTTACAAGTAACAACAATATTTACAAGTAAATCTCCATATTATGTGTAGGCTACTTTCTATCCGTGTAATGAAAGATCAAAAAGATCAAAAAGCCACCTTTGCTCATATTTACCAAGAGTGCCAATATTAGTGGAGGGCACTGTATCTATCTCTTTAATTATCAACATTTCCGTCAAATTGAAAAACTTATAGGAAAGGGAGAAGGGTTAGAGATTGGTATTCTTCTTCTTAGTTCGTGCCACTTCTCCTCAAAATGTTTGTGCCCTGTTAACAGTAATATCTCCCACCTTTTCTGCCTGTAACACTGGAGTTAATAGGGAAAATATGGGAAATAATTATGCCTAAACATCAAAGTGTTTTACGTTTAATCATTTAGAGGAATACATTCACTCTCTGTAAGAACAAACTGTATGCTACCTATTTCATTTACAAGCATTATCATAATTATATAGTAAAGTGTTGTGTAATTAAATTCCTTGGAGGTATTTATTCAGGCTGGTTAAAACTGGATTTCATAATGCATTTCAGATGCACAATATCACTGAACTTCACAAGCAGTGTCATCGCTCCACTGCAAAGCTATTACAAGAGGACAAGAGGAAAGCTAATTATAGAGGATATATTACTGTCAGACAGTCAGTTGAACTGATATACAGTAAATGCATAGACATTTATATATGCATAATAATAAACGTTGCCCTTGAAGAGTTGACATATTTTACGCACGCAAACACACACATGCACACGCTGGTAATTAGATTTTTTTTTCTCACATTCACAGTTAAGAGTTTGATGAGGAAATGACCGTGGTACTTGATGAAGTGTTGCTGTGGAGAAGGCCAGCACCTTCACTTTCACAATGAAGCTGTGATTTACTTACCATGCTTAGCGTGCTGTTAATGGCTGCGAGGGACATAGTCAAATGTCATTATGTCTCACTCCTTCTCTCTCTCTTTCATTTTCAACCTTCAGAAAAGTTTCTTCATCATCTAATAAGGATTCATGTACTTTCTCAGTTACTCCTTAACTGACTTCTCTCCCGCCTCTTTCTCTTGCCCATGGTTATTTTCAATGCTAAATTAAATTTGAGTGCAAAAAGAAGGCCTCTGATATTTAGATATAAAGATCACTTCAAATTACTACATTTATTACTCAATGGAACTCCATATTATCATGGATCAAACAGTGATTTAAAAGGGAGCTGATTCTTACTTTCCTGGCATAAGAATTTATTTAAAAAATAAACATGAATTAATTAGTTTTATGCCTACAGAACATTTTATAACTTTACACTGTGTCAAAAAAAGGTACAAAACTGTCAGAGGGGCAGTACCCTAAGGTACAAAAGGTAAATCTTTTGCTTTATTTACCCCTAAATGTTACATAAAGGTTACACTACCCTTTCAAAATCGACAAAATGTAAATTATTTTACCAAAATAAGAGGGATCATACAAACTGCATGTTATTGTTTATGTAGTACTGACCTGAATGAGATATTTTACATAAAAGGTGTTTACGTATAGTCCACAACAGAAAATAATAGCTGAATTTATAAAAATGACCCTGTTCAAAGGTTTACATCCCCTTGAATCTTACTGAACACTGTGTTCTTACCTGAATGAATCACAGCTGTTTGTTTTTGTTTGTTTTGTTTTGTTTGTTTTGTTTTGTTTTGTGAACGTTGTTCATGAGTCCCTTGTTTGTCCTGAACAGTTAAACTGCCTGCTGTTCTTCAGAGAAAATTTTCAGATCCACAAATTCTTTGGTTTTCCAGCATTTTTGTGTATCTGAGCCCTTTCCAACAATCACTGTATGATTTTGAGATCTATCTTTTTACACTGAGGACAACTGAGGGACTCATTACACTATTACAGAAGGTTCAAATGCTCACTGATGGGGGTGAAAACTTTTGAACAAAATGGAGATGTTTACATATTTCTTATTTTGCCTACTTTTTTTTTTTTCTTTAGTACTGCCCTTCAGGGGTTACAGAAGATAATTACATGTTTCCCAGAAGAAATAAATTACATTTACCCTGATCTTCAAATTCAAAAGTTTTCACCCCCCATAATAGTTGCATATGAGTCCTTCAGTTTTTACACTGCAAAAAATGCTTTTCTTACTTTGATTTTTTGTCTTGTTTCCAGCCAAAATATCTAAAAATTCTTAAAGCAAGAAAGACTTTCTAGACAAGTAAAAATTATTGTCTTGTTTTCAGAAAAAAATAAGTCAAAATTTTGTGAATTTTTGCTTGAAACAAGCAAAATAATCTGCCAATGGGGTAAGCAAAATAATCTAGTTTTCATCTTGAAATGAGATCTTATTTTGCTTACCCCAATGGCAGATTATTTTGCTTGTTTAAAGCAAAAACAAGACAATAATTTTTACTTGTCTAGAAAATCCTTCTTGATTTGAGAATTTTTAGATATTTTGGCTGGAAACAAGACAAAAAAATCTAAGTAAGAAAAGCATTTTTTTTTTTTTTTGCAGTACAGTGTGAAAAGATGGATCTCAAAATTATACAGTCCTTGTTGGAAAGGGTTTAAACACGCAAAAATGCTGGAAAACCAAATAATTTTCTGAAGAACAGCAATTTTCTGAAGAATGATTGTTCAGGACAAACAAGGGGCACAAGAGCTATCAAAATTAAAAAAATAAATACATAAAAAAAAAAAAAAAAAAAAAAAAGGTAAGAACACAGTTTTAAGAATCAAGTGTTTGTAAACTAGACATGGTCAATTCAGCTATTATTTTCTCTTGTGGACTATATGTAAACATCTTTTATGTGAAACATCTTTTTCAGGTCAGTAATAAATAAACAATAACATGCATTTTGTATGATCCCTCGTATTTTGGTTAAATAGTTAACATTTTGCAGATTCTGAAAGGCGATGTAAACTTTTGACCTCAACTGTATTAGTACCTATAGGTATATATTAGTACTTCAAAAGCACATATTTGTGCCTAAAGTGCAGTTAATTATCTTATGTAAGGGCACTACTAGTGAAACATGCCTTTATCATAAAAAAGATACAGTATCTTAGTATGTATGAACAAAATCTCAAAATGTACTCTAATATGGGTAATTGCACACTCTAATTTTAATTCTGTGGTTACCTAATAACTGCACCAGTATTTCCATTCCTCGACTCTGATTAGCTGAGTGGTGTTTCAAGAGTACTGATAAATTAGTCCAACTGTGCTGGGACTAATCACTCCCTTTGAACCAGTAGGTGGTGACAATCAGAGTGAATGATTCATTCGTTCAGACACACTGGTTCATTCAGGAATGAATCACATCCACATGCTGCTTAGTAGAGATGCAGCTGTGGCTACGTTTGAAATTATTTTCATTGGCAAAGCAAAAATAGACAGTTTCTGGAACTCTAATAAAATCGCTAACAAAATTGCTTAATTATCACTGCTACCACCAGCTTTGCATCAAAATAATGACACTCTGTTTTAAAGGAAACATTTTCAGTTATAGAGCCTTACATTATTGTTTGTGCTCCATCCATGCACTTATTATTTTACAAATTTTGCAATAACAACTTTAATGAAAACAAAGCAATGCATTTCAATAATTAGCCTTAGAGCTTCCTAGTATATGCAATTTTTAATACTCCCTCAATGATAAAAGTATCTATTGCAAGTCTTCCGAAATCAGTCAATAGTTTTGTGTGAGGAACAGACGTTGGAATTAAAACGTTAACTCTTTTTTCCTTGGTGTATATGTCAGAGGGCTGAAGGTTCAATAATTCACACTCGTATTCTACGCGCACACACATATAAACACAAACAGTATGCTATGGGGAGAAACCCATTGTTTTCTTTCAGAATAACCTTTTCACCTTTCTTTTTGTAACTGCTTAATGTTCCCAATGATTCTCACTTATGTGATCCCGGTTACAGCCTTTGTAAGACAAAGTCCACAGATCTAACAGCTAAAAAAAAAATCCCCACATAGTCCCAGAGACTGCCCTGTACAGTACACTCTGTACAGTACGTCACATTTTGCTTGGGACAGCACGCCCTTATACAAAAAAATCAATAGACTATAGTATTTTATCCCTCTCTAGAGAAGCCACCCTTCCAATTAATGTACTCTACCATATCCAATGTACTTGGATATAAAACACTGTCTAATCAACAAGCAACCTAATAGAGGTTAGCTTAATTTTGTTTTGTTATAGAAGACAATTGTTAGTGTTGGTCATGACACGTATTGTCTACACACAGCAGGTCTGCAGAAGAGGCACAAGCTAACACAAATGAATTATTAGAGTATAATTAGTGGCTCATGTCAAACAGATCAGCGAGACATCGGGTTTATATGTATATCCAAGTATGCTAATGGCTTTAAATGTTAATTGCTCTGCCCACGGAATAAATTACACGTTAACCTTGCTAAATCCTGATGTGTGACAGTGTTGGAGAGACTTAGAGAAACCGTATTTGTGATTTGACAATGCCTGCTTACATCTAGGAGCATTACGCAACATTTAGCTTATTAGCATCAAGGTTGTACAGAAAGCAGGAAAGCAGTGTTTGAGGTGCTAATGCACAGTCATTTGTGTGAAGGTGTCAGTCACGAGATATGGAATCAGTTATGCAAAGTGCTGCAAAAGTCACTGAATTTGTGGAAATAAATGTCTGAAAAACACATGAGGCTGATGGCTTGAAGCCCCTCATGTGGTCTTAGTCAGTTCGCTGACAGTCTGGCATGCCATAATCGATTTTTGCTGGCACAGCTCACACACACACACACACACACACACACAAACAGCCTGATTTATAAGAAGATTCTTTATTCATTGTAGTTTGGCATGCAGCCCCAGAAAACCATTTCTGACTATTAGCACAAGTATAAGTGTGTAATTAGAGCCCTAATGACATGTTTCACGCTTCATTTCTTTGGGTATCTACGCCCAAAAGTCAGGGGAGCAATCCAGAGAGATTCAGGGAATGGATTAAAAATTACAAGGTTTTAAAAATTGGTTCACTGAATTCAGAGTATTTACAAAAATGTTAAAAATCCCCAAAGTTTCAATATAATATAAAAAAGTTCAAAGGAATGTTTAATCCAAAAATGAACATTTGCTGAACATTTACTTAAAAAAGTTTTAGTATTGCATCACTTGCTCACCAGTACATTTTCTGCAGTGAATGGGTGCCGTCAAAATGAGAGCTGATCAAAACATCACAATAATCCACAAGTAATCCACACAACTCCAGTCCATAATTTACTCACCCCTATGTCATCCAAGATGCTCATGTCTTTCTTTCTTCAGTCGCAATGAAATTAAGGTTTTTGAGGAAAACATTTCAGGATTTCTCTATATAGTGGACTTCAATGGGAGCCAATGGGTTGAGGGTCCAAATTGTAGTTTTAATGCAGCTTTAAAGGAATCTAACAATCCCACCTGAAGAAGGGTCTTTTCTGAGAAGCCATCTGTCATTTTCTAAAAAAAAATTAACGCATATACTTTTTAACCACAAATGCTCATCTTGCAGTAGCTCTGCGATGCACATCTATTACATCATGCATTAAGTAATCACGTTGGAAAGGTCACGCGTCTTCGTCTGTGTACTCCGGTTCAAAAAGGTAGCGTAGGAAAAATCTTATTTTCTCCTACAACCTTAAAACCTTAAAAAACGTTTTGTTTGTAAAGGTTTGACTTTCTTTGCGCGTTCACTTTGTAAACACCTGGGTACTTCTGCCTATGTCATGCCCTTTCCAACATTACTTTGTAATGTGTAAAGTTGAACTAGTGCAATATAAGTATTTGTGGTTAAAAAGTATATAAATTTGTAGAAATTGGCATGTCATTTTGCTAGATAAGACCCATGTTCCTTGACTGGGATCATGTAGAGCCTTTGGAGCTGCATTGAAACTGCAATTTTTACCTTCAACCCATTGGCTCCCATTGAAGTCCACTATATGGAGAAAAATCCTGGAATGTTTTCCTCAAAAACCTTAATTTCTTAACAACTGAAGAAAGAAAGACATGAACGTCTTGGTAACATGGTGATGAGTAAATATCAGGAAATTTTTATTCTGGAAGTGAACTAATCCTTTAATGAAGAATTTATTACAAACACACAGCTTTTCACTTCACTAGATGGTAACTGATTGATTATAATCACGTGGAATACTTGAAGATATAGATGTAGATGAAGAAACAAACTCATCTCATCTTGGATGACCTGAGGGTGAGTACATTTTCAGCAAAGTTTAATTTTGGGGGGAACTATTCCTTAAAGGAGATGTCAGTGAGGCATAGGAGATTGTGGCCTTTGCCTTACTCATGGGACTCATAACTGTGAAACTATTTTCGTACAGTCCAGGACAGTTGGAAAGGCTCCTTTTCCTGCTAAATTTCAGGTATTCTGAAGCTCAGCCTCTGTGGACATAAATTCTGTATGAGATCATGAAGGCCTCAGTGCATCCTCGGACAGCACTAAAACACATTTTTACAGCTTCAGCAACAGCAAACGAGCCCTCATTTTCCCCACAATTTCTTTCAGTCTGGCACATAAAGATGGAACGTGTCTACACTTTCCGCTACCAGAAAAAATAATTAAGACTGCATATAATGAGGATGCATTTACACTTTAGTTTGTTTCTCATCTCTGTACTAAGTGTTCCATAGTCTCAAAATGAATTCATGTACAAAATGTGGTTCGTCCGTAAACTAATTCACATTTGACAAAGTTTATGTATTTGTAAACATCTGTTCACAATTTCATAACCTAATTCATATTCATAAAATACAGTTTGCAAATGCACAACCAAAGTTACATGCACAAAAGAGAAATAAAGCATGTTTCCACATTTGTGAATGTATCTATATGCACATATTGATTGGTGAACCTGCATTTGCAAAATGCTGTGTGTGGAAAGTTGTGTTTTCAAGAAGCATAACTTCACATAAGTTGCTGTTTGCAAATACAGTTGAAGTCAAAAGTTTACAGAATCTGCAAAATGTTAATTATATTTCACATAAAAGACATTTCTAAAGTCTACAAGAGAAAATAATCGTTGATAATTTAGAAAAATGACCCCGTTCAAAAGTTTACATACGCTTAATTCTTAATAATGTGTTGTTACCTGAATGATCCACAGGTGTTTTTTTTTGTTTTAGTGATAGTTGTTCATGAGTCCCTTGTTTGTCCTGAACAGTTAAACTGCCCGCTGTTTTTCAGAAAAATCCTCCAGGTCCCACAAATTCTTTGGTTTTTCAGTATTTTCAGAAGGAATAACACAGCTGTGGATCATTCAGGTAACAACACAGTATTAGGAATCAAGTGTATGTAAACTTTTCAATGGGGTCATTTTTATAATTTCAACTTTTTTTTTCTTTTGTGGACAATTATGTAAATGTCTTTTATGATATTTTTTTATTGAGGTCAGTACTAAATAAAAAGGAACATGCATTTTGTATGATCTCTCTTATTTTGGTAAAATAATTATCATTTTGCAGATTCTGCAAGGTGTACAGTATGCAAACTTTTGACTATATAAATTTAGTTGTGAATGTGAATTAGCTCACATTTTCACTGACTTTTTTTTTTAAATAATTTTCTAATTACTAATAGTTTTAAAAACATCTGTGCCATGATGATAGCACTAAAACAGATGCAATTGTCTCATATGAAGGTTCAAAGGAACTCTTCATAAGGATGACTCAATTTTCTTGCCCTTCTAAGCTCTTTGTTTACTAAACCTACACAGCATGCCCGCATTTCCGCTGTGTCTAATGGATTAACGAACAGGTGTGTCCATGTGTGGGAAGGACTGAAGCATTCAGGTGCGTCAAGCCTGCCGTCAAAGTCAGCCAGCTGAGCCAAAAACGTCGTTGTGATTTTGTGCTTTCAGAAGAAAGATCAGGCACGGAAAAGACATTTTAAGTTCCTTTGTTGTCATTGAGAAGCTCTATTGAGTAATAAACCCAATGGTAATCATTTTTAATGTATTTATCTGACTGCAATATTTTTCCTAAAGGAGTATCAATAGTTGCATACAGTATATCACTGTAAAACATCACAAAGTCACAGTCAAGCGTGTTTCAGATAATGTACTCACAAAACGGAATGCATTCAACACTCCACCTTATGAATAATACATTTTTATAATGGATTGTTCAAATATGCAAATCAATATCATGTCATATGGGGGAAAGCTGCTCTCTTAGCCATGAACACTGAGAAATTTACATGTGACAGTAATTACCACAAGCTGTCTCAGTTCTCAACAGTACACTAAAATTGTTTTAATTAGTATGTGCTGATTTTAGGCACTTGTTCATCAATACTTTCTAATTATGTTTTCTTTATTAATGACCTGGAAACCTTTCTGCCAACACTTTGTACAGTATATGGTGTTGATTTATTGAGGAGTTCACCCAAAAAGGAAAATCCTGTCATCATTTAGCTACTATATGTATGGGGTGCAGTGTTGGGGAAAGTTACTTTTAAAAGTAATGCATTACAATATTGCATTACTCCCTAAAATAGTAACTAATTACTTTTTATGGAAAGTAATGCATTATATTACATTTGTATTACTTTTGCATTACTTTTTAAATATGGGCAGGGCTCAATTTTTAGCAAATTTAAAAGCCCTTTCACACCAAAAAGTGAAATAAATAAGCCTAAGGCTGAAGGAAAAGTAAATTCACATCTGTACAGTAGAACTGTAAAAAAGGAAGTTTCAACACTTTTCGGCAATGAGAAAAATGAAGCACAAATGTTTTGCTTATACGTATGGTTGAATTGGATCAACAAAGGTCAGCAGCAAAGACATTGGTTTAAAAAAAAAGGGATTAAATACATAAAGGTAACAAAAGGTAACTCAGATATTTTCTTGTAAATAAATATGTAATGTGTTACTTTACTAATTACTAGAAAAAAGTATCTCACGTTACTTGTAATGCATTACTCCCAACACTGATGGGGTGTAAACAGTGGTGTATAAAGTACCTAAAAGCCATACTTAAGTAAAAGTACAGATATCTTAACAGAAAATGACTTTGCTCAGAAATAGGCCTAATGTTTTGTTTTACCATAAATTTTGAATACTGATATTTTAAATAATTTAAGACATAAAAAAATTCAATAAGTAAACACTGTCCATTGCTCAGAGACAAAAAACAGTGCTGTGATCTTTGTTTGGAACTATTTTTGTTGGCAAAATTGAGCAAAAACAAGCAATATTATGTCTAAAATGTAAGTCACTTATTGCCTTACTGAACTTGTATAAAATTATTATTAAATTTGTTATCATGCTGATATCTGTAGAAAAATGGTACACTTTGTGTGATACAGAGTAAATTAACCATATTATATTATATAAATATAAAAGTAATACAAAGCATTTTTGCCATCTACAATTTAGAATGCCTGAAATTTAGTTTTTATAGACTAATAAATCAATGTGCGTGCACTCTGTGTGTGATTTGGTGATATAGCCTTTTTGATATTATCATATTGCACATCATTACAACAACACTTACCATATTATCGCAGAAGATACTGTATATCGCACTCCCCAGACTCGACTTGAAAAATGAATCATCCGTGGTTGTGCGCGCACTTGTTTGTACATGAGCAAAGGTGTTTTTAGGAGTCTAACTTGCAAGCGCCAGACCACTGATTCGTCAAACCTGCTTTCCTGCAGTCAGTGTTCTTTTGACTTCTGAATATTTTGTGGTAAGTAACAAATATGCTTTGGGTAATGTATCAGAGTAAAAGTATAAATTTTAATTAGGAAATGTAGTCAAGTAAAGTACTGTAAAAGTAAAGTAAAAACTCCCAAAAAACTCCCAAAAAATACTTAAGTACAGTAACAAAGTATTATTACTTTGTTACATTTCATCACTGGGTGTAACGGTTCAAAGTCGGGTGTAACGGTTTCAGTATAGTTCGGTATGTGCTATGTTTAGGGAAAAAGTAAAGAACAAAAATAAATAAATAAATACAGAACAAAAGAGTGGATTTATTTATTTATTTACTTTATATTATGCTACTGCCACACAGATCTAATATAAACATTTCTCAAATCTAATAATTCCCAGCTGTTTACCTTCACAGACATAACACCTGTTACAAAATAAACTTGTGTGTATTTGACAGTTTAAGTGCAATAAGACATAAAAGAGAACTAAATTTAGTATTCAAATGCCGTTTGACAGCCGTGTATCAGAAGTTTAAACTAATATGGTTTAAAATGCATGATTTCAGCACAATAGACACGATAATCAAAACCAAAAAGATGTTTATTAGCTGAGGTACGAGCTGTAAAGGCACAGCCTTATTCTGGAAAGGTGGGTGGGAACTCATTTTCAGTTCATTTTATCGTGTTTCTGCTTCCACTCAAAATAGGTATTTTCAGCATTTTCAGAATGATATAATAAAAGATCCGTGGGGTATTTTAAGATGAAACTTCACAGACACATTCTGGGGACATCTGAGACATATATTATATATGTATATATTACATATTAAAAAGGGGCATAAAAGGTCTCCTTTAATACTCTCCGACTTTGTGTGCATTTGTAGGGTTAAAAATTCAACTCCATTTACAATGGACTGTCACTGTAAAAAGCACAACAGACTTGTATGCAGATTCAAACTTCAGTTTTGTTGACTTTCTCAGTGGGATTAATTTCTTGAGAAGATGCCGGAGTGTGTGTTTGTTTGTTTGTATTTATACACATTCATTCTCATATCAACCATTACGTGTGTGTTTGTGTGTGTGTGTGTGTGTGTGTGTGTGTTTGAGATACAAGATTGGAGTTGACAACCCTGAGGTGCTGGACAGCACCCTGATCCTTTTCATCAGACTTCCTGTCAGCAAGGCTGAAGATGACTCCATCATTGCCAGTACAGAAATGTGTGTGTGTCTGTGTGTGTAAGAGAGAGCTACAGCACAGAAACAAGAGGGAAGATCAGAGGAAATGAGAAAAATAGAGATAAATAAAAGAGTGAACATGCTGAATGAATATTATCAGACAGGTGGAAGGAAAACCACCGTGGGGCAGATTCTCGATTCTGAAGAGGATTAAAAACTGCTTGTGCGACACACACTTACATAAGCACCCCACACTTGCACACACACACTAGCATGCTAAAGCCTCAAGTTTGAGATCAAACCTCATTAATCCCACTGACGGTGTGATCAAACATCAGTGTTAAAACTATTCCATTCTCTCTGAATGCTGTGTTTTCCTGAGGCTGCTAACATACCTAATTTATGCCTCACTGAGTCTGAGGAACACATTTATCATGTGCTGCTCTCACACAACGACACACAGCCCCTTTAAGGCCAAACCGAAGGGCAATAAGGTAAAAGAGAGTCATAGAAGATCGAGATTTTGTATAGCACCACATTCATGTAAAACTTTGATTTGTTAGTTAGAGATATTAGCAGGAGGGGGCATTTTCAGTCTAGAAAGCATTTGACTGGACAATTTGTATACGCCAGTGAGTGTAGGATTAACCGGTAATGCCGTAAATTTTAAACCACTGATGCTGGTGTCAACCACAGCGTATAGATCATCAAAAGCCCTTGTTAACCATTCACTGTGTGATGTTACATTCATTCGATCATGAGTGGTGACCTTTGACCCTTACCCATAATTCTATATGACTGCCCTCTTGATGGTCGTTTTTTTATTTATGGCAACATAAATTCAACATGGCTGACAAAAGCATCACTGCAATATTTACTATTATCTTCTACTGCAGTGGAAAGATGTACAACTCTCTGAAAATACTGTACATCAGAAATAAAGATTATATTTTAGGACTGGTTATATTTTTGTTTAAAGTAAAAGAAGCATTACGATTTTTTCCCTTTGTGGTTAAATAATTCTTGCATTAGAGACTATCTTCAAAAATAATTATACAAATATTAAAAAAGTAATCTAATTCAATTATATATTTTAGTAAGTGTTGTACTAAGTATTAAGTGTCTTGTATCCTCACCAAGGCTGCATTTGATCAAATAAAACAGTACTATTATGATATTAGTGTAATATCAACAATATTATTAAAATGTTTTCTTATTTATATATTTTAAATGCAATTTATTCCTGAATTTCTGAACTTTCAAAAAAGTAGAATTTTAAGTCTTCAAGCAGAAATCATTTTAATATGCTGATGGTGTTTAAGAATTTTTTTATTATTATTATTATCAATGTTGAAAACAGTTTTTAAAAAACAGACTTTTTTCTCAGAATTGTGAGTCAGAATTGCATTGCATTGAATTGCATAGTCAGAATTTCATTGTATAAACTCGCAACTGCAAGTTATATAAAGTCAGAATTGCGAGATATAAACTCTCAATTCAGACTTTTTTTTCTCAAAATTGGGTGACAAACTTAAATAATAAAGTCAGAATTGCCAGACAAAAACTCAAATTTTGTCCAATAAAGTCAAATTTTGAGTAAAAAAGACAGAATTGAAGTTTATATCTCACAATTCTGACTCAATAATTGCATGTTTTAAATTCAGAATTGCAAGATATAAACACAATTGTGAGTTTGTATCTCTCCATTCTGACTTTATTTCAAAGAACTCTTAGAAATTCTGAGAAAAAAAGTCAAAATTGCGAGATGTAAACTCAAAATCACCTTCTTTTTTTTCATTCAGTGGTGGAAACAGGCTTCCATAATTTAATGTATTCATACTGAAGTATTAATTTTTTTCAAACATCAACATCAATTTTTTTTTTTTTTTTTAATAATTAAAAGTAAAATTACTTACCTAAAACCCATGACTGTGGTTATTTAATTGTTTAGGCGTTCGCCACAATTATACTTCTCATAAAATATTAAACAAAAGCTTTGAAAGTTAAATGAAAGCTGGATAGATTCCTGCAGAACAGAGAGCTGGAACGAGTTTCTGGATGAGCAATACACACTAAAACTGTGTGAAAATCACTGAGAATATTCTATGAAAGTCTTGGAGAAAGACCAGACAGCAAACTGCAATTTAATGAGAGCAAATGGAGTTACAACAATTTGAAGAGTTTGATGGGGAGAACCGCATTCTTTGGTGACTTGATGTGATTATAAGGGAGTAATTTAGCTTAGATTTCTTTATCGCAGATTTTAATTAATTTCAAATCGCATACAGTTAATCAAAGTTAGCATACCAGAAGAGTAGCTCCCATGTGTGCAAAAATATAAAGAACTACTAAGTGAATTAATTAAAGCACATAAACTCAAAAACTGTCGGTCACAAGTCCGTGAGTCCATAAGTTTGGTCATTGATTCCATGTCCCAAAATGCACATTGAAGGGTCTTTCCCTTGAGTCTCGCACAAGGTTCATTAACTTGAGTACATTTAAATTCAAATCACAGCACAGTATTTGATTTAAATTGTAAGATGTAGACTTGCAATATGAATATAGTTCCATTATGAATTTAGCCAGATTGAGAGTTTCATCAGGCCTTATTTACTGCACAATGTCACTTCCATAATATCACAAAGTACAGATTTTGCACAACATTGATCTTTGACAATAATGACTGTTTAATGGCAGGCTGGAATCAGCGGTATGCTCGCTCCTCCAGAGAAATGTGATAATGTTTTTAATGAAGCAGAAGCTTTTGGGAGATTCTGCCCTGATTGCTTTATAACCTAATGGGAAATAACTTTCCTAATTTGACAGAATAGGCAAATGGCTTAAATATATGATCCGAAAACTAATGCGATCGAAGTTGTTCTGTAACTTTATATGTGTGCTAGTCACATAACACTAGGATAAAAACATGAATGGATCAGTGAACCTTACATTTCTTCCTTCCTTTACACCTATGGCCATAAATCCCTCCATCTCTATTCACCAAACAAACAGTATAATATACAACCCTCCTCTTATTCCCCATGAGAATGAGCTTTGTCTAGGTGTCTGCCGCCACAGGCCCCGGTCATTAGTATTCTCCGGATAACTCTCCGACCGCTTCTGTCATCAGCCTTGTATCCATCATAAGAGCTGCCCTAGAAGCTTTCACAAGCCCACCATCATTTCCATTTCATTCAGGACTGTAATTTGAGCGCTTCACCTTAAAAAGACCCTCCTGACAGAATTAGCTCTACATTAGGAGCTGCAAAGTGGATCAAATTGACAAATATTTCATGGACACAGTGTTGGTTTACAGAGGCTCCTCAAAGGGGTTGTTTTAATATGGCCTCTATACAATAAGCGTATATTTGCAAGTCGTCGGGTGTTTTGACAGGCAGAGTCTGTTCGCCAGCTTGTCTGAAGACCTGTAGTCAGCTGTGATTATCTGGGATGACAGCTTGAATCTGTTTAAAGACTCCATGGAGAGAGTGACAGTGTGTCCTTCAAACTTCAGCACACACACTCCTGACAAAACTTAGGCTTATAGGTGTAATTGCTTCAGACTCGACCCATAACCCTAAACTAGCAGAAAAAGACTTTCCGGATTTTTAATGTAGTCTTTTTTTCTCTCGCGCAAGTAGATTTGAGGGTATTCGTGAAGACGTTTTCAGGAAATTGGTTTTCACAAGTGTGGAAAATCAAGTACACACTTGTGCACTCATTCTTGTCACAAAAGCTTAGTGAGTGACGTCCTTCTGCCCTTATCAGATTCTGCAGAAATGTACTTATGTTCAGATCATAAGAGGCTTATTATTAGAAAACTGGACAGAAAATGGATGGGTCTGTGTTTATGTTTGGAAATGGAGGCAACATGGTCATTTAAAAGGTTAAGAAAAGTTAAAGTCAGTATGAAACATAAACTACGATTCTTCCCTATTGTGACGTATATCTGAGTGAAGCAGCTTCGTAAAAAAGAAAAAAATGTAAACCAGGATTTTATTGGATTATTGTCGCTTGCTAAATCAGTCGCATGTGAGTGTCATGTGAGGATTATTCTATCCTCTCTCTCAAATATGGCTAACACACAAAGCTGCATTTTCCCATATACAACATATATATTTCTTTACAGAAAATTCTTGTTTCAGTGGCACAAATAGAAAGTACTGTACTATTGACCAAAGATGAGCAGTGTTGGAGAGTAACTACAGTTGCAAGTGATAATGTCAATATATAATGTAATATTTTTGAAGTTCTACGATTTTTTAATAACACAGCTATGTCATAATTATTCAACCCCTATTCAACAGTGTTGTTTTTGTCACTTATTTGGGAACAAAAGTGTCTTAAAACGCAATTAAACCTTTGGAAACTATTAGAAAACTGAATTAGCTTGAGCTGTTGCACATACATACAGTTAGCCCATGCATGTGCTAAAGTTTGAGTAGCTAATATGGCAGCGTCAGTAGAGCCCTCACAAAAGCTATAGAGAACCTATTAGTGAAGAAATAATTACTACTTTAGAAAGTCTAAAGCTATATGAAGATTTCCAAGACATTTAAAGATTGTAGAGACACAGCTGACAGCCTTATTACTTAGTTTATAATGTGTTGTACTAAAAAAAGCTTTGAGGGTGTTGAACAAAAAAAGCACAATATCATAATAAATTTAAATTAGAGCAACTGAGAAAAACCTGCAATGTACAGCCAAATACTTGCAAGATGGCCTGACAAAAGCAGGAAAAACATTTTAATGCAGTGTATAAGAAGAACATGAGACAAGTATGGCCATCATGTTGAGGCAATTTCCTGAATGCCATTCTTGACCAAGAATAACAAAAAGGCACACTTGAACATGTTAAAATTCATTTGGATATACTTGTGGACCTCTTGAAGAATGTTTATGGGGTGATGTGACCAAACTGGAACTTTTTAGACCCATGGATCAGCAGATGTCTGGTGCAAAAAAGGCAAAGCTTATGAGCAGAAGAAAACCCTTTCCATCATCAAATTTGGAGGTGATCCAGTCCTGTTATGTAGTTATTTTACAGTTGCAGGAAAAGGAAAACATGACTGTATGAAGGACATCATGGATTCTTTGAAGTATCAGCCATTTTGGCAAAAATTGTGATGCCTCTGGTGCAAAAACTGAAGCTAATGATCAATGGACTTACCTGGATGACAATCATCCCAAAGTATACATCCAAATCTACTTATGCTTGTCATAGAATTTTTTTGAGTGGCCTGTCCAGTCCCCAAATTTAATTCTCCTTGAAAATATTTGGTTGAACTTGATGACAGCAGTGGCAAAGTGAAAACCAAAGATTATCAGTGATTTGAAAGCTTTTTCAGGCGAGGTATGGACCAAGACTGTAGTAGAGAAATGACAGAAGCTTCTAAGCACTTCCAAGCAGCGTTTATTGGTGGTTTTAAAGAAATAAAGATTCTGCACCAAATGTAACTTTTGGGGGTTGAATAATTTTTAAATAGATTTTTTTCATTATTCATCAACCCACGTTCATAGAATTATTCAAATTTGTATTAATAAACTTTCTCTAAGTTTATTAATACATATTAATATGTATATTAATGCCTTTGTTGAATTGTTTTCACAAAATTTTGTTCTCTGCAGCAAAATGTCTTGCAGGTTAAGGGGGTTGAATAATTTTGATTAAACTGTAAATGTAATGGAATTGCGCAATTTAATTACACAATAAATGTAATTGTAATCAGTTACAGTTACTGAGAACATTGTAATTACATGTAATTAAATTACTCCAGTTACTTAAGAAAATGACATACACACACACACACACACACACACACACACAAACACACACACAGAGTGTCACGAATCTGGCCTGTGTTCTTATGTCCGCTCACTACCAGAGGTTGCCTTGCCATTCTACTGACATTCACATTACACAGACTGTTGCACTACACCCTGGACTATGTTTCCCATCATCCATTTCGCTGATTGCACTCACACAGCTGCAGCCAATCAGACACTCTATTTAAACCTTGGACTCCTCCTTCAGATCGCTGAGTATTGTGTTGCATTTAGTGTCTCCTAGTGTTAGCACTTTATGGGGCCATTTCCTAGTTCTAAGGCCCCGTCCACACTAGTACGTATTCGGGTCGTTTTCGTTGTGGATGCAGTATTCGTCCACACTAATACGGTGGAAAACGGCTCCAGAGATGGAACGATTTGATGCCGCCAGCTCCCACGAATTTATCTGAGTACGTCACTGTGTGGACGCCTGAAAACGCAAGCTCTTGGGTACGCTGACGTAGGAGCTCATGTGACGCTTTTGCGGGAAACCGCAAATAAAAAAACTGACAAATGCACCCACACTTATGAATGTTATATTGTTTTACTATTAATTTATGATATTTACGCGCTCCCGCGTGGTGCATGCAAATCATTCACTGTCATCATCAGTCATGTGACTAGCGTTTCAGCGGACACAGAAACGTGTATGAACGCACATCGTTTCCGATACGGTGATACGGTGAGTCGTTTTAGTGTAAACGGGGCCTAAGTCTTGTCTAGTTATTCTGTGCCTTGATTCCCTAGTTTTTCTTGTCTTGTTTAGTCTGCTGCCTGCCCTGAATTCTTTATCTGTCTTGGATTACTCTTTATATTGCTCTTTAAATATATGCTTCCCATTATGGGAATCGCTTTATGGTGTGTCTGGGCCACGTAACCAAAAGCTGAGCCAATCAGACACTCTATTTAAGCCTTGGACTTTCCCCTTTTAGACCGCCGAGTATTGCGTTGCATTTACTTTGGACTGTCTATTTGGATTACTCGTTGCCTCGTCCCTTGGATTAGGTTTGCTGTCGATCAACCCTCGCTTGCCTAACGGATTACTCTTATGTCTTGCCCTACATATACCTGTTTGCTGATGATGACACATGCTTATTTGATAACTGTTTTATTTGTTAAGATTACTAGTTTTTTCCAAGGCATTTTTAGATGCCAGTGTTTCCTGTCAAAGCTATGCAAAGATTTGATTTCAAAAGCAGTATCATAGCTGTTAAACTATTTCTTGTTATGATTTTAAATCTGTACTTGCCTTCAGAACCAACTTAACGTGCTACAGACTGATTTTGTGGTGGCTGCGCTTTAAAATTAAATGATTATAATCTTAACTCAAGTGTTGAAGGAGTTTGAAAGTCTGACAATAATCAGTGTTGAGTACTACACTGTAAGGTTAAACCTGCCTGGTTTACATGATTAACAGTCGAAAGCTTTAGAAATTTAAAAAAGTAATCAAATGTAAGTTACATTACTTTAATTTTACTTACTGCATTTTAAATAGAGGAACTTGTAAACTATTATATTTATAGAGTCTTGTATGTACTACTGTCTGTTGATCCAAAGTTGGCGTCATCTTCCAAAAAAAAAAAAAAAAGGGAAAATCACTGGCTGCAAAGTTCAGTAGCAATTTTAGTTATTTTATTATAGGGACAAATTCACTTACAGTATTTCAATAAATAATGTAATGTGGTTCACATGCAATGTAATTTGCAGCATTAATTATTGGCCAAAAAATGTCTTAAGCCATTTCGCCCTTGACATGGCTGCGATAGTTGCTAATTTGTGCTGCTTTTGGTAGTTTTTTTGGTCATTATGTGGGATATCAGTGGATCACCCGCAGAATTTCCTGTTCCCTGTCCTGTGTTGTCTCATTATAATTTTTCCTGTAAGTAGTTAGTAAATTGTTTATTTATTTAGTTATCAGATTCTGCAGCAGCGTACTTATGTTCAAATCATAAGGGGCTTATTATTAGAAAAAAACGGAACTTAAGGGAAGAAAACCAAGCAGAAGACAGATTATTAAAATGAACTATAAGAGTAAATTTCTCTCTGTATGAGTGGCTGTTTGTATTTGGATGAGCATTTATGCAAGTGTACTTGTTTTGTCCTTGTATTATGTGCCATTGTAATATTTCAGGCTTTTTGAGCCCTTCGTTTACGCAGCTGATTACCACAAGCAAAACCATGGCAACTGGTTAAGAATGGTCAGAGTCTCATCCATTTGTTTGGCTAAGTATTTGCTTATCTACGGCATCTAGAGAGCCACAATTTATCTGTATATCGGTCAGAGGCAATTTCATCTGAGCCGTGAGCATGTTCCACTAGCAACATTACCATAAATGTAAAATCTATAAAAGCTTTCATAAAATAAAGCAGTTTTATTTGTGTAAATGCCAGCTATTGTTTAAGAAGCCAAAGGTATCAGCCGAAAGGCAATTTTACAAGAAAACAAGGCATGTATTTTATCATATTCTGTCCACGTAAGCTAAATGATTATAAACAAATGTGGCAGCTCTGTTTGTTTTGTGTTTTGGGGACATTTTTAAATTCAACAAGGTTTGTGATGACTCAACTCAGGTTCATTCACTTTTCAAGTTCACATGGATTTACATGCAAGCGAATCTCTAATTTAGCTCTCTGTCTTGCTGAAGACTAACACGCTGTTTAATCTACAGCAAACAACAGTTGATTGAACTTGAATTGATTGACTCAATTTCATTTTATGAACCGCACCAAAGGACAATAAAACAACTGATGACATGTTGATTACCCAAGGACATGGGAAACCACATGAAGGTAAAAGGTGGAGGTAGTGAAAATGTGCTCCTTTATGCTCCCGGCAGCGCTGAAAACATTTATTCATTTTCTGAACTGACATTGATGATTTGTCTGAACTAATCAGAGTATGCCTTTACCATTATAAAGTTTCCAGGAAGGGAAATTATTTGTTGTGGCATGATCTGTTGAAGTTTTAGCCATTTTTCTTATTGATAGTGAAAAAAAAAGCTAACTAAAATAATAATAAAAATGTCCAGTTTTTACACTACCAGTTAAATAAAGATTTGCAATGTTTTTTTTTTGTTTTTTTTAAGAAGTCTCTTCTGCTCACGCAAAAGCAGTAATATTGTGAAATATTTGTATTATTTAAAATATATTTTAAAATGTATTTTTCCCATTGATCAAAGCTTAATTTTCAGCATCATAACTCCAGTCTTCAGTGTCACATGATCCTTCAGAAATCATTCTAATATGCTGATTTGCTGTTAAATAAATAAATAAATATATATATATATATATATATATATATATATATATATTATATAATTATTATTAATAATATTTAAAACAGATGAGTAAAAAAAAAATTCAGGATTCTTTGATGAATAGAAAGATCCAAAGATAAGCATTTATCTGAAATAAAAAAGCAATTCAAAAGCTTGAGTCATTATAAATTTTAGCAAGGATGCTTTAAATTGATCGAAAGTGATGATAAAGTTTATAATGTTACAAAAGATTTCTATTTCAGATAAATGCTGTTCTTCTGAACTTTCTATTCACCTGAAAACCTGAAACAAATCAACTGTTTTCAACATATATATATATATATATATATATATATATATATATATAACACATATATAAATATATATATTTTTTTTCTTTTCTTTTCTTTTTTAACAGCGAATCAGAATATTAGAATTATCATCATGTGACTTGAGTAATGATGCAAAAAATTCAGTTTTGAAATCACAGGAATAAATTACATATTATATATATATATATATATATATATATATATATATATATATATATATATATATATTTAAATAGAAAATGGTTATTTTAAAAAGTAAAAATATTTCAACATTTTACTGTTGTTACTGTACTTTGGATCAAATAAATGTGTGCTTTTATTTAAGGTGTTTTTAAAGACCTTTACAACTGAACTGAAACTAAAGCAAAATTTAAAAAAGAAATACATCTAAACTGGAAATTCAAAACTACAATAATACTGGCTTTAGTCTTTCACTTTCTTTCTTCAAGTCAGAGTATGACAGGAACAGCACAAACACACCATTTGCATGCTGAAGAATTCTGACTTCTTCCTTCCTGCTTGTGTTTTAACAGACTCATATTCATAGATGCCCTTTAAAGGTCAGAATGAAATAAACCACTGATGATTATCTCAGAGATGCGGTGTACAAAACAACAAGAAACAACTGTAAACACAAACCCCTGTGGACCTCCGCCGCTGTTCCTAAAGGCGGTGGAGTGCAGGGACTCTGAGCTTATACCGGCCTTACACTTCAGCTCTGTCAGCGAGATCCACACAATGGTGCCTCATGGGAGAATAAAAAGAGAAATGAATGAGTGGATAAAGCAGCCAGACATCAGACGGAAATCAATGAGGCTTCATATTCTCAGAGATGGTCCGATTACCCTGTGGGCTGCCTGTCATGTTTAGGCTTGATGTCCATTGTCCTTTTAGATGCTATCATTAATCTCGCAGTGTTCTTCGGTTCCTTTGAAAGAGCAAAAATAGAGTAAGTAACGCAGAGACTGACAAACATTAAATGAAAGTTAAACACTCCGCGGTATTGAAATCGGATACAATCTGATGCGGTCTGGCTTTGATGCCTTGTACCTACGACTCGTGAGATTTAGTCAGTTAAATAAGATTCACTGTACAAAGAAATTTCCAAAGCCTTCGAGATTTCTATTCATTTCTGTGCCAGTTGTGGTTTTTAGAGAAAATCTGACACCTAGGATTAAAGCTGACATATGATTTGGGATGGTTCCTAGGAGGATATATAATTAACTTGCTGTATAATCAGCAAGCGCATTCTCCTTTGTGGATCATTCCAAATGATGCCTTGATAAACGACCGCTCAGCTTTAAGAAGGTGTTGATTTTTCTTTTGTTAGGCGATAAAACAGCTGTAATTAAAAAGACAAGAGCAACACGGCTTGTCATCTTCTCAATAACTTTGATGAGATCATTTTCGACGACAACCTTGCCAGGTTTTTGGGGTTTCTTTCGTAACTGCCACACTGAACCAAGCCATATTGGACGGGATAGAAAAACTTGAGACCAAAAATAATTATATACCACTATGCAGCCTCACAATGTCCAACCACCCACCTCCACACACACATACACACTGTTTCTAACAGCGCTGCACTCTTGTCGGTGAGAATCCTCTCTAAGCCTTGCTTTCTTAAAGTAGATACTGAAACTCCTGAGAGATACACTCATGGCATGAAGATTTGTGTGTGTTGTTGTTTGTGTGTGTGATGCAAGAAGATGTGAGACGGGGTGAGCCGAGATGTCTGGTGATTTTGGTGATGTACTCATCCACAGCATAAACAGAGCCACGGATATTTCTCCTTCGGCGCCTTAGGAACATTACTGGAAAAGCATGGACATGCTTAAGCATCTGTGATGAATATGTTTTCTTTACATTCAGAAATGTTGGTGGTTCTAGCCTTGTCCTGTTAACCTGGAGAGGTTTGTGTGCATGTGTGTGTGTGTTTGTGTGTGTGTGTGTAAGCAGAAAACTACATTCTGCAAGGGAAGTAATTCTCTTTCAACAACCAATTCATCAATACCTCAGACCGCAATGGTCTACTAGTCAGAACTCATTAAACGGGTGAGTTAATAGTTATTTGGTTAGACTAAGGATATAGGTTCAGCTATATTGGTATTATTATGTGCTTGATTTGTACTTAATTATGCTTGTAGTTTTCCTCTATTTTTGAAGTTTACCATAATCTAACGCTCACTTGAATTAATATTTAAAAATACAAAGTATATAAATACATAAATGATGAATGAAGTCTTTAACAAATCTTAAAATGAACACTAACATTATATTGTTGGGATGCCCAAATTTACTTGTAGCATTTAAAACTACTGTCATTAATTACTCATTCTCATGTCATTCCAAACCTGTAAGACCTTCGTTTATCTTCGGAAAAAAAAAAAAAAAAAATTAAGATGTTATTTTGTGAAATCCAAGAGCTTTCTGACTCAGCATAGACAGCAATACAACTACCATGTTCAAGGTGCAGAAGGGTAGTAAGGACATTGTTAAATAGTCCATGTGACATCAATCGTTCAACTGTGATATTATGAAGCTATGAAAATACTTTTAGTGTTCAAAGAAAACAAAAAATAACGATTTTATTCGAAAATTCCTTCTCTTCCTTGTCAGTCGACGCACGTTCACAATAGTACTACGACGCATACATTTGGTGCTGCTGACGCAGGTGCTGGCCTTGTTGAATAAAGTCATTATTTTTGTTTTCTTTGCGCATGAAAAGTATTCTTATAGCATCATAAAATTACGGTTAAACCGCTGATGTCACATGAACTATTTTATCGATGTTCTTACTACCTTTCTGGGCTTTGAACGTGTCAGTTGCTTTTTCCTATCTATGCTGGGTCAGAAAGCTCTCAGATTTAATCAAAAACATCTTGATTTGAGTTCCGAAGATGAACAAAGGTCTTAAGGGATTGAAACAGCATGAGGCTGAGTAATTAATGATAGAATTTCATTTTGAGGTAAACTAACCCTTTATGATAATGATTTAGTGTCAGTAATATTTGCATATTAACAACATATTAATATAATGCACAACCGGATTCAGTGCATCCCTTTTCAAATTTGTAGAGGCGTAAAACTGCCAAACTATATACACGAATAGATGTTCACATACACATGGAAATCTCTAACTTATTAGTTTTCCTTGCCAGTCTGTATATGTGGGTTGTCACTTAATATAACAGCTGAGAATCTGAACCGTGAAAGTGTCTTTGCTAAAATTCTCATTTTAAGGAGCTATGTGACAAGCTGCTTTCTTTTGGTGTCATGAGACAGACCGAGGAAAACAAAAGGATTTACAACAGCTTTGTGTTTTAGGCTGCATGCACGCTAATGCATTATTATCACACCTATTTTTGTGAAGAAGAAAAAAAAAATCTGTTTAGATTGATACCAAATTAATATCAAAATGTGCCACTTTTTTCTTGTTAATCACTATCACATCAGACCAACCCTGCAGTAATACACTGAAGAAAATTGATATAGAAATTATTTTTACTTAAAAACTGCAGTCCCACTACAGTATATTAGGTGGTTACTTAACTACTAAGTAATTACATCAAAAAATAAGTACAATGTACTTTTGCTACAGCTGAGGTGGCATAAGGGTAGTATGGGTAGGTTTAAGGGTGGGTTAAGGTGTATCGGATGGGTCAACAGTGTAACTATAAATGTAATTACATTAATTAATTCCAAATGTAATTACATGCAGGTATTTTTAAAAATATATGTGCAGTGTACAAACAAGTATGTACAAAATTGTATCAAATGATTAAAGGAGAAGTTTACTGCCAGAACAAAAATTTACAGATAATGTACTCACCCCCTTGTCATCCAAGATGTTTATGTCTTTCTTTCTTCAGTCATAAAGAAATTATGTTTTAAGAGGAAAACATTTCAGGACTTATCTTCATATAGTGGACTTCTATGGTGCCCCCGAGTTTGAACTTCCAAAATGCAGTTTCAGTGCAGCTGCAAAGGGCTCTAATTGTTCCCAGCCGAGGAAGAAGGGTCTTATCTAGCAAAACAATACATTTTTTAAAGAAATGTACAATTTAAATACTTTTTAACCTCAAATGCTCATCTTGTCTAACTCTATGTGAACTCTGTGTATTCCGGTTCAAGACAGTTAGGGTAGGTCAAAAAACTCCCATCTAATTTTCTCCTCCAACTTTAATATCGTCCTACATCACTGCAGAAGTACCGACCCAGTGAACATGCAAAGAAGATCAAACACTCTTTACCAAGAAAGGTAAAACAGTGATGTAGAATTGAAGTTGGAGAAAAAATTAGATAGGTAGAGTTTTTCTGCATACCCTAACTGTCTAGAACCGGAATACACAGAGTACATACAGAGCCAAGAGCCAATTGTCTTTTTTGTTTGCTAGATAAGACCCTTCTTCCTCAGCTTGGATCATTTAGAGCCCTTTGAAACTGCATTTTAGAAGTTTAAATTTGTGGCAACCATAGAAGTCCACTACGCAAAGAGAAAACCTGAAATGTTTTTCCCAAAAAACATAATTTCTTATTATGACTGAAGATAGAAAGACATGAACATTAAATTAAGTAAATTAATGAACATGAACATTAAAAAGTAAAAGTAAATTATCTGTAAATGTTTGTTCTTGAAGTGAACGTCACTTTTAATTTAAATGTAAGTACATAGCAGTTAAGGAAACCTAATATAAAGTCAAAAATTGACCGAAATTGCTAATAAATTTGGCAAGTAAGCAAGATATTAGAACAGTAATAGAATAGAATAGTAGACACTAGAATAGTAGAAAAAAATGAAATAGTATTTTCTTGTAAAATGCACTCCAATTATATTTGTTTTATTCACAAATTCACAAAACAAATGTACAGTGTATCTCCATTTTAAAACATTGCGTTGCTTACATAAAGTATTGTTTTGAGAGTGGAAAGCAACACAAAAAACCTGCATCAATGTGAGTGTGAGTGGGACTGCGTTACCTAACTGAACAACCCACTAAATCAGTTTACTTGCAACTTGTGTCTGCACAAGTGTTTTTATAAAAGGAAATCAAATGCTTTAATTTTAAAAATGAAACATTGCACTGAAACAGTCAGTACGTATACTGTGCTTAATCAGTCTGAGTACTGTATTCATAGGGATTATTCAGTAGTTCTTGGTAGACTTCCATCTTTACCCAAATTTACATTCCATAGATTAGACATTACTGATTCATGGCCCACCATAAAATTGGCGAAGAAGTCATTGTGTGGTGACTGAATGACATAGACATATCTATCTAGTGCAGACAGCCAGCAAAGATTGAGTGGAACAATTCCAAATTTTCCGTCCAATTCAATCAAAACACAGCTTAATACAAGCACCTATTCAATCACACACTCGCATACATACAAAGCGCCCTATGTGATTAAAGTCACAATAGGATCTGTCTGTGATTATTATGATGTGTGACAGGCATAGTGTAGGCTACATTACTCTCTTCCTCTTCAAACATCGCAAACAAACTTTGTTGATGCTCAGCAGATTTTCCTATGCAGTATTCTGCACATGTTCAGTTACCTAAATGGCAATTTATCCTCAGAATGAGTTGTGTTAAATCGCTCAAGGCTGGGCATTATACACAGCGGTTCTAGGTTTTTGTCACACATCTCTGTTTGATTTATAGACCGGTGTCACACACTCAACCACATAGAGCTTTCTTTTCCTCGCAGTGAAAATAAGATCACGCTGGGTTTTTAATGTTATCGTTGGATTGATAATGATTCCTGGCAGTGTGACACCTTCCCAAACCAATTTGTAGGTTTCCACTCTTAGGTGGCTCATCATTCTTGAGCAAAACAGCCTGTCAGAGGTGAGTCAGGTTTTCTCAGAGCTGATCAAATTCTGATTCATGTTGTTGATTCACATAGCTAGAACTGACTGATCACATAAGAGATCTTAATTAAATGTCCTGCTCACGGTTTGAATGCCTTAGACTTTACTTTTAGATCATCTTCAAATGATGTGATAAGCCTTGTACGCATGATTACCTAAGGATTACTGAGCATTTTAATTGCCAACTTCAGCTTTTCATACATGGCCTACACATAATCATCAGCATGTCACTGTGACAGAAGGCAAGTCCATATTGAGCTTTATTATTTTTACCTATTAATTTTTATGTGAGTGGACTTTGAAACATATGGCTAAATTGATTGGGACACGTGACTATTACATTAACATTGACTTTAATGACATTGCGTTCTAAATAAATAGACATTTTTATCATGACAACTCTTTGAAGATTTTAGCATGGCAATGGATATGACAATGTTAATGTATTTGGTCTTGGCAGAACAGATCTGCTACACTGCTGAATTGCTGCTGCTGCAAAGCAAGTATAGGAACTTGTTACTGCCAATACATACCCCAATACAGTGCAGTGAGTATTTAAGACATACTGCTGCTGCACAAATAGCATATATAAATATAGCTGCAAGCAGCAATTACGGGGCCAAGCAGTAGGTAAGCAAGGCAGCAAGCATCACAGCAACTGAAGCAATGAGTAATTGAAGCCAATTTAGGATGATTTTAATCAAAATGGCTGAAAAATCATAAATACAACCTGTAGTAATATGATTTATTGGCTTATCACGTTTGACCAATAGGTTATCAAATCAATGTGGTGTGTTCTGTGTGAGTTGACAATGGCAAACATAAAGTTTGGTGTCAATATGTCAAAGAATTGCAGAGATGCAGCCTCAAGTGTCATTTTGGCATCATGCCTCAAATTTGTTCCTGTGGTATGCGAAAACGGTTTTGTGTATCAGCACAAAATCCATAATTTTTTGTCAGCATGGTCTGTAGATGATCCAATTCTATTTTGGTGAAAATTGGATAAAGGCTCAAGGAGGAGTTTGAAAAAGTAGGTTTTTAAAGAAAAACTTAATGGCAGACAGGAAGTTAGGCTGACTATGGCAACATTGGTTTCACTGTGGCACACTATATTTTTGAATTTCATGCGGTGGTTTCGTGTCGATCAGAGTAACGGTTTCTAAGATATTGGCAAATGTTTTTTAAGTGATAAAATCAACGTTGCACAAACCATAAGGCAAAACCTGGCATGTTTGGAATCGCTGGACTCAGAAAGGATTCAGGAGTCTAAAAAGGTGACTCCCTTGAAAATAAGTTGACCACACCCACAGTTATAAGCATGTTTTTCCACTAGGTGGCACTGGATCGAAACTTGTCAGGCTCCTTCAGGGCATTGTGCTGATGACCCATACCGAGTTTCGTAACGATACATCAATGCATTCTTAAAATTTGGCATTTTACAACAAAGTTTAAAATGGCCGATACCCAAAATGGCTGACATGGGAATTTGGTATCATTTGACTCAGCATGATAAACCGAATCTAAAGAGACAAGATTTGTGATTTTTGGCCAAAGCATTGGGAAGTTATAATCAAAAATATCAATTTTTCCCATCTCCTGACCACTAGGTGGCACTGTGCTGAAACACTACAGGTAGCTTCAGTTAATGCTTGTTTTAACACACACCAAGTTTGGTCTCAATATGCCAAACCATTGCTGAGATATAGCATATCATTGACATTTAACACTTTCCACTGAAGTGCCTTATTTTGTGTTGACATAATTTCAACTTGGGGACATATATAGTAGTCCCGCCCCCTTTTTTAAATAGCTGATAGTGATTTGTTTATATCAAAGCTTGGGTCAGAGCCATTGAGCTCAGTAAAGCCGCATTTGACAGCGTATGTTAGCCATAATCTCATCCATAGCGCTATAAAATATAGTATTCGGATGCTTCGGATTCTAGAGAGCTGAAGTGCAGGGTGATGTCATCAAAATCATTGATCCATATTGTTGGAAGTTAGAGGCTGTAGGTTTTGAATGCTTGTTGAGAACAGTTGAACGAATCAAATTAAATTCCATAACTTTTTGCCAGCATGGTCTGAAGATGATCTGAGCCAATTTTGGTGAAAATCAGACAAACCGTCTAGGATGAGTTCGAAAAAGTAGGCTTTAAGAACAATTCAAAATAGCTAAAAAGCTAAACCTTACGATTTCAGTATTTTGGTGTCAATTTGACTCGGCATGAGCCAAGGAATTTTCATTCTGTGCCTTACAGTTCAAAAGTTATTGACATAAAAAAAAGTTACAGATCAAAAACAGGTGGAGCTGGGAAGGTGGAAGGTTTTAGAGAAACTCTAAAAGCACACCTTAAAATGCTCTAGTGAATGCTAACCAGACATTTAAATGTAAAGCAGCAAGCTCACTGGCTGCATATATAATGAACCAATCAGCTTGTGACAAGTAGTTATTGAATATCATCAGTTTGCAATGACCTATCAATCTGCACTATCTAGAGTTTCATGAAAGAACTTGCCGTTAATATGAAGTTTGTCCCCCTTTGTAGATATTACAGCTTCCACTGTCTTTCCAAAATATTTTGGAGTGTTTCTGTGAGAATTTTTGGCTATTCAGAGCTTTTGTGAGGGCAGGCACTGATTTTGGACAAGGCGGCTTGGCTCGCAAACTCCATACCAGTTCATCACAAAGGTGTTCAAAGGGGTTGATATCAGGACTCTGTGCAGGCCAGTCAAGTCCTTCCACACCAAACCCATCCAACCATGTCTCTGTGGACTTTGCATTGTCTTGGAATTGTAAAAGGTTTTCCCTAAAATGTTTCCAAAAAGGTAGAAGCATAGCATTGTCCAAAATGTTTTGGTTTGCTAAAGATTTCACTTCACTGGAAGTAAGGGGGCTGAGCCCAACCCTTGAAAAATGGACCCATACAATTATCCATCCTTCACCAAACTTGACATTCTTCACTCCACTCCATCTAACGCTCGGCATTGCATTTAATGATGTGAAGCTTGCATGTAGCTGCTCAGCCATGGAAACCCACTCATGCATCTTTTACGCACCAGGCATGCGCCTCAACGGTATTCTGCTCTGTGATGTCACATGGTCTTCTGATTCATGGGCTGAGTTGCTGCTGTTCCTAGACGGTTCCACTTTTCAAAACCACTTACAGTTGACTGTGTAATATCTATCAGGGGTGAAATTTCACGAACTGACTTATTGCAAAGATGGCATCCCATCACAGTACCACTCTTGAATTCACTGAGCTCTTCAGAAGGACCTATAATACAAATGCATCAGTTGCTGCCTTGGTAATGCAGGTGTCTGTTCTGTTGGCTTGCTTAGTTGGGGACACTTAATTTTCTTCATTGCACAGACACTAATTGAAGAGAACTGGGGTGCATTTTCCAAAAGCAACTATGGACGCAAGTTACGTCGTTATCAATAAAGTTCAATGGAACTACTGACCATAGTTAGGTAACAATGCTTTTTGGTAACACACCCCTGGATGATGACAACACTGAATCAATGATGAACTAACTTTAAATGAAAGATTTACTGTTTACTATTGTCCTCTTGCATTATCGAAACATTGTAAAGCTGCTTTGACACAATCTGTATTGTATAAACCGCTATATAAATAAAGGTGACTTGACTTCATTTTGCTCAAATAGCATTTCAGTGTAAACTGACCAAAACGGAGCATTAAAAATGATGGTGTGGCTGCCTGCATTCGCTTTGTGTACTCTTGTGTAAACAAAAACATCATCACTCACTGGCCAATTTGGCTACTAATTTTGTAAGTTACTGGCCATTCACAACTTCTACTAGCCAAAAAAAAAAGGAAGAAAGAAAGAAACCAACAGCTTGAGGCTGTCTACACTGGACGTGGCAAAGTGCAAATCATTCTGTGTCATGAGTGTGCCATATTGACAAAAAAAAAAAAAAAAAAAAAAAAGCATCTCAAGATTTTCTGGGATTTTATCAATAAAGATAATTAGACAATATTTTGCTGAGTGTGTTATTGTGCTGGTCTCTTGAGGACTACCATGGAACTAAAGTTTTTGATATTCTTTATATTCTGTGTGGTCAGTTGAATAAAAAGTAAATAAAATAAAAGTTAATAAATTTATTTTTACCTTTTACGGTTATTTTTACCTTTATAAAGCCATTTTTAAATTATAATAATAATACATTTAGGCTGTTACTAAACAAATAAAATAAGTATTAACAAAATTCCTCTTTGAAATTTTCAAAGAACGCTTTTTGTCAAGTAAACTAATGCAGGTGTTAGTGTGTAGGGAGTAGTGAACACTGCTTAGGAACAGCTGGCTGCCTCTCATTGCGCGTCTCAGAGGAAAGTGTCAGAGGAAAGAGCGCGAAGGTAACGTTCTATTAATTAGATCGTTAGAAAGAAAGCCTTTCAAAGAAATTCAAAAAACTTGTTGACATTTACTGACGAACCTCAGAGAACGCAGAAGGAGCGCTGCAGCAGGACTTCAGAGATAGAGAAAGAGAGAAGAGAGAGGGAGGGATGTGTGTGCGTGAGAGAGAGAGAGAGAGAGAGAGAGGGAAAGAGAAAGGATGAAAGAGAGAGCAGAGAAGACATCAGCACGAAACGGGACAGTGTAATCTTGCGTACTCGTTGCTTCGCACTAACTAAATCAAATAACAGGTATTTTATTCTCAGGTGGTGATTCAAAGCTTTTTGTGCTTTTTTTCAGTGATATACGCTACAAAGTGTGTTCTCATCTAGCTTTGGATTCTCATGCAACTATGCATGATCCTTAACCATATACACTGAGCTGGAAAAGGCGTTGCAACGCACAGTATGCAAAGCGTAAGTGACCGACTTAAAAGTAAAAGTTCTTTTGGATACTCGCCTTGAAACGGACCGGTGACTTTGATTTGAAGGCTCCCGCTTGATGAAATGATGAAAACCTGCAACTTCAGCTTGGTAAGTTTTTGAAACACCTGACGATATCTTACTACGGTACGATGGGTGCTCAGAATGCAGTGACTCTTGTTTCTCACGTTTCATTTCTGAACGTTAAAATCCCAGTCAATATTTATGCGTGTCAGTAGGTCACTTAAAACGTTTACGTTTAGTACGTTCATTTTGTTAACAAAAACTATCACATAACAGAAACCTTGTTGTTTGGGGGTAAAAGCTGAATGTGTATGAATTACTTGAGGTGATATCTGTAACCTCTCTGTTCTTAATCCTGTTAAAAAATAGCAGGCTGTGTTTTGGAACATGTTTGTTGGTTTCTAGCTAGTGTAATGTCCATTAGTTAGTCCTTTTTTTGTGGGTCTATTAATATTGTCTATTATCTTGCTTCCGTAGAAACAGGTATCATGCTTCAAAACACAGAATTTAGGAGAAAAGTACTTTTATAGTATATCATGTTATCAGTTATTATCATGATTTATATTATACAAACCCGGGACAAACAGCAGGTAGGAAACATCAGCATGAGAAACTGATAATGCACCATCTATAAGATTTGGCAAAACACAGCCTAAACTGGTTTGTAGGTTTAATTTTAGACTAGTATAAATTGTTTTTAGAATGGTTGAAGTCAAGTTTGTTTCTGTTTTCTTTTTTTAACACCCTTTTTTTATTAAAGAAACCCACTGTGGTGTTAATTAACAGCCTTAATTACCCTAGCAATCTGTCAGGCTGAGTTTTGAATGTCTGCATATAGCATCTGACATGGATGACCATTGTTAAAGGTCATGGCCATAATCTGTGTGAATGTGTGTTTGAGTTTTACAGTCTATCAGGATATATAAACTCTCACCAGTGGTGTGATAATATATGAAGGGCAGAGCACTTCTGGTCACTGTAGTTCACAGAACAGCAACGTCGTTCAATCACATAAACATAATTGCTCTTTTCTCCTCTCTCCCTTTTTTGCTTTTCTCTCGTCTCCTTCCTCCCGCTTTGTCACCCTCCCTTGTCTGACTCTCATTCCAACACACCACACACACAGCACAACTGCAGTGTGTGAGATGGACAGATAGCTGGTGTGAAAGGGGAGCATATGTGTTGGCTCTTTGAAAGCGCAGCGTGAATCGTCAGCAGATAGCTGTGACCTCTCCGTGCAAATCCTCAGTCCAAACTTGCCCGAATGACCAGACCTGATGTATAAATGTGAGAAATTATTACATAGGCATTCTGATCCGGTGGGGAAAATCACAGACATGTTAGTTTACTGTGGTGACTCATTTAAAGTATAATTTTTACCTTTTTAATTACCACAATGCTGAGTCAAGAAAGATCATTTTTCTATTGCAAAGGTTTTGCTTGTGGGAGGAACATGTGCCATGTTTGTTTGTCTTTAAAATCAATTTTCTGTTTACATTTCAGCTTTAATTTAGAAGTGTTTTTAGATAGAAACTAGCAAAAAAGCATTTTTACATGGTTATATTTCATCTTAATAGATCATGTAGTTTATGCATTAAGCCGTATTCTTCTTGCACATTATTTTCTAGGTGATTTCAGGTTTTACTGTCCTTGTAGTGACATTTGGTCCTCACAATGAGGGTAAAACCTGACCCTCCACATGTATGCTCCACATAGGTATTCTCTAAGGATGGCTGTCCATCTCCAGCTATACGAAATCAATGAAGGAGATAAATTATACTGAGATTAAAGGTAGAAAGCAGAAGATTGGGGAAGGGGGGAGAGCACCTGGCACTTTTTTTTTTGCTCAAAATGCAAGTCTGTTTCTCTCAGTATCTGCTCACAAGCGGAGGAATGTTGCATTTGTGTAACCGTGGCAACATCTCTGGAGAATCAAAGCGATTCAGGTTTTCACTTTAGTAGATAACTAGTCATGGCAGGTAGATGGGGATTTTATATACACAGATTCATTTCATAATTATTATGGTTTCTTTTGGGGGGTTTTTATAGCAAGCATCATTACTGTTGATTTTAGATAATCATCTGTTTTATAATTTGCTTTTTACAGTTTAACTACGAACAGTTTTTCTTTTGCCATAAGATAAGATAACGTCAAATTTGAGTGGATGTGCGTTAATGCGTTAAGAATGAAGAGATAGGCTAAATGGACTGCAGAATAGGACTGTTAGGTGTCAGTGTGTGACAACGTATGTCATTTTTTTTCCAATTACACTTACGTAAGCCTGTGAAATTGACTTGGCATGAAGAAGGTATTGGGATATTCACTGGTCGCCAGTCCCACACTGAACCCACTTTGTCTGGGATTTAGTATAAAGGGGTTGAGCTTGTCTTCACTTTGTAAATTAACAAAAGACAATGTCTGCAATACAAATTCAGAGGATGCAGATATGACTGTATTTGCATTTAGGAGAGCATTTTAACTTATTTAGTCTGTTTAGTCAGAGATGACCAGTGTTGTCAGAAGTTTGGTGGAAAATGTATGCGTTTTGCATGTGAATTAGTTTATATATATCTTTGTATTTGCATTCGCGATTTCCATATTTTCTACGAAACCTCTGACTAAACTGGCTATCTGTGTTTGAGGAATTTTATTTGCATATATTTACAGTACAGTATATTAAACATGTACTGTAATAGACTATACATAGAGCAGGGAACAACAAGTATAATTTATGCATCTGTATGTAGGACAAATTAAACAAAAACTGATCTGATTTAATCTGATTCATCAACAGTATAACTCAAAGCTTTTGTGTCTTAGTCGAGGTAATTCTAGAGTCCTACTTATTAAACTCAACACAATACCTAAAAAGTTAATCCCATTGAGATCATCTAGGATTATTTTTCTGTTGGAAGAACGAACTGACGAGGCAATACGCAATATTCCCTCACAGTATTTGTCAGTTGAAGCTCTTTAGTACTTTGACATATTTACACAAAACTTGTGAAAGCTTCCATTTCTCATTTGCCTTAATGTCATTTTTTTTTTACAAAAAAAAGAAAGAAATTGAAAATAATCTTCAGAACTCACTCATATTTGTGGATATGATTTGTTCTTTTTCTGTCAGCTGTATTTTATAATTGTTTTTCCCCAGTGTGTGAGTTCATTACTCTGTAATGGATGATTACATAATATCTATAACTACCTCCAGATCATTAGCATTTACTGCCTCTCTGTTCTATTTCAGTCCAGTCATTACAGTCAATTTCTACCCATGAGACAAATATGTTATAAGAAAGATTTTTAAAAGTCTACCTTGACAGCTCAGGCTTTGTTGATGTGTGCTGAAGTTACTGTATATCTACATATTGCTATAAGATGAATACTACCAAGTTTGAACATATTTGACTAAATATATATTCAGATGATTTAAAAACCTCTGAAGGGTTCTGAAAATACGAAATAAGTCTTATTAGATTGTCACTGACGATTATTTTGGTAATCGGGTAATCTGCTGATTATTCTGATGATTAATTGAGTAATTGGATAATTATAATGATTTTTTTGTAGTAGTAGGCCTAACAAGTAGACCTAAGCAAACAATAGCACTTAAATGACGTAAAATACATATATAATAGCAATGAGGCAATAATAATTAGTATTAAAAGCAAGCAATCATATGATTTTATTGAACAAAGCTAATAAAATACATAATGTGTTATAAACAATAGAGCTAATGCACATCACACATTATAACAAATTACATATTTACACTTTACAGCGCAATTTAAATGTTGTTTAATATTGACTAAACATTTTATTCAAATGTCACTTAATCTTTAAAATTTGGCCATTGCTTTATGACAAAAATGCTACAGCCACTGTAATTTCTTGAATATGTGGACATCAAAACGTGTAAACTCAGAGACAGTGTTTGAGTTTGAAATCGCGACTAACAGGTAGCATATTGAGGAAGATACTGATATATTCTCCTGTGTTTACGTATGTTTATAGGTGACTTACTTTACAAATATGATTAAACGTTCCCAGACATATGTTATAATTAGGGCTGGGCGATATGGCTGAAAACTGTATCACGATATCAGTGTTTCATATCGGTCGATATCGATAATTATTGATATTTTTTATGACCCATTTAAAATAAGGACCAGGAGAAAAATATATTACATTTAAACATTTTTATTTTAAACTTAACTTTCCTCTGACCATAATCCCCTCAGTTATTAAGACAGAAATGTCAACAACCATGGAAAACTCAAATAATTAAAATGTAAACATAAGTCACAATGAACACTTAACAGTTATCTCTTAACATTTAAGGTGCAAAATGAAAGAAAATGTAAGAAATGCTTAATAAAGTGTAATAAAATAGTGCAAAGTGTTAAATATAAACAGAGAAACCTAGGGCTGTGCAATTAAAATGGGACATGCTCGATTTATTATTGTATATTTGATTTGGTGTTTTTAGTATACTAAAATAGTTCAGTTATGTATATAATGGCAAAGTGATTAGACTTATATTTCGTTTAGTTTTTTTATTAAGTTAATTTGGAAAATTGTTGGGAGGACTTTTTGTTTGTTTGTTAAATATAAGTTTTCGTTTTTTTAAGTAACGAACAGCGGCCAGCGGAAGACTCTTCATAATCTGTTTGATCAGTGACTTCTTATGTAATCACGACCTAAAATAAAATCTATAGACATAAAACAGTTCAAGTATAAAACAATGTTGATTTAAACATCAAACATAGATAAATGTGCGCTATTAATGTGCGCATATCCAATCGTTTGTGCGGAGAGTGAATGTTAAAGCCGCTTTGCAGGACAGATATGATAAAGACATATATAGAAAGCTTTAGATTATTACTTAACGAAATAAAACAAACCGGAAAAACTCTTTCATTATGTAATGCGTAAGATTTCGCATTTAAGGCGCGTCAAACAGCGAGTCGGGATCTTTGTGACACTGACTCAGAATAGTTTATTCATAATTCAAATATATCCTTACTATTTCCCAACGACATATTCATTGTTTATTTTTGCCGGTGCTTTGTGGCAAGTTTCGGTCTATTGCTTGAACGTGAAGCTGCACTGAAGGAATGCTGCTGGCAGACTTTTCCTCTTTTATTTACAATTTCCTAGCTCGCTGCGATGATCATTTTCTGCTTATCAGTCGCCGGTTACTGAAGAGGAATCCAGCAGACCAGCACGAGACAACGATATGGCGCAACCAAAATGATACTGTTACATGATTGGTCACAGCGTGTCACTCCCTACTTTGCTAGGTTACCAGAGAGCGAGTGCCTTTGTTAATGCAACAAAACTTGCTTCGCCTTCCGACGAACAATACAAAATATCGAACGTTTTATCGAACACATTTTTTATTGATAGCGATCACGTGTCTATCGCGATACATATCGTTATCGTTTTATCGCCCAGCCCTAGTTATAATAAACCCAAACTCACAACAATATGCAGTGATGATAATTAAAGCATGTAAATAAAACCTGCATCACATATATTTACTTAATTAAATCATAGCGTTTGTAAATTAGCAATAGCATTATGCTTTATTCATATTTTAAAATGGATTTAATATATCATGCAGACTTGAAAACAGTCTAATAATGTGTTTCATGGATCCTCGTCCATGGAATGTGCCACTTTGAGTTTTTTGCTGGTTACTTTGATTGAATCAAGGAATCGTGACAGCCCTAGTGTGCATGTATGCACTTCTTAACAAATAATAATAATAAATGAACAATTTTTTAATGGATGAGTTGGACCAGAGAGTGAAGTAAAAGCAGCCAGCAAGTGCCCTAGTGGAACCTCATGAATTTAATTAAGAGAATGCCAAGTGTAGCTGGATTTACATTTTTATTGTTTTATTGTTATTTATTGTTTTGATGGCGTTATTATCATTAAAAGTGTTGAATATACTACTAATAAAGAATAAGTGATAGTCCAGACTTTTGACTGACAGTAAATGTATGTGATAGTGAGTTTATTTTTAGTTATATGTATAATGTATGATTTTTTTTCTAGTGGTATGCTGACAAAATCACAGTTTTTCAAATATATGTATTTATTTTGGAGCAAAAAATAATAATTTTTCTCTTCTTGGTTTTCCACAGAAGAAAAAAGAACATCATATATTTGTTTTGCTAGACATGAGAGACAAAAAGATCAACTGTGAATAGTGTGTGCAGTGCTGAGGTTCTTGTAAGGTGACTTCTGAGAGTTTTCTCAGTCTTTTATTGTGCTTTCAACAGTCATGCTTTTCTAAGCATTTCAAACAATCTCTGCAACTCACACACATAATGGCATGTGTTAAGCATCAAGGATTGTCCCACTTTACTGTTCACTTACGGAATTAAATAAATAACACTTCCGCTATAGCAAGGTCTTCTTCAATTCTAGCCCTCTTTCAACACATCTGATGCAACTTCAAGATGCTTTGCGTAAGCTGGATATCTTTGAGAATATCTTTGCTGAATATGTATGTGCGTGTGTGTGTGTGTGTGTGTGTTATATAGGCAAAGTTTGGCGTTAAAGAAAAAATCATTACCCTTTAAAAGGTTCTGTCCATCACTCCCTTGCAGGGTAGAAATAATAGGACATCTTGTTGGAGAAGCAGCTAAAAGGTTTTTCTCACTGAGGGCAAGATTGTTATATTCTGCTAGAGTTAGTCTTAAGGAGAAAATCCTGCAGTATTGTATCTCCACCACCTTGAGCTGTTGAGGTTTGGAACAAGTCTTGACCTTCATAAGTGGCTTAATTTAAACTCGGGTCAAGTCCAGCTGAATTCATTTTAAAAAAGGCAGGTGATCTTGTTATCTGATTCAGCAGGTTCAGGTTCAGTGCGGCCAAGCTCTCAGCAGAGATGATTGAATGCTGTTCTTCTGAACTATTAAAAATTCATCACTTCCCAGGTTCCACCATGTCACTGCAGTCTTTGTGTTCTGTGGAGCCTGACGTGATGGAGGAACTCAACGTGTTTATCATGCATTCAGAGGTGTCTGTGTTTCAAAGCTCCCTGGCGAAAACATGTTTTCCATTATTTTTGAAATGTTGACTCTCGGAGAAGTCAGTATTTGTTTGTTTTTTCTACACATGTGCTTTGAAGATTGTAACATGGCTTTCGAAACATGCTTCAAAGAAACAAACGCTACGAGTTCATCTGACAAGTACAGTCAGTCTTACCTTGTTATGATCTCTGTTCTGAATTTTCTTACTGCAGATGGTGGAGATTACCTCTTCACCTTATGTTCCTAGATTGGTCCACAATTTCATGATTCACCCAGAGTTTCGGTGCTTGGGAGAAGAGCAGTGCAGATAGGCTTAAAGGGATAATTCACCAAAAATAAAAACTCTGTCATAAATTGCTTACCCTCATGTCGAACCCGTAAAGACCTTTGATCATCTTCGGAACACAAATTAAGGTATTTTTGATGAAATCCAAGAACTTTCTGACCCTGCATAGCATTGCAACTACCACGTTCAAAGGTCCAGAAAGGTAGTGAGGACATTGTTAAACAGTCAATGTGACATCAGTGGTTCAACTGTAATGTTATGAAGCTACAAAAATACTGTTTGTGCGCAAAGAAAACAAAAATAATTAATTTATTCAACAATTTCTTCTCTTCTGTGTCAGTCTTTGACTTGTGTTTATGAGAGTACCACAATGCATGCAATACAGTAGACTAGCCATATTACTATAGCCATACTAAATATTCAAACCATATCAATGTTCAAACCAACTATGTAGTACAGCTGACTGGAGATTAGGTGGTACATATAATGTATGATCTTAGATTTTTATTTTTTATTTGTTTAGACAAACTAAAACATTATTTACATCTGCCATTTTCTTTTAACTGGCCAATGTTATACACAATATTATCGTGCTAATTTATTTAATTATTTACTTAGTTTCATTGCCAGAAAAGTGAACCAACACCAGACTAAAACCAGCCTAATGTTTTAATGTGACTGAATTTGTATTTAACATGATTACAATTTAATAGAAACATTATAAGTTACTAATTGTAATGCTTACATTTTCTCAGTTATTCAAAAAGCAGCTACAGAAAACTAGCAAAGAACATTTACATTACCAAACGAACATGACTTTAGTCTCGGCATGTTTTAGAAGCGGCTTTTGGTGCTGCTTCGCTAAAGATAGGCACCTAGTCTATTTTTGATGGATAATAATAAAAATCATCTTGTTATCGTTAAAGGCATCAGCAACAGGCGATATCTCTGACTGTCACTTGATACATCGTCTATCAGCACTACAATATCAGCTAATGGGTATATGGCAGAATTTTATTACTGGTGCACCCCTATTGTCAACCTTGTGTCAACTTGTGTACTATTCCAAATATTTTAATTAATTAAGTACCTTTGTGGGAGAAACAAAACAAAATATAGCTGCAAGCAGTGTATACTAGGGTTCAAGTGCTTTAAGGCATTTAAACACATATTAAAAAAAAAACATTACTTAGCAAGCCTGTAACCACCTAAATCAATGATTTAAAAAAGCATTTTTTTCAGCAAAATATGATGTTTTTTAACATTTATGATTGTTATAGCGGTGGTCCGATCTTCCTAAAACTTTGTAATGCTTGTTTAGAATCACCTGTCGCATGTGCTCATCAGGTTTCATGAAGTTTTGAGCTTTCCTTTACCCTTTATAGGATTTTGGGTAAATCTGGACATGCCCCAGATATGCCCCAGAATACCCCTAGATATGCCCCAGAATACAGCTATATTACCGCTACCCATTTGATGGTTTATCAGCATCCCTCCACCACCCCATCTCCTCACACCGAGTTCTCACTACTCCTATTCGGGGGGTACTCTGGGTTCGGGCCAACTCCCGAACTCGTAGCCCTTCTACGGACGACACGCCAAATATGAATTACTATACTCCGGTTAATTATATGTAAGCATGAACTCGTGAAACAAATGATTTGATTCACTGTAGTGGTTCTAGAGGAGTTCTAGCATATGATACGAATATCGCGTATATGTGTGAAAAACATGCAATGTACAATCTTTACGCCCTTGAAAAATGCAATATTGTCTCCCGGTGGATGATTTTTTTCAAATTTCTCCCAGACTTTTTGGGCAGTAAATCAAACAGGCCCACTGAGTTTGGTTTCTGGTCGGCCCCTGTTAATCTTGTCTAATAGGTGCTCAAACTTTGTCTGCCAATGGCGGCCATGTTTTATTGAGATACACAAATGTCCTTATTGACACTTGAGTCCTTAAGTGGCACTTTTGACCAAGACTGTGTACAGGAATTTGTACAGTTTTGTCCTGTGACCTCAGAGCTCTTACATAAGTAGTCTCAGTTTGGCAAAGATGTCTCATTCCATTCAGGAGTTATAGGCATTTTACTAACTCTCCAGACATTTTTTTTGCACTGGTTTTTGCCAATCGGGCAAAAACCTAGGACTAGTTTGCAAAAGTAGGTTTTTAAAAAAAATACCTGAAAATTCCACCAAGGATTCCAACGACATAGGACACTTGAGCTTGCGACTGACAGTTTAGGAGTTGTGAACTATTTTGCACTTTTGATCGCTGTAGCTCCCCCATTAGACCATTTGGGCAAGCCTTGGTGATGTTGTTGATGGTGTGAATACTACCATCCCTCCAAGTTTCAAGTCTCTAAGAATGCTAATCCTTGGTCATTCTAACAATTACAATAGGGTTTCAGCACTATGTGCTTGAACCTCTAAATACAGGTCGTCATTGACTTATTGACAATGTCAATCAAACCTGACATGACACATATACAGAAGATTTCAGCATGTTCCTCACACAAATCTGTTGCATGGCTTAATAAGTCTATAAATAGTCATACAGGTTTGGAACAACATGAAGGTGAGTAAATGATGACAGGTGATCTGTATCTTCATGTTTTTTAACTCTCCTGCAAAACTTCACTACACAGCTACCCTCAAACAACTAAAGTCACTTTATTATTGAAATGATGAAGGCTTATCTGCTAGAGCTATTTTAGGAGTGCTAACTGTTTAGCCTGGGATTCTGAGTTCTGCAATGTAATTCAGTCAGAGGTTTACGTGATTAGTGAAGGTTTAAGAAGGCAACAGATGAAAATCACATGAACGCTGTAAGGCTTAGGCTCTTTTGCGGCTTAGCTGGTTTACCACTGATGAGATACCAAATACATTGCAGCACTCAAATCTTTGTTTTTACTTGCATATTTATGGATTTTCATTCTTTGCTGGATTCTATGGAGATGTAGAGTCGCTGATTGAGCAGCCGATGAGAGCCGACAAGCATCTTCTGTTCAGCACAGCAAGGACCCAGATTTGAGGTGATTGAGGACGTTCCCACGAACAGATCAAAGCAGAGTTCAAACCTTGTATCTGACACATCCATTCTAACTATAAAAGAAAATGTCTTTTATTATTTGCACATTTTTGGTGAACACAAGTCAGACTCTGTACTGAGCATAATCGTGTAAAATCTAATTTGCTTTTCCTGTAGGTAAGTGGTAGGTTTTCTATAGATCACTCATAGGGCGACCATTCAATCGTAACCACTCAATGAGTGAAATTACAGCCTTAGTTTAGATTGAAATTGATTGTTCCCATTTACATTGATCAGCACAAATGAACACGTGTGTTTAGACTCTTCTGCTTATTGATATTCACAGACTCTGCTTGTCACTCTGACGATATTTGACCCATGATCATAAAGCTCTTGAATCTAAAATTCAAATGCAGCGCACGTTGCCCGGAGTCTGTGGCGCTTGGCCCGAATCCCAGGTCTCAAACTCAAGCCACACACTTAACCTGGTCTTCAATATTTAATTCAGAAAAGCAAACAGCCGTCCTGCCTCAACAAAACACCTTCACACTTATCATTCTTGGCCTCCGTTAACGGCTGGGTTCATGAAGGTCCGATGGATCGCATCTACAGGACATTCACACCATGAGTGAAAAGGTCGAAGGGGCAAGAAAATATATTTGCAGGGCTGAGCGCTTATTTGATTGGAAAGACCACAGGGACGTGATAACACTGCAGTAAGAGTCGAAGCACTGTTTTTTTAAGAAAGAGTTCCATATCAGTTCAATCGCTTGTTATCTACCAGATGCTTTTCAACCCAATGTGACCTACGGTGCAGTAATTACAGCACCAGCCCTCTGGAGCAATCTAAGGTTCACGGCCTGCATTATCAGATATAAAACCACCGGTCTATGTAAAAGAGAAGAGAAACTGATCAGATTACTCATTATATTTACATCATGCTTTTCTCTAAAGCTCCATTTGAATAAACTTGTCTGACCATATACCTTACTGCTGAATGAAAGTTTACCCTGGACCTTAGAAACTCAATAGGGCTGCATAGAGCTTCACAAATTAAGGTCACTTCTTGTGCCCTGATATTGAACTGGTCCTTGGAGCTTGCTAGAATCGTAATCCTTCAGTGAAGACAACTAGAACTGAAAAATCAATTTGACTGGCTCCATACACAAATGCAAAGATGCACTGAGCTGTTAGACAGTGTAGTCGCTGTGCTTGTGTGTCAATTACAATACCAGACCGCAACTTGATTGCTGCTGTCTGTTTTTGATTTGTGTCTTTCCACACATTCATTACCTTACAGGGATCAACAATAATGCTTTTTTTTTTTCTCCTGGTCGTTCTGATATGCACTTGCCTTGTCAATATTTTCAATTATCAGTTTTTAAATGGTTTAAATTATGTTATTGATTAAAAATGCAAAACGAATCTGTCAACAATTACTCACCCTTACATTTACACAAGGGAAGGATTTTTAAAGGCTTGTTTGTTTGTTTATTGCACAGTGTACAAAGTAGGGGTGTCGTGATATACCGGTATTGTTGATAACCGTGATATTTAAATGATAAAGTATCGTTATCATGTTAATTAGGGGTGTCGCAATATACCGGTATTGACGTTAATCGTGATATTTAAATAATGAAGTGTCGTTATTGTGTTAATTAGGGGTGTCGTGTGCCACAACACACGGATATGCTGTTTTCATTCGAATCAAAGTGTAAATACACATAGAAAACATATCTGTGTGTTGTTATTTTTGTTTTCTTTGCATACAAAAAGTATTCTCGTAGCTTCGTAAAATTATGGTTGAACCACTGATGGCAGATGGACTATTTTGACAACATCTTTCATAGGTTTCTGGACCTTGACAGTGTTGTTTACTTGGCAGTCAATGGGACAGTCAAAAAGCTACCGGTTTTCATCCAAAATATCCTAAATTCTGGTCCGAATACGATCAAACCTTTTACGGGTTTGGAACGACATGGGGGTAAGTGATTAATGACAAAATTTTAATTTTGGGGTGGAGTATACCTTTAACAGGAAAAAGGGAATGAAACTTGGAAATTTTGCTGATTATAGCTGCTGAAATTGTTCAATTATTGTCATGTTTTGGGCTGTATTAATCGGTCGGACCAGGAAAAACATTTGGAGTACTATAGACTACCATAAGTTATAACAAATCAAGGAGAAGAGTGCAAAAAAACTGTCTGAGGTACAAATGGCATTTGTGGTTTGCTAAACTGAACCAGAACAAGAATCGTGTTTGTTCTTGTCATTTCCGGTCAAATTAACTTAAATTAACTTTAGTTGCACCCTTTCCTGCTTACTAAGTCCTTCGCTGTATGATTTAGCAGCTTCCAGATGTTTTTTCCATGGTTTAGACAACATGAATAAGCAGAACAATGTATTCAGTTGTACATTAACTACTGTGCAGTCAATGCTGTTGTTTACACTTGAGTATCTCCAATATGGCAGCGCATTTGGGTAACTGACCAAACTGTGATATAAGTGCAAACCCTGCATAAGGGATAATCAACGGACTTTAAAAAGCATTAAAGGACTTTAAATGTATGACGTGAAGGCTAATTAGCACCTGACGCAAAGCGGAGGGTGGTTGCCTCCGCGAAGTTGCCTTCTGGTTGCCTCCAGATGTTTTTTCAATGGTTTAGACAGCATGAATTAGCAGAACAATGTTATTATTTCCATGTTTTCCCCACAAAATTACAGCAGGATGATAACACTGGCATTTGTTCTCCAACTCCGCGATTAGCTCTTTCATTTAGAAAGCAGGACTATTTCGCCATATTGCGCTTTGCGTTTTCTCCCATTCATAAATATAGGACTGAACCGTATTTCTATACCGCACTACAGGCTACAGCGCTATCTATTGGATTCTACTGATATTGCATCAACTTATCCAATATGAAACAACTGCCTCACGGGCCGCCACAGGAATGGAGTGCAGCGTTAGTTCTGGCAGGTCATGTTAGTCAAGCTTGCATCAGCTGACGATCAGCTGATCCACATCTACCTATAGGAATACAATGCCAATCATAATTCCCTTTATAAGGTCCATTCTGTCATTATTCAGCAGCTATCGCTTTGCTCAGGAGCAAATCACCCACCTCCATCCCCAGCTCCTCCTCTCGTCCAGTAAGGACTTGATATTGAATATTTCTTGTTGAGTCAGACTACTGAATTGTTGTTACATAAAATAATCACTTATGATATTAATGATATCTGCTACATTAATCATTAATGTTGGTTCTGTTCTGTTAACCCTAGGGGGGGTTATTCATGCTCTCCCTGCTCCTATCCATGCTAGGCTGCATGGATGGTCAGGGAGTGTTTGCCCAGAACAGAACCATACCCCCAACCTAAAATACATGCTTATTGTAAGTTATCTTTGATGATAGTGGTCCTGACAGAACTGATAGCGGGCTGTAGTTTGGACACCCCTGCTTTAATGCATGGCAAGCCATTGATTATTCCACTTATTCCATGGTCATGTATAGACAAGTTACAACTAGTATTGCTCTTTGCACCGCAATATTTGGCCAAATGGGTAAAAATGACCGTTATTGTCATCAGTTACAGCTCATCAGCTCTATTATTCTAATTCGGAGATGAAATAGTGCGGTAAGATCACATTTATTTAAATTAATTATAGCATTTATTTCAATTAATTATCGACTGATCGAGAGAAAGACAGAAAGAGTGTGATGACAGTTGTATGTGTGTACCTACCTGCTGCGCATATGTGCATCTCTCTCTACAAATGAATTCAAAAACAGCGGTTTTACCACCTCGTTACTGAGGAATATAATGTAGTGATCTAGTATCTAGGCTATTTTATTAATAAGAATCACGGGGAAGCACTGACAAGAAGTTTATGTATGTGCGCAGCGCAATTCGATCTCCGTCCTTTCTCTCTATCTCTCTCTCATTTTGTGTGTGTGCGTTTGCGTGCATCAATTGAAGCAGTGCATTAATATAGAATAGTAATTAAACTGACTTAAAACTACCTGTGCATTAAATGGTTTTACTGCACACCTGCCCGTCAGTCAGAATCCAGTATCCAGACATTCCATGGAATAATATAAAATAAGAATCAGTTCATATAAGGAAGTTATTTCAAACACTCTAATGCAAGTTTGGAGTAAAACTGTATTTATTGTTTGAATTTCTTAAAAAAAAAAGACAACATTTTAAAGCTGAGACCATGTTTCATACCGGAAGTAATCTGCTGTGTCTTATCTGTTGGTGTGTTGTCAGTTTCCTCTGTTCTGCGGTGTATTAATTTTTGACTGATTAATTTGATAGCATGACTTTTTTATATATATAAGATTTCTATAGGTATCACAATATATCGTTATCATGAATTTTCAAGGCCATAATAATTGTGGAGTGTCAGTGTTGTTTTCAAATATCAGTAATACAGGTTTGGAAATAAATAAGGGGAAGTAAATGATGACAGAATTTTTTAATCAATACCAAATTATTACAAAAACGTGTTTTCAAATAATTAAAATCTAGTAAAATAACTGGAATTCTTTTACTGTGTTCTCATCCACCTTATTGCCTTTATACCTTTAAGTTTAATAGTAACTCACAAAAACCTCTGGCTGTTTAATTTAAGTCTCCAGTTGTACTTATATCTACATCAATAGGCTTTTACACACATCAACACCCTAAATAATACCACTTGTCCACTCATCACTGTTCAAAACTTCACAAAGTTCAGAGCCAAACCCAAGCACAACAACAAGGGCAAGAGTGGGAGGAGATGATGTTGAAAGGCAGAAATGGAGGAGGTCAAATGGTATCAAAGAGACATGTAAAGCCTGCCGGCATACTTCGCACCAAGTTTTTTTCAGTGTTTTTTTGGTTCAAATGTGACACTTATCAGACCTGACAGGAGAAGAGAAAGGTCAGAGAATCTCTTTGTTGAGCTCTGGGTAGATTTGTATTTCAATTTTGGCCTACTTGTTGGACACAGACATTTACATTTCAAATTTACAATTAGGCTTTCTTACAAAAAGCAACTATTAGATTCTTTCACAAAAAAAAAAAAAAAAATGGTACTAGAAGAAAGGAAGAAAAGACATGTGTCCTTGCAGAAGTGTGAAGATCTGACCTGATTATAACTTCTTGTAAGAAATGAAAAAGTATAGCACAGAAATACCTACTGACGAGTCTAGGACGTACAGACACCTTGGGGATACAGGACAAAGTCACCTTGGGCAACCATTTACCAATGTGCCACATTCAGACCACACACATTTGCTTTTGCATTAAATGAATATAGACAACCTTCAACATCTGTGGAAAAAAACTTTAAATGATAGTTTAAAGAACAACATTATGTTTACAATATTATATGTGACCTTGGACCACAAAACCAAAATAGTCTTAAGTAGCATGGTATATTTGTAGCAATAACCAAAAATACATTGTATGGGTCAAAATTATCATTTTTTCTTTCATGCCAGAAATAATTAGGATATAAAGGTGATTTTTTGCACCCTCAGATTCCAGATTTTCAAATAGTTGTATCTCGGCCAAATAGAGTCCTATCCTAACAAACTATACCTCAATGGAAAGCTTATTTATTCAGCTTTTAAATTTAAATGACCGTTATATTAAGCCTTGGTGAGCAAAAGACACTTCTTTCAGAACAATTAAAAATCCCAACTCTTTGCCTCCAAAGACTCTCAGGTGTTTTTTCATAATGTTTTGTCAGTTCATAGGTAATGTAATCATGAAGGTTCGGTTCAGACCCCTATGAAGCCGAATTTTGCTGAGACGTTACCTTTTAACACAGCCTTTGCACTACTTCCCAACCCGGCTCACCTCATTAAACTGACAATGACAGTCCTTTTGCCCTCAGCCCACAGTTGTGCCCACAACAGCTTGATCTTCAAAAAGAACAGACAGTTTTTGAAGTTTAGAAATGTATCAACTCAATAAGGTACATCCTAAATCCCATCAGATCACATCTGTTTCTACAGAAGGTACAGAAACACCAGTCCCAAATGCAAATGCTTTAGCACAACTTCGAATGTACCTTCCAGATGAACATCACAACCTCCTACGGTTCCTAGTAGTTCTGTTATCACATGCCCACAAAAGGTGCTTCCTAATAGAAAATGTGTGAAATTGTGGTACTTACCTGGTGAATCATCCAGAGTGATGGAAGAAGCACAATGGTTTTTGTGAAGTCTGGACCAGTGTTCCTCCTACACATCTGAACTGCATCTAAGAAGACAGAAAACCTTTAGAGTGTATGCATTAGAGTCACATTGCCTGCACTAAAACATGTCCCATGTAAATGCATGTTGAGGAGATTTCAAGACCTCAGTTTGACTCACTTACCAAAGCTTATACTGAGCTCATGGGTCTTCTTAATTCATTCAGACTGAAGTTAAGTTTTCTGATGCACAAAAATTGTTGCAAAAAAATTTTTTTTATGATATTTTGGGGCTTTTTCAGCACATTGGTAGATGGATTGTATCTTTTTATAGAGATGATTTGTTGTTTGATTCATGTTGGCTTGCTATCTGCAGCTGTAATTGAAAAGAGTGGAAAATAGCTTTCACTCTTAAACCTTCTAAACAAAAAGTTCTTAGAAGCAATACGTCACTTTGACTAAACGGTCCCCAGTCCATCCGCCTGTCACAGCAATTTTTTTTTTTAGAAGACTTAGATTTAACTTATTACGGATGAAGCTAGGAAGCAGGACTTATACTCCAGCCAGATATGAGTGAGGATATGAAAACTTTGTGTGAGAGATTGTTGTACGTCAGTAGAGCTTGCGTTCTGGTTAGCGTTATTTGTACACGAATAACAAGTACTGACACGGAATTATAAGGATATGCCACTCAAACAGTCCACTGACGCACATCGCGAAAACATACAAGACTGACATCATTCAATAACATCCAGATCTGCTCTGTTACCATGGCTGCAGTCTGTTTCATTTTATAACCACTGGCAGATAAATTGAGTGTAAAATATAAATAAAAATAAACCCTCATCCCTGACCATTTTCCACTCACAGAACAAACAATTCTCTTACTCCATTAAGTAGTGCTATAACTGTATTTCTTCTGTGCTTTTTATTAACATCACATGGGGAGATTTTAATATCTAACTTGACTTGTCATTATATGTGCCTGCAGTGCAGAAGTATTAACTTTTATTTATTTTCACAATTAAAGGGACAGTTCTTTCAAAATTGAAAATATCATCACAATTTACTCACCCTCATGCTATACCAAAGTTGTTTGACATTCTTCTGCAGAACAAAAAAGGACAATTTTTTTAAACATTATTTCAACTGTTATACAGCAAAACAACATTGGACCCCTTTTTCAAGAATGAAGATCTGAACACATATAGAGAGTGCAAAAAGTGCAAAGTTAAGGCAGTAAAACAGTGGGTTGAACGCACAGTGGGCCTCATTTAAGAACTTGCTTAATAAGGCCTATATGAGTAAATTCAGAGTAATGTAAAGTAATGTGTGTAAAACAGACCTTCCTGAAACTGTCCTGCAGATTCACAAAATGCTTCATAAACGTGGCCATATTGGTGAAACTCTGATGTAAACAGTAGCATGGATTGCACAGTTAATGTACCGCCGCATATGTCTAAACCACTGAGGAAACATGTGGAAGCTGCTAAATCATGTAGAGAAGAACTAAGTAAGCAGGAAATGGCACAATATTTTGACAAAGTAAAGTTAATAGGTGGTAAAGATACTATGAGCAGTATTACACAAGGGTTGGACAATGAAACTGAAACACTTGGTTTTAGACCACAATTAGTACAGTGTTGGGCCTCCTTTTGTGGCCAATACAGCATCATTTCGTTTTGGGATTGACAAATACATGTCATGCACAGTAGCCAGAGGGATTTTGAGCCATTCCTTTTATAGAACAGTGGCCAGGTCACTGTTGTTATTCTGGTGAAGCAAAACGTTTCCTGACTCGCTCCTCCAAAACATCCCAAAGTGCCTCAATAATATTCAGATCTGGTGACTGTGCAGGCCATGAGAGATGTTCAACTTTACTTTCATGTTCATCAAACCTCTCTGTCACCAGCCTTGCTGTGTGCATTAGTGCATTATCATCCTTATACATGGCACCACCTTTAGAGTACAATGTCTGAACCATTGGGTGCACATAGTCAACCTTCACACTTTGCTCTTACTGGTGGAATGTGCAATAAGTGAAGATTGGCCACCAGGCTGCGCAAATATAGCCATGAAACGTCCAACACTATATTGGCCAGTGTTTCAGTTTCATTGTCCAGCCCCTGTATATTTCACCTACTTGACCGGAAATGATAAGAACAAACACAAATGTTGTCAGGATTCTTATCCTGGAAATCCTGGTTCAGTTTGGCCAACCACAGTCACCTCATCAAAAGTTTTTTGAACTCAGTCTATAGTACTCCAAATGTTTTTTCCGGTCCAACCAATTAGTACAGCCCAAAGCATGACAATAATTGGCCATTTTCAGAAGCAAAAATCAGCAAAATATGCAAGTTTCGTTCGGTTCAGTGGCATTGTTTATGTTTCGTGCCACCAATGGCCAATTGATGATGCGTTGTGAAAACACTCTATAGGCCTGTCTATGAATTGCAACTACATAAGTTATGTATCCAGGAACACAGTGGAATATTCTGTACTCCCTTTTCAGATTAGGTTCCAGTATTTAGCATGAGTTCTAAAAAGACTAACAGGCTATATGTATAACAATAAATATTCAGTTAACGTGTCCAGGCGTCTCTTCTATAAAAGGCCAGCTGGTGGTGCTTGAGAACGATTTGGTGGTGCAGCGTTTTTCAAGCTGAAACACTTTGGTTTCTGTGATTTGGAATATCCATGGCAGTAAGGTATTACTAGCATATCATTTTGAAGAATATTACTTCATATAATAAGGCAGTAACCAGCAATATTAACTTTTCCCATTGTTGTTGAGTCATTGGTTGGTCAGTGTAGCATTTGTTCCACCCCTCCTCCACTGATTGAACAGTTGGTTAAAAAGTGACAGTAGGTGCGTTTCCATTACAGATTTGCACAAAACTTCTGTGATATTTTATAAATGTTGATAAAAAATATATTGCGAATTTTTTCTTCTCACAATAAGTCATGACGTCCGATGTTGGTAGGTTTATGTATCACAGTCACTGCACTAGCCATTAGACGTGCAGTGAAAATAAGGGGTTATTCAAGCATTAATTGCAAGGAAAGCCCCCTTATACTAGTGAGTGGCCACGTATGAGGTGTTTCTTGGAGGTTATAGTACATTCAAAATGATTATGTAACTTTTACGAATGCCAAATTAGCTAAAAACCCAACTATTTCCATTGCAGTTTTGCAAAATATTTCTTTTTCGAATTGCCTGAAAAACCACCTCAAAAAGTTAAAGTTATCAACTCTGTTATCGATCAATATAATGACCTGGTTTGTGGAAGTGAATCATGGCATGAACAAAGTAGATCTCTGAAAACCTCAGAAAAAGAGTTGTTGCTCATCCGGCTAGAAAAGGTTACAAAACCATCTCTAAAGAGTTTGGACTCCACAAATCCACAGTCAGACAGATTGTTTACAAATGGAGGAAATTCACTATTATTCTCCCTAGGAGTGGTCGACCAACAAAGATCACTCCAAAGCAAGACTTGTAATAGTCTGCAAGGTTGCAGATGACCTCAGGGTAACTTTTAAGCACATAAAGGCCTTTCTCACATTGGTTAATATTAATGTTCATGAGTCTATCATCAGGAGAACACTGAACAACCATGGTATGAATGGCAGAGTTGCAAGGAGAAAGACACAACTCTCAAAAAAACAAAAAAACAACAACAAAAAGGCTATTGAAAAAATAAAAACACTTTATTCCAGCATAAGAACTTATTCCATCTGTAAAACATGGTGGTGGTAGTATCATGGTTTGGGCCTGCTTTGCTGCATCTTGTCCAGAAGGGCTTGCCATCATTGATGGAACAATGAATTGTGAATGATACCATCAAATTCTAAAGGAAAATGTCAGGACATCTGTCCGATAACTAAATATTTGCGAAATATTCCTTTTTTGAAATGCCTGAAAAACCACCTCATGAGAGCGTCAAAACTCCCAGCTACTATATATATATATATATATATATATAATTATTATTATTATTATTATTATTATTATTATTATTAGAACACTAGTATTTATAATCTCTAGGATTAGCAGTTAATTTTAAGGTGAAATTAGTGTCCATTTGTTCAGATGTGTTATCAATCAATAGGTTGACTATTAGGAGCCCTGTTTTAATTAAAGAACAGGAATCTAGAAAAGTCTGATCATGTTTGTGGAAGTGAATCATGGCATGTACAAAGTAGATCTCTGAAAACCTCAAAAAAAAAAAAAGCTGTTGTTGCTCATCCGGCTAGAGAAGGTTACAAAACCATCTCTAAAGAGTTTGGACTCCACAAATCCACAGTCAGACAGATTGTTTACAAATGGAGGAAATTCACTAGTATTCTCCCTAGGAGTGGTCGACCAACAAAGACCACTCCAAAGCAAGACTTGTTATAGTCTGCAAGGTTTTTAAATGACCTCAGGGTAACTTTTAAGCACATAAAGGCCTTTCTCACGTCACTGTAAAAAATGTACTGTAGAATTTACAGGATTTAGCTGGCAAAAAAGTTGCCAGTAAAGTTCTGTAAAAATGTTATTAATTGCTGTAAAATGGACTGCAGCATTATACTGTAAAGCAATTTACAGTTAATTGTTGTTTGTAAAATACAGTACTTTGTTGTTTATTTTACAGTAATATAGAATTAAACTTGTATTATGAGTTACAGTATTTTTTTGTAATTCCAATAAATTACAGTATTTAGTTGGCAACTAGAGTTGCCAATAAAATCCTGTAAATTCCCCAAAACCCAAGAAGATATTGTATTAGTTTTACATTAAAATGCTGTAAATAATAATTTTTACATTACACTGTAATATATTATTTACCAATATATTCCTGTAAATACATGAATGAAAACTGAATGAAATGTAATTTACAGAATAATGAAACCAAAGTCAAAGCTGCTTCAAGAACAACATTTATTAAAACTGACAGCAAAGTACTTTTACTGGTTTAACATTTTCCATTTGTCATTCCTTAATAAAACTTATTAAAATGTGTCACAAAATATCTGTTAAAACCCAGATATTAGCTTTTCTTTTGCTTTTCTTAAAAAAGTTTTCTGAACAAAGTTGTTTTTATGATATACAACATTATCAAACAAATGCTGTTGTTTCAGCAAATCTTCCACTTAATCCTGAATATTCTATCTAAAACAATGGCATCTATAAAACATCTAAACAAGGTTTGTGTTACATTTAAAGGGATAGTTCACTTTGAAATTAAATTCTGATATGTTTTAGCTTACCCCAAGGGCATCCGAGATGTAGGTGTCTTTGTTTTCGCAGTAGTTTCAATTTTGACACAGATTCAAATTAAACAGTCTAAATTAAACAACTCCACATCGTAAGTACACATTGATGGCCTAAGACACGAAACGAGCGGTTTGTGTGAGAAAACGAACAGTACTTATATTGTTTTTTTACGTCTTGTACACCACCACGTGTGACGGTGTTCTGGCTTATTGATGCGCCGGCGCAACTCCTGGAAAGTGCCGGAAGTGATCTTTCGCGTGAGCATATGTAACTCTTTTAATTTTTATCGGTTTAAACATCCCGGATAAGCGCAAACTAGTACCATTTCTGTTAGCCGTCTTACCTACAATCTCTGTTCTTTGTAAACGATGAGTGACGTGCACGCGCAAGAGATCATTTCCGGCGCTTTCCAGGAGTTGCGCCGGCGCATCAATAAGCCAGAACACGGTCACACACCAGGAAGCGCGCGTCCTCCGAAAACTTGGACGTGGTGGTGTACAAGAGGTAAAAAACTATATAAATACTGTTCGTTTTCTCACACAAACTGCTCGTTTCTTGTCTTAGGCCATCAATGTGTACTTATGATGTGGAATTGTTTAATTTGAATCTGTGCATTTTCTTTGATGAGGTGACCTAGGCATGCATTATATGACTTACAGACCTAAAAATATAAAAATTTAAACTACTGCAGAAACAAAGACACCTACATCTTGGATGCCCTTGGGGTAAGCTAAAACATATAAAAATTAAATTTCAAAGTAAACTATCCCTTTAAGATCTTGTTAAATCTGTGTTGGAACATAACATAACGTCTAGAAACACAGTGTTCATTCACAGAACTGGCCTATTTAAAGCATGTTTTGGTCTCAGTACATGAACAAGAACTTACATGCGTAACCATTCAAAGTCCATTAATTTTCTGAGAAGAGTACACACACGAGGGTTGATGGTGTTGTTTCTCTTCTCAGAGGCTTTTCCACTTTTTTTGCCTCCAACCTTTGTTGTGGCTGTCTTGGTGCCAGTAGGAGGGTTGATTCCAACAAAACATCTTCACAAAGAACAAGCAAAAATCTATTTTTTAGAATATACATGTACATATATGTACATTTACATACAAATGTACATATTAACATTTAAATATCATATGGTAGCATGTGTACTTTCCTGGCATATATATGGTAAATATGTTGTAAATACATAATTACAGATAAATGAGTGGTAACAATGTACTTACTTTGGAGTATGAATAGGGCAATTAAAAAAGAACATTACAGTACATACCAATGGTTTATATATATTGCATCATGGTGTCATCACAATACCTCACATCTTTGTATTTTTTGACAGTTTTTCACCAACAAAAATAATTCCAAACGCAGTCACAGAACTGTTTTGATTCTCTGAGGAACATGAAGGCGTTTCGTTTTTGAATGAATCAACCGTTCAAATGATTCGGTTCAATCGCAATGACTCACTTATTAACAGCGACTTACTGACACCTACTGGTGGTTTTAATTTCACATTTAAAGTATCTTTTCACTTTTAAAATTATTTATAATATAGCTGCATTAACGTGTGAATACATCTAAATACAGTGATACATGTCTAAAAATACTTTATCAATAGCAAAGTCAACAGTGAAGTATAGCATCCATCCATAAAAAAAGGCAGTGTACAGTGGGGTTTTTACCTTTTCTCATTTGTCTCACACCACCAGTCCAGTGAAGTTAGCTGTTGCGATCTCTGCTGTCTCGTGCCTGAAAAAGAATGTTAAACTTAATTACACTCCAAGCTAACCAAATTTCACGTTTAAAACAACACTGCAAGCACCTATACTTGCATGTGAAAAGTGAAATAACGTTACAAACTGGAAAATTAATTATACTATGTTGGCTAATGTAATGAAATATTTCTAGTCGAAATAACAGGCAACAAAAGGCATAAAATTGCTTCACATTAACTTAAGTATGACACAAATAATATGTTAAACACTACCTTAAGTAAGGAAAATAAACTGACGAAATAAACTAGAGTAGAAAATCGCAGCATCCAACCATGTTAACATATTTTCTAAGATGAGAGCAAACGCATTTATCGTGTAACTTTAAGTTCGTTTTCTTTCACAAGCAATTCCGTCTAAATGTCACGTTCGTTTAACAGCAATCATGTATGATGTTTTTGTTGGTGCTTTCACGCTATGGCGTGACGCTCTTTGCTGCCTCGCGCCTGAAACAAACATTCCTAAACAACCAAGCGTAACACAAAATAACATACTAAGCAAGCACCATGACACGCTACTACATGAGAAAAGTGAACTAAAAAAAGAAATTTAATTACATCTGACAATATGGGCTACAGTTACGAAAGGTTTCTGGTCGAAATATTAGGCAATCAAAGGCACCAAACTGCTGCACATTCAACTCAGATATAATTATGTTAAATACTACCTTGACGTGCCCTTAGTAAAAAGTATAAACTGGCGAAATAAACTAGAAATTCGCACCATCCAAATCTTATTTTCTAAACTGGCAGCAAATAACGTGCAAGTTTATTTGTAACTTAGTTTTCTTTAACAAGCACTTCAACTAGTGTCGCGTTCAATTAACAGCAATGCTCTAAAAACACGCATCCATAATAAAATGCACAGCATGTACAATGATTTTAATAGTTTTTTTACCTATAAGATTGTTTAAGATTCGTCTCACCACCTTGCAGTCCAGCCGTTACCAGACCCGTTGCGGTTTTTGCTGCCTCTTGCTCCGCCTGAAACAAACATATTAAAGTTAATGACACATAACTACCAAATGTAACATTTAAAATAATGTAAACAATTGACCTTTATATGTTGCTACATGTCTTAATGACACGCTGTTGTGAAATACAAATGAATAACATCTGTTATGTTTGAAATAGCAGTCGCTTATACCAGATATCACTATTTAAATGAGCATAATAGTGTATATTAGTTTAATATTTTACTATATTTTAATGATTTACGTGAACTTACCAGCAATTTTGAATGATGACTCTTCAGTGTTCATGTCCATTTCAAACATAAATACACCCACGCAATCCCATGATGCCATTTCACAATGAATTACTGTGAAAACACATGATATACAGTGGCAACACCTCCTACCTGTAAATTCAATTACAGTTTAAATGAAAATATACTGTTAATAGCTGTAATACTTTGTTTGACCCATAATGCATTGTGAACTACAGTAAAAACTTGTAAAATGTTAAAACAGGAAATTCCTGTAAAATTTTGCTGTAGAAACTACAGCAATTTGTTACAGTGCGTTGGTTAATATTAATGTTCATGAGTCTATCATCAGGAGAACACTGAACAACTGTGGTATGAATGGCAGAGTTGCAAGGAGAAAGACACAACTCTCAAAAAAAAAGTGAATTATACCAGCAAATTCTAAAGGAAAATGTCAGGACATCTGTCCGATAACTAAATCTTTGCAAAATATTCCTTTTTTGAGGAATCTCAATGAGAGCGAAAAAACCACAGCTACTATATATATATATATATATATATATATATATATAATTATGTTATTATTATTATTATTATTATTATTATTAGAACACTAGTATTTATAATCTCTAGGATTAGCAGTTAATTTTAAAGTGAAATTAGTGTCCATTTGTTCAGATGTGTTATCAATCAATAGGATGACTATCAGGAGCCCTGTTTTAATTAAAGAACAGGAATCTAAAAATGTCTGATCATGTTTGTGGAAGTGAATCATGGCATGAACAAAGTAGATCTCTGAAAACCTCAGAAAAAAAAAGTCGTTGTTGCTCATCCGGCTAGAAAAGGTTACAAAACCATCTCTAAAGAGTTTGGACTCTACAAATCCACAGTCAGACAGATTGTTTACAAATGGAGGAAATTCACTAGTATTCTCCCTAGGAGTGGTCGACCAACAAAGACCACTCCAAAGCAAGACTTGTTATAGTCTGCAAGGTTTTTAAATGACCTCAGGGTAACTTGTAAGCACATAAAGGCCTTTCTCACATTGGTTAATATAAATGTTCATGAGTCTATCATCAGGAGAACACTGAACAACCGTGGTATGAATGGCAGAGTTGCAAGGAGAAAGACACAACTCCCAAAAAACAAAAAAAACAAACAAACAAACAAACAAAAAGGCTATTGAAAAAATAAAAACACTTCATTCCAGCATAAGAACCTTCTTTCATCTGTAAAACGTGGTGGTGGCAGTATCATGGTTTGGGACTGCTTTGCTGCATCTTGTCCAGAAGGGCTTGCCATAATTGATGGAACAATGAATTGTGAATGATACCATCAAATTCTAAAGGAAAATGTTAGGACATCTGTCCGATAACTAAATATTTGCGAAATATTCCTTTTTTGAAGTGCCTGAAAAACCACCTCATGAGAGCGTCAAAACTCCCAGCTACTAATATATATATATATATATATATATATATATACACATATATTATTATTATTATTATTATTAGAACACTAGTATTTATAATCTCTAGGATTAGCAGTTAATTTTAAAGTGAAATTAGTGTCCATTTGTTCAGATGTGTTATCAATCAATAGGATGACTATCAGGAGCCCCGTTTTAATTAAACAACAGGAATCTAAAAACGTCTGATCATGTTTGTGGAAGTGAATCATGGCATGAACAAAGTAGATCTCTGAAAACCTCAGAAAAAAAAGTTGTTGTTGCTCATCCGGCTAGAAAAGGTTACAAAACCATCTCTAAAGAGTTTGGACTCCACAAATCCACAGTCAGACAGATTGTTTACAAATGGAGGAAATTCACTATTATTCTCCCTAGGAGTGGTCGACCAACAAAGACCACTCCAAAGCAAGACTTGTTATATAGTCTGCAATGTTTTTAAATGACCTCAGGGTAACTTTTAAGCACATAAAGGCCTTTCTCACGTTGGTTAATATTAATGTTCTTGAGTCTATCATCAGGAGAACACTGAACAACTGTGGTATGAATGGCAGAGTTGCAAGGAGAAAGACACAACTCTCAAAAAACAAACAAACAAAAAATTGTTGAAAAAATAAAAACACTTCATTCCAACATAAGAACCTTATTTCATCTGTAAAACATGGTGATGGTAGTATCATGGTTTGGGCCTGCTTTGCTGCATCTTGTCCAGAAGGGCTTGCCATCATTAATGGAACAATGAATTGTGAATTATACCAGCAAATTCTAAAGGAAAATGTCAGGACATGAAGATGTGTTGACATTTTTATTGTGGACATGTGTTTGGCGCTACGCTATTTCTTCGTTTTGTTTGTGCAGTCAAGTCAAACTGTCAAAAACGCAACTGAAAATTTGACAAATACAAGTTGACAATTCCAAAGTACAGAGGCATTTTAAAATGATGTGAAATGATATGTCAGTACTGGCAACAATAATGTGGTAGGACATTTTGTGTTGTCTGAGCTTTTGTTAAGTTAGCCTGACATTCTCAAAGTATTCTTTCTTCCTAATATAGTGACCTGGGCTTTTAATTTTGTTACTTTGACTTTTACCAATTACACAGAACCAAACAAAAGTAGAGAAAATGTTGGGCCAACATTTGGAGCATGGTAATACCCTCGGGTTGGCCTCATTAGCGTGCCGCCCGTTGGATCTGCTGGTGTGGAGATAATCCGCTGTTGTTTCCTGCCGTCTCACATGAAGTATATGCTAATGATGACACTGTTTTACAGAGATACAAGCCACATCAACAGCACCACATTCTGTTCTTTAGTTTGTAGATTTTAAATCCCCTTTAACATCTAAAACTCACATTTAGAAGTCTTTGGCCAATTCTCACCCTATAGAATAGTATCAGAGTATCGTTTTTAAAGTTTGGTAACTGTAAGATGTTTTAAAAGAAATTAATACTTTTATTCAGGAAGGATGCATTAAATCGATCAAAAGTGACACTAAAATGTATAATATTACAAAATTTTTCAATGTGTTTGTGTATTACGAAATGTTTCTTGATTTTAAAAATATATATAAAGAAAACAGTTTTTTTTAAATTAATAATAGTTCCTAATACTTCTTTCAATAATTTTTTTTTTTTTTTTTTTTTTTATCTTACCGATCCCAAACTTTAACCCAGATTTTTCAAGGGGGTCAAGTCAAAATAAATTTTAGTAGCAGTCAACATTATGCCACAAAATGTCTCTTCTGAGCCCCAAATTGTGTCATACTGAACCTGGAATAGCCATTTTATGCATATGTTTGTGCTTTTTATTGGGTTCCCCTGCAGTGTCGTTGTTGAGATGCTGTGCGTTCATCCTGGCTACTAGGTACACTAACACCATTTACCAGAAAAGGTGTCGAGTCCTGTTGGGATGTATGACCTTTATGCTTTCAATTACAAGTACGGAAATTTCATGTTTTATACATGAAGGGCAGTGGACATATTTTCTTTGCAGAATTTCAATTTCAAATCTGAATGCTTAGCCCTAAAAGCATCACATAGAATATAAATTGCACCACAATTATTTTTTGTTTCACTTAGTTTGATATGTACGGAGGCATGACATGTTTTGGTATGATTTGCAATAGTCTTTTCTATAAATATTCATATATGTATATCCCTATGAGCATGTGCCTAACTATGAAGAAAAGGCAACGTCAGTGTGCTGCCGGAAGTGCTAATGTTTAAGTGAAGATGTTGGCAGGTGATGTGTCTGATGTGTGTGACCTGACGGCAGGAGAGTGAGCTCCACGGTTTGGTTCCTTTTTCCCACCAGGCCAGAACCAGAATGCTTGCAGGTGTCATGGCACATTGTTAGTCAGACACAGGAACTCTGGAAGCTCCATGGTGACAGGTTTCCCCTCGAGGCAGAAACCTCTCTAGATATTCATCAATCAAAGCTTGAGTCTGAAAAGCAGAGCCAAGGGTAAAGAAATATGTTAATGGATTCAAAACTTACTACATAAATTACGTTTTTTAATGAAGAAATCAGAAAAATAATGAATTCCATTTGTGAGCAAGTATCTTGATTTGTGCATCAGCAATGGATGTTATTATGTTGGGTTGGTTTGTGAAAAAATACAAATCTGAATATTACTTTTTAATATTTTTAAGCACTTCAGGCTTTCTAATGTAATCCTTCAAAATAGTGTGTAGGAAGATTAAGAGCTCTGGAAACTGAAAAAGTTGTTCCCAGCTGCTAGCTAACTGCTCTACATTAATTTAAATATATAACTAAATAAAAACTACAGTAAATCGTATATTGATAGAAAAAAATTGCAAGAAGAGTCATGCTGTATTCAATTTTCCAGATAATTTTGAGCAGTCAGAACCTCATTTGCCCTGGGTATTAAGACTTTTATAGTTTAACATAGCATTAATGGTGTCTCTTATTAAAATATATAGTAGAAAACTCATGAAAGATTTACGTTAACAAATCCACATTGTTTTATACATGTTTTGGACTATGGGGGGCGCCGTTATTTCGATTATGTCAAATGGTTGCACTTGTTGAGCTACTGGCCCCGCCTGTCGCTATTTTTTACAACAACACTTAAAATACAAAAATAAAATACTGATACGATGACCACAGCTACTGAAAGATCTTACATTCCACCAGGCCCCAGTGGATATAAGTGTAGACTTAAATCAAAAAGCCATACTATCGATTTTCCCCACAAGGAGTGAAAAATCTGCGATGAGAAACTCCTTCATGACAAGCATCAACATGTTTACATCCTGCCAGGATGGCATTTAGCGTTTCTTGTCTCTGCTGTTTGTAAGCTCTTTTAGTAGGCTTCAGGGCTAAAGTGGAGAGAACAAAGACGCAAGTCTTTAGGAAGTTGTATTCGTCCACAGGCATCTTCCCATTGTTTTTTTTTTATTTCTCTTCTTATAACTAGGAAAGCAGTAAAGACTTACATCACTTCTTTTGTTGCCCTTCGAATAAAATTACAAATAAAAGCCACACAATGTGACATCATATCAGTGTTGTGATGCCGTAGAATAGCAATAAGTTGTGCCAGTAGCTCAAAGAGAGCAACTATTTGACGTAATCAAGATAATGGTGCCACCATAGTCCAAAATATGTATAAAACAACGTGGATTTTGTCAATAATGTAAAGATCAAAATCATAAAGTGTTCTCTGAAGTTCTCACTCTTCATTCTCTTTCTTTTTCTCTATTTCAGATATTCATTTGGATTGAGTCCTTTCATTTGGACTAACGCCTTCACAGGGACAATACTCAAAACAAGAACTTTTACAGCTTGTTGTGTTCTGGGAAACTGCAAAATCACCTTTCTATAAAGCCTTTTGCAGCCATCAGTGGATCTACAGGGAATGAAGGAATATTCTGTCCCATTAGTCTGAAACAACAAAGCTTTTGCAGACCAACTGGAGAATAAATTAAAAAGTCTTCCAGCAGTTCATAAGAGCCAAATTTGAGGGATCTTCAGTTTTCATGGCAGAATAAGGGACCATAAAAAAAAATAATGAGCCGTGATTTAAGGGCTAAAGCAATATTTTTATAACTCAAACCTAAGCTCAAAGGTTAATACTCGTTGCTTGTTTGTTCTGTGGCATTTAACTTTCTGTGCACGTCAACATACTGCATAAAAAAAGAAACATTAGAAACAGTCGCAGTGTCTTCAGCCATGAATTGCTGCTCACATTTATCAGCCATGACCTTCACAAAGGCAAAGCAACAACAATATCTGCAACTACCAAACTAAATTACTTTTTTACCGCAAGATGTTTTCATGGATTAATTGATCCTTTATGCTAAGAATCATGCATAGATGATATGAACCATGCAACATGGATCTCAACAGCTCTCTCAATGCCACAGACAGTCCCACAACCCTGGAGTCCTGGGATGAAGCCACGCTCCTCAGCCTTCAAATCTCCATCTCTGCCATGCTAGCCATTGTCACTTTGGCCACTGCTCTGTCCAATGCTTTCGTAATTGCCACTATTTTCCTCACACGTAAACTTCATACCCCTGCCAACTTTTTGATTGGCTCTCTCGCAGTGACAGACCTCCTAGTGTCTATTTTAGTCATGCCGATCAGCATTGTGTACACGGTCAGTAAGACTTGGACTCTGGGTCAGATTGTGTGTGATATCTGGCTATCATCTGATATAACGTTCTGCACAGCTTCCATTCTGCACCTGTGCGTGATTGCGCTCGACAGATATTGGGCCATTACCGATGCTCTGGAATACTCAAAGCGTCGAACCATGCGGCGAGCGGCGCTGATGATCGGCGTAGTGTGGGTGATCTCGGTCTCCATCTCCTTGCCTCCTCTCTTCTGGAGGCAGGCTAAGGCCCACGAGGAACTCACAGAGTGCATGGTCAACACCGACCAGATCTCCTACACGCTCTATTCCACATTCGGTGCGTTTTATGTTCCTACCATCCTCCTGATGATTCTCTACGGGCGTATCTACGTGGCAGCTCGCTCCAGGATCTTCAAAACACCGGCGACCAGCGGAAAACGCTTCACCGCTGCTCAGCTCATCCAGAACTCGGCAGGTTCTTCACTTTGCTCGCTGAACTCCAACTCTAATCAAGAGGGACAGCTTCATCCTGGAGGAGGTGTAGGTGGTGGAGGTGGTGGGGGGGGAGGAGGGTCTCCTCTTTTTACGAACAGCGTGAAAGTAAAACTGGCTGATAGTGTGCTGGAAAGAAAGCGCCTTTGTGCCGCTCGGGAGAAGAAGGCCACCAAAACTCTTGGGATTATTCTGGGTGCATTTATAGTGTGCTGGCTCCCGTTCTTCGTGTTCACGCTGGTGATGGGGGTCTGTAAAGACTGCTGGTTTCATCCTGTGCTCTTTGATGTGTTCACCTGGCTGGGGTACCTCAACTCGCTCATCAATCCAGTCATCTACACTGCCTTCAACGATGACTTCAAACAAGCCTTCCACAAACTCACCAAGTTTAAAAGATGCTACTGATGTTACACGCCTCTCATGTGTTTTGACACATTCATGACTTAATTAGCGGATTTCTGCAGAAAATATTTGAATCCTGTGAACATTCATCGCTCATATGATGTGGAGGACCCAACGTATCCTGCCGTTTGTTTTTCAGTGAGCTCCTAGTGTCTGGTCGATGTATATTACTGTTCTCATGAGACAGCTTGTAAAATATCGTGCCATATTGTTGATGCTTCCTCGTAGTTTATGAATGCATGCAAAGATTATGAATCCTTCGCTAGAGAGCAACGTTCTACTGTCTCTGTAACCAATAGCTGTCTATAAACTGCCTTATTTACTAGAAACAGACTGATATTAATATGAAAGACACTTTATTTAAAAAGAACACGGATAAATAAAGGTTGCTGTTCCTATAGGAACACACATGGGTCGACTGAGGACAATGCTGAAGTTCATGGACATTAGCATAGACTCCCTAATTAAACCTGTTCATTATATAAGATTAAAAAAAAGGTTTTAAGTTTTGTGGTTTTGTGTTTTTGTGTGACAGAACTTTGTTAGCAATTTCCTTTTATTTTAATGTCAGGAGTTTTATGATCATGAAGATAAAAAAAAACAGGCTTCGGGCTGCATGGCTCATCTCAGGACATGATGCAGCAGAAGTAAAGCGTATAATGATCAAAAGTTCAAAATTCTGGATGTACCTGATGATGTGTTTTGACACCTTTAGCTCATTTCTGAAAAAAAAAGTGCTACTGAAGGAGTTTCTGGAGATGTGAAGGTCATTATTTCATCAAATATCCTAATAACGCAGCTTGTGGAAAGAGAAGCACCTCTGACTGCAGTGGTATATATATGAATAATGGCATCCAGGAAATTGGCAAACTTTGCCATACCATCACTCTTTCTTATGATGAAGGTCAGCTGTGTTGGTTCAAAAGGTTTTTTGATAAGAAAACACAGCAATAAGAGACTGTAGACCTGAGTCAGACTGGAATAATGAGGCATATCCCCTGAATGCGTTGCCCGCAGGCTCTCAAACAGCATTTGAGAGTGCGGGGTAAAGCTGTGCTGGGCTGTTCGGTCGAGATAGATGGTCTGTATATTCACAGTCTGTATATCAACAGAAAAAGCTCCCTCTCACTCATCCACACAGCAAGGATGAGGTCACACCCCATAAAATAGATCTTTAGAGACTCATTATCATTCACAACCACTAGTAAATCTAAACACGAACGCATTCGTTCAACAGTATTCCGTCGTGTGTTTTGTACATGAAGGCTGGTGCGATGTGTGTGATGTTTATCAGAGTATGGCCATCATGAGATGGACTAGAAGATCAAACAGATAGATCTGTGTGATGTAGAGGAGGTACAGCCTGAAAAGAAAAGGATACACGACGGGGACTTTCCATTCACATCTTTTGCATTTATTCTAAGCTACTGACATTTTCTATTCCCTAAACCTACACCGAAAACAAAAACAAATTGCTAATAAATATTACATAACATATTGAATTAAACATGCAATTTTGAAGCTGAAAAACTAAAATAGCAGAAGATCCGGCAGAGGTAAGGCTGCTCTCAGCGGGTTCATGAGCGCTAAATGGCTGGAGATCACATCTCTGAAAACACTGAAGCTAATTTTTAAATAGATGTTGTGTTTATTAACAAACTGCATATTTCAAATCTAAACAAGTACATTCTCGCCTAAAAAACTCCTGAAACTACATTCTGTGACACAAAAATAGTGTCCGCCATGACAGTTTCCATGAGACATACTGCAAATGATGAAACGCAAGGGCAGAGGTTTGCTTTTGACAGTGGTGGGGAGATAAACGCATGTAAACGTAATAATAGCCATAGATTGCACTTTCTCTTTCCGTTTGCTCTTGTTATTAACAAATTAAAACTGCTTCTATATTAACTGTTTTGGACTGCTGTCTTAAATTGGGTGCAATACCTGTGAGTTGTTCTAAACGCAGCGCTGCTTCTCATCTGGTGCGTGACAACATTCTGCCTATGTATTAAATGCGCGTCCTTGAAAGCGTGCAGTTTTCTAACTTAACCTATTCTTAGGTAATATCAATGGTATGAATTTTCTGAAATTACAAAAACATATATGTACATTTATTTGTTTGAATAAAATTATTGCTAGGGACAGTTTGGGAGTAGCTGGATATTGGTAGGGACACGTCCCTTTTGTAACCCCCTGATGTGCATGTAAACAAGCTCACTTTTAGCAGCCAATCAGATTCAAGAACCAGAAAGAACTGTTACAAATGCATATATCGTATGAACACAGAGCTTCAGAATATCTTCATTTATGTTCCAGAGAATGATGCAAATTATATGGGTTTGAAATTACATGAGGATGAGTAATTTTCATTTTTTTCTTTTAATAAAGTTCTCAGTTATTTTCATTTAGGTTTGTCCAAGATGTTCATAATTCCTCAGGAGAAAGACAAATAGACAGAAATGAGATCATTATTGACACACAGCAAGACTATTGAGCTGTACAATTAAAGTGGATAACATAGCTCAGATTATTTGTTCACAAAGAATTTAATATTTGAGCTCTTATCAAAATTTCAGACTATTATTTGCAGACTTTGCTATCTTGAGCAAAGAGACTGAAAAATCTTGAGCAACACTTGTGGAGAAAAATACATCTCAATTTGAACTTTACTGCTGTCTAGGAGAAGCAAGTATGACATTTGATGTTTCATTCACATCTTTTATTTTCTTATGTTAACTATTGTGTAATTCATGACTAGGTTTAAAATGTTATATGTCAGGGATGCCAAGTTTTTTGTTTTGTTTTGTTTTGTTTTTTATATCGGAGCAGTTTCCGATATCTATGGAAATGACACAGTGGTACAGCTTGTTTGCATGGGCCAAATTTAGACAGCTGAATCTATGTAACCTTCAGACTAAACTTTGTTTTAGATTAAGCTTATTTGTTAAGCAAAAATTATACAGTAAGTGTGTCCTAAACACACACACACACACACACACACACACACACACACAAAATGCTGGGTTAAGAACAATCCAGCACTAGGTAAAAAATGGACAAACCCAGCGAATGGGTTGGTTTGGACCCAGTGGTTTGGTTGAATGTTTAACCCAATCTTCTGGGTAGTTTTATTTAATACAACTACCCCTTAAAATGAACCCAAAATAGGTTAGAAATTAACATTTAATAATATATGAACAGATATTAATAAGTTGGCCAAAAAATCTCACCTTTTACTTATTGCTGATGCCTAGTAATGTGTCTGATTTTTACTTTATAACTTTTTTTTTTTTTTTTTTTTTTTTTTTAGGAGATATCGGAGCAGTTTCCTATATCTGTGGAAATGACACAGTTGTACAACTTGTTTGCATGGGCCAAATTTAGACAGCTGAATCTATATAACCTTCAGACTATACTTTGTTTTAGATTAAGCTTATTTGTTAAGCAAAAATTATACAGTAAGTGTGTCCTAAACACACACACACACACACACACAAACACACACACACAAAATGCTGGGTTAAGAACAGTCCAGCACTAGGTAAAAAATGGACATTTAACATTTAATAATATATGAACATTTATTAATAATTTGAACAAAAAATCTCACTGTTTAATTATTGCTGATGCCTGGTAATTATGTGTCTGATTTTGAATTTACAACCTTCTTTGGGTTCCATTTAAGCCAGTCACATGGTACATTTTAAATAATAGTTGAGTTACATAAAACTACATTTACGAAACAAGCATTCAACAACCCAGCCGCTGAGTTTGTCCATATTTCACCCAGCATTTTTTTCTTTTCTAGCTGTAATTATACGTCTTTGCATTTTTTTTTTATTCTCATTACATAATATTGTTTGATACTTCAATTCATATTCAATTAAATATCAGCAATTGAACATTCATTCTTAATTGAGTTCAAAACTACTGAATCTCTATTATCCCCAGCTTTCTGAACTTGTATTCCTCCTTCCTCATTTTCTCACGATTTGCCTTTTCGCTAGATGCATTATTCATATTCACTTCAGTGCTCACAAAACAAATTTGCACATGAATTAAGTCTCATAAATTAAGACATGCATTTTAAAGCAGTATCTGTAAACAGAGCCTATTAAACACAGCAACAAATGAGTTTATTGATTTGCAAAACGATATTTAGTGGTGTGAACAGATGAAAAAGCATGTGTAAGGCTCCTAAGGAACTGTTTTTCTTCATTTCACGCTTTCAGCAGGTTCCTCTTTCCTCTCTCAGCTGAAGCAGGGTGTCGTGAGAGAGCACTCAATAAGTGAAAGGTAATCACAGGTGACACAGAGACGCAATTAGCTAGATATCTCCTGATTTCAGCCTCAGGAAGCGTTTAAATCGACAGCATCACTGAATCAATTTAAAACAAATGGAAATGTAAATTACAAACAGGCATTGCGGTTGGGGGGGTTCCAGGGGAGAGACGGCCTGCCACCTCACTTTAAAGGAGAATAAGCAAGGAGCTTCAGATAACGTTAAGTTTGCACTGAAACAGGATGGAGAGGGGCAGCATGCATTTAACCTCGCTGGGTGGTGTCTGTCTGTTCGCACTTAGAGGAAACAGAGATATGGAGAAAGAAAGAGACAAGGGACAAACAAAACGCACGCACCCACAGAGGAGAGATACGGGGTTTAAATGAGGACAACACTGAACATTACCAAACACTCGCATGCATGGGGAGCACCAAACACAAACACACAGACAGGAGGGAAAAGGACAGCCAAGAAAACAAACAGAGTTTGCCCTTTGAGTGCACATCGATGAGACGTCTCCCTCTGAGAGACATAACTACTGCCTCAAGAACTGCTGCTGGGGAGAAACACAAGCACTAAAGCTGGAGAATGACGTGAACATGAATCAAGAAGAAATCTCGCTTTTTCCTCTTCAGACTGACTTTATTGCTTTTGGTGTCGAAGACACCAATGATTTATGATTTTTCAAATCAACCTATTATTTACTTCAAATTACTTTAAAAAGTTTGCCAATTGACAGACTTTTGCAAACTTTGCTTCTGTCTGGAGCCTGTTTTATCTTGGCAAAAGCACAGTTTAAAAATACAATAACATATGTAAATAGGTGTGCCATTATACAGTATATACAGTATATTATTACTGGTCAAAAGTTTTGAAATATTTTTGAACAAAGTCTTATATGTTCATCAATAACAAGGCTGCAGTTATCCATCAATATTATAAAATATTATTAAAATGTAAACATATTCCTGTGGTGCTTAGTTTTTATCAGTTATCATTGGTGCTCAGTTACTAATATTGGTTATTACTCTAAATGTTTTACTGCTTAATATTTTTGTGGAAACTGATACCATTTTTTTTCAGTATACTTCAATGAATAATAAATATTTGTAACATTATTTAAAAAAAAAAAAACTGAGAAATCTGTAACATTATAAATGTCTTTACTGTCACTTTTATTCAATTTAATGCATCCTTACTGGCTAAAAGTATTTAACTTAAATTAAATGTTTATTAAATTCTATTTTAAATGTAAGACTTAAATTTAACAACTGTTCAAATTAAACAGTTATTTTAAATTGTAATAATATTTGACAATTATACTGTTTTTTAAATAAATACAGCCTTGGTGAACATAAGTGACTTTCAAACTTAACTTTAAACATTTAAACAAGAATTATAATATAATATAATATAATATAATATAATTAGTGCTGTCAAACGATTAATCACGATTAATCGCATCCAAAATAAAAGTTTATGTTTACATACTACATATTTGTGTACTGTGTATATTTAATATATATATAAATACACACACATGCATGTATATATTAAGGAAAAATATTTTAGATTCATATCTAAAATATGTATATTTATTTATAATCTAAATTATAATAAATAGATATACATATAAATAGTTTGTTTTAATATATACATGAATGTGTGTGTGTGTGTGTGTGTGTGTGTGTATATATATATAGTATGTAAACATAAACTAATTTATTTTGGATGTGATTAATCGCAATTAATCTTTTGACAGCCCTAAATATAATATAATTAGTGCTGTCAATTGATTAATAAACAACTAATTAATTGCACATTTTTCTGAAATTAATTGTGATTAATCATGATTAACATTAACATTTTTAAATATACTTTTCTGTTGCAATAATTTCACTTTCAATCTTAAAATTAATGTAGAAACAACATAAAGACAGTATATGTTTAATATTTGTTCAGTATTTTTTAAGACTGAAGGTGAGTGTCGGAAAGTGTTCTTTTTTCCCCCTAATATTTAACCATTGACTATAGCCATTTAACATTACAGTATAATTGAGAGATATCGATTTTAACATTTATTATGGACTTTATTAGTTATTTTGCTGCTATTACTTTAAGAGCTGCTGCTGCTGAACGTGACGCAGATCTGAAGCGCATGCCTGTAGTTTCATTCACGCTTTCTAATGAAATGATACATAATAAATGTACAATTTGTGTGTGGAGTTGAAGTGCAGATACTACAAGCACAGTATAATGGCTAACAGGACAGGTAAATTCTCTTTGTCCTCATTTCTAAGTTGCTTTGGATAAAAGTGTCTGCTAAATGACTAAATGTAATGGAAATGTAAATTGGTTTTTACTGACATATGACTGACAACATTTCATCTGACCGCAGGTCACTGTGTACCTCGGCACCTGTACCTTTCCCGTGCTCAGGGGAAATGTATCATTAATAATTTTTCATAGCTTTATTACAATTACTAGTCCCATTAATTTGATTCAGCTTGTAATTCAAAGTGGAAAAAGACAAGAGCAGCCCCAAAAGCATCTCTCAAAATAACAGCTAATTATGAAGCATGACAGCAGTGATGAGCAGTGTTGATGGTATTGTCTGAAATCCATGACAGCTCAGAGTGATCTGGCTGAGGAAGGTTTGCTAACAGACGGGAGGTTCTCAGTTGGGGCTGCTTCTAATAAGACTCCCTCTCATTCCCAGTTATTACAAATAATCAAGGGACACCACATGAGCCTGGTGGTGTTGTCTTGACAAATGACTTGACTAGAAAGCAAATCTGCGAAAGATGAAAGGGGAGTTTCGAAAGAGAGCAGAAATATTGCACCAGCGCACAGAACTGAGTGCAGAACCTGATGAAGATCAGTAGCCAACGATTCAGAGATAATGATAATTATAGAACAAAAGGTTACGACAGTCAGACATTAAAAAAGGGCTTCTGTCACTATCACATTGTTGCATCATGAAAAGGGTAGGCCTATTTCACTTGGGAAGACGGGGTTATTAGTTATTACCATAAGGAAAAAAGTTTGACGTGATCCATGCTAATGGCTTCAGCTGGTGCTCTTAAAAGCATCTACTGTGAGAATAGATGTTCTTTAAAGGAATAGTTCATTTAAAACTCATTCTCATGTCATTTCAGACCTGTATGACTTTCTTCCATTAAAGTGCAGCAATTTTTTTTTTTTTTTTTTTGCTCTTTTCCATGCTAAAAAAACAGAAAGTTCCTATGGGTTGTCAAGCTAAAAAAGGTGTCAGAAAAGTGCCCTATATGACTTCTGAAGAATACTTTGTAACAAAACAAGACTGAAATTTAAAAGGCTGTACAGTTAAGGTCAAAAGTTTACATACACCTTGCAGAATCTGCTAAATGTTAATTATTTTTACCAAAATAAGAGTGATCAAACAAAATGCATGTTATTTTTTCTTTAGTACTGACCTGAATAAGATATTTCACATAAAAGATATTTACCTAAATTCCACAAGAGAAAATAATAGTTGAATTTTTAAAAATGACCCTGTTCAGAAGTTTGCATACACTTGATTCTTAATACTGTGTTGTTACCTGAATGATCCACAGCTGTTTGTTTGTTTGTTGGTTTGTTTTATTTTGTTAGTTTTTGTTGTTGTTGTTTAGTTATAGTTGTTCATTAGTCCTTGTTTGTCCTGAACAGTTAAACTGCCCGCTGTTTTTCAGAAAAAAATCTTTCCGGTCCCACAAATTCTTTGGTTTTTCAGCATTTTTGTGAATCTGAATCCTTTCCAAAAATGACTGTATGATTTTGAGATCCATCTGAGGACAACTGAGAGACTCATATGTAATTATTATAAAAGGTTCAAATGCTCACTGTTGCTTCAGAATTAAGAATTAAGAGCCGGGGTGAAAAATTCTTGAATTTGAAGATCAGGGTAAATTTAACTTAATTTGTCTTCTGGGAAACATGCAAGTAGTAAGTATCTTCTGTAGCTTCTCAAGGGAAGTACTAAATTAAAAAAAATATGGCACATATTTTGAAGAACAGTTGATTCCAAACAACTTTTGAAATAAAAACAACTTTTGAAAAAAAAAAAAAAGTTTGGATAGATGAGTGTAAATGATCACAGAATTTAAAATTTTAAACAGAAATTGTATCTTTACCTGGCTACATGATTAAGAACTGTGGAGATTATTTACATAACTCATTTACCTCATTTACTTGTGTAGAACAAGATGCACAGTACAAGTGAATGATGTCTGGGAGCGTGTACATCCAGTGCGAAAACAATGTTATGAAGTGATGAGTGATGTGCGCTTGTAAAATGATGGAAACATGTCCTCGGGGTTGCCATGACAATACCTGCTATACAGGAGCATGGCGTGTAGGCAGCCAGCCCACCATTCACCAAGATCTGTGCTGTCTGTAAGGCATAAGTGATATTTTCTTTGAGTTGGAAGACCTTTGCTGTAAACTTTTGCTGACCCCTTTCATAACGTTGGACCTGTAATCCATACAGTCATTCTGAGATAACAGGATTTTCTGTTTTGCAATGACCTGCCTTAGTGGGTCGGTCAAACATTGATATATGACTGTCAGATTGGCATCCATGTGAATGAATCACTGAAAATGACTAAAGTGCTGAGTCTCATCAGACTGAGTTTACATAAACCCTTTATATAACACTTTGTATGTATAAATATGGGCTGTGAATCAATTAAAACTTTTAATTTAGTTAAGCACACTGATTAATGAAATCACAATGAATTGCATGTCAGTAATTGCTAAGAAAAGTTAGGGTTAGGTTAGGGTTAGGGTTAGGGTTAGGGTTAGGGTTAGGGTTAGGGTTAGAGTTAGGGTTAGGGTTAGGGTTAGGATCCCCTAGTGAAGATCATTTTGAAAATGACATTATAGTGGAGGACAAAAACACTGAATAGACAAATTGTGAAGTTAGACCTTTATCTTGAGCTTTAACCTAAAAGTAATAAAATGAATTAAGATAATTAATTAAAGGTTGATGCTAATGGTCATATGCAAATGAAAATATTACACAATAAAGGTGGTACCAAGATGCATTTTATGACATGGTATGTAGTGTTACTATACACATTTAAAAAAATGAATAGAGTTGGGGTACTCTGAACATAAATGTTAATCAAACAACAAAAGAAAAAGAGAAAATCACTCACTCACTTTTGGACTCGGACTTGAGTCTGACTTGACCCATTTTGGACTCGATTGGTTAAAGACTCGGACTTGACATAGGTGGACTTGAACCCAACACTAAAAATGAACTTAATAACAAAGTACTATTTTTTTTGTTTTTGCATATGGTAGAAATTTGTATAACTGGACATGCAGCCTACAAATAAACCAGTAAAATTGTTATCTTATCTTACTTCCTTAAAGGCATAGTCCACTCAAAAATGAAAATGTTGTCATCATTTAGCCTACACACCCTTATTTTGTATTTCTCGACATTGGATTAAACCGGTCAATTCATATGGATTCATTTGTACAATGACTTTATAACCTTTTTGGATCTTAGATTATATACTCTAAAAATGCTGGGTTAAAACCAACCCAACTTGAGTTATTTGGCAACCCAACGCTGGGTAAATATTGGGCAAAACACATGTTGGGTTATTTTGACCCATTTGGTTGGGTTAAATATTTTTATTACACGGCTTCATGAAATACTCGATTTTGATTGGTCAGTCACCACATTTCAAGGTTTGATATTCCTAGATAACAACTGGTAAAAACTAACACAGGCTCATCCTGGTAACTTTCTGCAGTCTGCACTGTTCACTTGCTGGGAAAAAAAAATTCTTTGTGGAAACTTGCGTGCTTTGGCTGGCTAATAAAATATTAAAACTGAATTCAATATTATAAGTACAATTATTTAATTAATTATGTCATCCGTTTATTGCTGACTCCTTATCTCGATTCATACGCAGCTGATGTCTTTTTGGTGGCGCAATTGTTTTGTACACTGCAATGGATTATAAGATAACTAACAAACTGGTAAGATTTTGAAACCTTTTTGCCTTAAATCAATATAATTGATCATTCATAAAGATTTTCTGTGGTGAAATTTTGTGTTATAAGTGCAATGACTTCACCTTCTCCCTTAAATGTTTGTTTAGTTTGAACTTGCCACTTACTACAACTCTTTCTTCACTGAAGCTTGCGTTCAAATATTTCAACTCAGATCAATGTTTTATGTCTAAATATTTACTTTTGTAGCAAGAAGCCATGTAATAAGTGGAATAATGTACATCCAGCCAGCTGTTGCAAAATAAAGCCCTTCAGTCTTATACAACAGCTCTACGCTTTGCGTCTGGCTGCTAATAAGCCTGTCTGGCTTTATTCTGCATAACAACCACTGATCTGTAACGAAGACTATAGAATACCAAAGATGTGTTTTTGAATGGGGAAAAATACAATGCTCACTATGGCTGCGAAGCCCCGCCTTCTTAATGAAAGAGCCAATCGCTGATTAGTAAAGTCAGCGCGTCACTGCAGCTGCCATTAGAAGTCCCAGTTGCTATAGAAACAATCAGTGTTCTAAGATGTACGCTCAGTACTGCGCACTGGCTGATCTAGCCAGAAAAATAAGCATGTTTTTAATGCTGCTGGAGCACAAGGAACCATATTTATGAGGCAGTTCTTGTCAGATTTTATTGGTGTTTTCAAATATGAAATTTAATCATAAACTTAGTGAACAGTTTTGGAGAATTTCATGTTTCCCTATTCAGATATTCAGAGATAGGAGCTGCACTTGCATGCCTGAGAGGCATTTCAAAGATGGCCGCCGAGTAGAATGACTTGTCTTAAAGGGACTTTATCTGTAATAGAGAACTGAATTGCTCATAACAGCATAAATGTGAAGCCACCACGCCACCATATTCGTATACATTCTATTAAATTAATAGGATATTTTACGATTTTAATGAGAAAACATCAAATAACATGTCAGCGTTTTTATATCTGAAGTCTCACTGTACATTTTTGCAATGCAAATGGCTTAAGCATGTAACGGTTATTTGTTTAATGTCGGGAATTCCCTCTGCTTATAAAAAAAATGTCCGTTCATATAGCCTACATACAGTCACATACATCACATGAACATGATAAACATCGGACATTCTACATACAGTGTTTACAAATTTACAAAGCGCTCATTCAGCAATCTGAATAAAGATGTATGCTTTGTATACCTTAATTCGCCTCTTATTCACTGTTTACGTAATTTTGTTATAGTGTTTTTATTCATTTACCCACCTAAATGATTTCAATATATCGCTTATCCTGCCCAAAAAGACCATAAACATTCCAGATAACATCTTAAATAAAAATTCATTTACATACACATATCCTGAAATCTAATTCTGTGTTAATGATGATGCTTCAAATCAGGTGATTTTAGGTCAGCGGTTTGCATGTGAGTCAATGGCGCTCTCTGCCAGTAGGGAATATTAAGATGGCGGATTGAACACTTCTGGTGGCTTCACTGCATAACGGCTGTTTAGAATGTAATGAGCCATCCAGTCATTGTATAGTTCAGTGATAACAACCAGCTGGATGTACGTTATCACTTACTTTGCCAACATGCTGGGTTGTTTTAAAGTCAATTATTGTTTAAAAAATATTATTGCTGGCTTAAAATAGGATGGAAATTGAAAATCACAGTCAGAATTATAGAGGCAACAGCAATAATCAAAAGATGAACATTTATTATTAAGCAAGAACACCCATGGACAAAAATATAAGATGATTTTAATTTATTTGGGTGAATACAGCATACATTTAAACTCATTTAACAAGCATTTAACAAGAAAGAAAAAATTTAACATTTAAAAGTAGCTTTTTAATGTAAGTGTATTCAACGATTTCCTGTAATCACTTTTCCCCGAAATAGTGCCAATTCTCGTGCCTGTGTTTTGCCAAAATCTAAGCCAGTGATGGGCTGCTGTTCACTTGGGGAACTACAAACCTCAGATTGCTGCTTTGTTTTTCACTCGTAGCTGAGACATGCTGTGACTGATTCCATAACCTGCTCATAAACAAACGGTACTGAGATTAGAGCAGATATTTTAACATCAAATTAAATGAAATTCAGTATTATAGTGAATAAAATCAGTTTACTGTATGTTATGCAAAGCAAAAAGCGTATTCATCTTACAAAACCCTCGCTGCTGACTGACATCTCATCTATTTATGTTGTTTACGCTACTGTAAAAAAAAATGTGGGTACAACTTCCAGTGATGCGATGGAAGTAGTACACCAATGATATTTTGTGTGCTAATTAGCGAAGAGGCTAGGTGTTTTTTGATCATTGTTTACTTTGTAAAGTTGCAAACCTTTATGAGAGATGTCGTTGCAGTGCTCAGGGACAACATGTGCTTTTCACATCGTTAGCAAGTTTGGATCGCTAAATGTTGAATGACTGTCAACTAGTGTGACATTTGAACCGAGGCACTGGCGCTTGTAGGGGTGTGCCAGACAAAGCCTTGAATCGAGGCTTGTGTTGTTAACACAGAAATCACAAAACCAGTGACAAACAAAGCCTCACTTTCTGTCTGTCACGAATCATCCCGCTGCGGCTCCCTCCTTTCACCACCAGAGGGAGCCATTACTGAAACTCTGAACTCATCATGGACTCCATTTCCCATAACCCCTTTCATGACCTATCACCTGCACAGGTGTCGGTCATTTCCCCTCATTACGCACACACTATAAAAAGCCATGCTTTCTGTCAGTTCTCGGTGAAGTCTTCTGTAACGTAGGAGTCAGCGAAGTGGAGATCCATATGCGGACTTTATTAAGATACAACTCGTAGTACAATAGGCAAGGTCAATAAAGATAAATAATCCAAAGAACAGTAAAGTCCGTGCAAGGGGTCAAGGCTGGCGGCTAGCAAACAGAGTAATCCGATAATCAATGCAGGAAGGTCGGTAGGCAGGCAGAATCACAATCAGGAAACCAAACACGGGAATAATAACGCTCAGAATTGTAACCAGGGGAAAACAAGACTTCACAAAGAACACAGAGTGAGCAGGGCTTTTTATAGTGTGTGTGTGTAATTAGGAAAAAATGGCTGACACCTGTGTGTGCTCAGCCGGGAAATGAGTTATGGGAGATGGAGTCCATGATGCAGTTCAGAGTTTTAGAGATGGCTCCCTCTGGTGATGAAAAGAGGGAGCCACAGCAGCATGATTCGTGACACTGTCCAGTCCAGGTCCAGTCCCATGCACAATTCTTTTTGCGTGTCGGAATGTTCAAACCCCCAGATCTTATTCAGATTTATTTCATTACATTTTTAATACCCAGTCATACATGTAATATGAAAAATACAAATTGTTTCAGGAAAATTTCATATTTGCCATACGCAATTCATATATGTGTACATTATTCTCCTATTACATCATATTGATATTCGTACTGGCATTTAATGGCACAGTTTAATAGGTAAATTAATGTATCAAAGACAGAAATTCAACAAACACACGCACTGTTACACTTTTATTTGTGCACGTAATATGAATTGATCTATGCAATGTGTGATGAATGTTTTGTCGTTGGAAGCTGCTTTATTGTTTACTAACCACCAGAAAGCACTGTTTTCGACACTTAAAGCTTTGAATCTTTTGCCGAAACAGTCAGAGGAAATTCTCTGTGCTTCTCGAGTCTTCATTTGCCCATCAGTACTGTCAACTGTTGAATGAATTCCAACATGTCCTCCAATTTATACGACCGACTAAAGTCGTTTTCACAAATCCTCAAATACGTCTCTGTAAAGCGTATTCAACATTTGCTCCCTTATCAGTAACAGGTATCTCACTCAACCTTAGTATTATGTGTAGGTCAATTAGTAGCGCGTTGCACTGCGGAGTGGTATAATCGTATGAACACAAGTTCAATTCCAGAGAACGCATATGTTTTCATTGTATGTTTTTTTTTTTTTAAATATGCACTAGAAATCATGATTTTGCACTATTTCTGTAAGGGGTAGGTTTAGGGTAGGGTTAGGTGTGGTCATATATACGAATTACACCTAGTAAAACACGTTTAAATTACCCTGAAATCGTATAAAAACTCATACGTCATGCGATGACGTCAGATCCAACGCGACACTGTCATTATTTTTACGACCGCTAGAGGGCGCTTAACTTTAAAACGTAAGAATGGATCGTATTTGGTCGATTCAAAAACGTACAACTGGGTCGTATTTTCTTTGAGGACAGTCTCGTAGAAAAAAATAACACAGCATTAAAACTACCCAGCACCTGGATCAGAAATATTACAAATAACCCAACAAGCTGAACCCAACATTTGGGTTAAAAAAAATAACCAAGCATTTTTAGAGTGTAGCAAATTCTCACTGGTACACATACAAAAGTTAGCAGAAGCTAGAGATTACAGTTTATGAAGTTTTAAATAAGGATATTTTCTTACACAAACACATCAATTCACTGCAGAAGGCCTTTATTAACCCCCCTAAGCCATGTGGGTCACTTTTTTATAATGGATCTTGACCACCCTTCACTACCATTATAAAGCTTGGAAAAGCCAGGACATTTTTTTAATATAACTCAGACTGTATTCGTCTGAAAGAAGAAACTCATATACACCTAGGATGGCTTCAGGGTGAGTAAATTAAGGGGCAATATTAATTTTTGAATTAACTATACTTTTAACTAAAGTTTTGTGCAGGATGAGACGTTAGGGTTACACTGTTTTCATTTTTGGGTGTACTATCCTAGAAACACATTTCACTGCAGCATGACTTATCGCATCAATAATAAATCCGCTTAAAAGACTGAAACAACAGCTCAATTTTTCTCCACTACTGCACTGAGGTTATTCTACAGAGCACCACACTAATTTGCCAGGGCTCTAGACGAAAATTACTATAAATTACTAAATGAATTCCAAAATTACTGAGTTGGTGGCTTCTATTTCTAGACTGACCTGAACCATCCAACAATAAACTGAATAAAATGACTCATACAGCTGCTTTATAGTAGAATTTGGATTTACCTCAGTTTCAGAGTTGCATCACTGATTCTGTTACTTTCCTGTAAAACTACTCTTTTAATGCTGTGAATCTATATAAAGACAAAAAAAATAAAGGTAACTAGAATTAACTAAAAAGAAATGTATCCACATTTTTCTTCCCATAAGAGTGTGGACATTTGTTACTTTATGTGTCTAGCTTTCAGTCTCATCCACGTCCAATTATTTTTAGCTGTACAAAACAGCTCGTTTTGCTGTTTGATATTGCAAATTGGTGTGTCTTACCATATTATTTTAATGTATTATCTTAATTATGAACACTGACTGGTTTGTAGTGCAAAGAGTTTTGCCGATTACTGCTCATTGTTATTCTTCTCGTTATTTCCCTATAACAGCTAATGAACTGGACGTCTCACCCATAGGCTTACTTCCACGTTAAAGAAAAAGGTGGATAAGTCAAAGAACTTTGTAGTTGCAATATTCAAGAATTGCACAATATAGAAGTACTGCCCTTTGCTTATTTTGAGAATGTACTGTCATTCGAATACTACTTTTAATATTTTTTTTATTATTATTATTGAATAACTTCTCAATCACCAGGTGACTTTTGCATAATATCATTATTGTGCACACTGGATGTTTTTATTTATTATTAGTCTGGTGTACGATGCATATTGGACATTTTGAGATTACTGCACACTGTCTCAATTTATTCTTGGCCAATACGAACTTCACATGACCTTTTCTCGCACTTTCAATTCCCCAGATGTCCTTCATTGATTTCTTCATTGATATCTGGTCTCAGCCTTTTAGTGATTACTTTTCTATTGCCCTTGCACACAATCAGAGTATTAACAAATACTTCAGCTCTGCAGTTCCAGAGCTCATGAACATCTGCAACAAGCAAGCTTAGCAGATGGCAAACCTCTTATACAGTCTTTATTTGCTATCTTACAGCTTGTGTTAGCTTCGCACAGTGGCTTTTCTACTGAAACAGCTGCACAACTTTATCAACTCAGTTGTTGAAACCTTGAGTAAGGTTGCCAGTACAATCTATAGAAGCCATTTGTCACTACAAACACTTGTGTAGTTTTCTTCATCAGCTGTTAAACAAAATATTAATGCATTGTTTCCTTCACCTGAAATAGTCCATATTCAGTGACATAAGGTAAAGGGAATGTTAAATGCCAGAACATGCCAACTAAATATCTCTCACGCAATAAAGGCCAAATCCACATAGCAAAACAACATGTAAATTGTGTTATTCCCACTGGGCACTGCCGCATCGGAGTGCTCATGTACTGCAAAAAATCTCAGCAAGCCTTCATTAATTTTGATCTCAACTGGTGTTTCATTATGGTCCTTTGGGAGGTTGATGTGTTTGAACAGGCTCAGCTGATCTGCTTTGGTCTTGTGTTGTGTCCTTTATAAAAGAAGAGCATCAGTAAGTTATAAAGCACTCTGCAATGAATTTTATGAAATATTTAAAAATAACGTAATTCTGTGGAGAAACATCTACCCTTTACATCAAAAGCACCCTGTGAGAGACAGCTTTGGGTACTGGATTAGCAGGTAAAGTGTGGAGATTTTGACATTTTCAGAGGCCGCTGGTGTGATAGTGATGCACGCTGGCGTCACTGCCACTGGGCAGGATCAAGAGGCCTTGACCCAGAAAGACTGGGAACTGACTGCATCGCTGGTAGTCATGTGGTCGCTATACAGCACTAAACTGACAGTTTGTTTTAAAAAAAAAAAGTAACCTGTAGAATACCAGAAAAGCATTGATTTATCCTGGTATTTTATATGTGTAGTAGATATTTTATTTCAATTTTATGCATTACAAACTCTGAATTTTACACAGAACAGTGAGGATAGCTTGAAATACAAAAGCATTCAGTGAGTGGCAGTTCTGTGGGCAAAAACACCTTGTTAGTGAGAGAGGTCAGAGATGAATGGGCAAATTGGTTCGAGCTAACTGTAAGATGACTAAAATAACCACACGTTACAGCACAGCTGTGTAGACAAACATCTTTGAACACACTAAACCTTAATGTGTATGACCTACAGCAGCAGAAGACCACACCTGAGGTTACAAAAAACTTGATAAAACTGGACAAAAGCCTGACTGGTCTTAATGTCTGCTTGCCATAAACCATGAAGCCTAGGTTACTCTGACAGTTATGGAAGCTTTTTTCAAACAGAGGATAAAAATGCAATTTTCTCACAGTTCTAACTTTTCGTCTTTTAATTCTGAGAAAAGGAAATCAAATTTGTGAGATGTAATTACTGTAGCTATTTAGCGTTATTTAAGAAAACATGAATATTGACTGAATATTGTTGCTGACCATGTACATTTTATGGCCACTAATGGATACTTAAGCCGAATAAATTAAATCTGACTTTTTCAGTGTATTTAAGCAGCCGTTTACAGTACGGCTGTAACGATTCTTTGATTTTATTAGAGTATTTGATTTAAAAAATACCGGAAGGGACGAATTCCACATATTAAACCCATTTAAAAAAAATTATAATAAATCATGATGAAATTAGGAATTCACAAATGCTACAATTCAATAATATATATATATATATATATATATATGCAATGCAGGTTTACTATATGTGCTTTAATTATTTTCGTGTTTAGGTTACGTGCGTCTCAGATCGGCTCCGTTCACAGTTAATGCTGCTACATAAGAAATGTTATCATTTACATGTGTGGAGCGTCTCAAACTCCATCTCTGCATGTTGTTGTGAGTTTGGGTTTATAATAATGTCATCTGGGAACCCAAAGTGTGCTATTTTATCAGATTTGTAAGGTAAATCATTTATGCTAACTGCTCATCGCGATTTTAGTTTACGCATTTTAATGTCCACTTATTCAACAAATTACAGTGGCTGCAGCATTTCTGTCATAAAGAAATGGCCAAATATTAAAGATTAAGTGGACATTTGAACTAAATGTTTGTTGTGTCAATATTAAACAAGGATTAAAGGTGCTGTATGTAAGTTTTTGACTCTACTAAAGCATAAAAATACCACAGTATGTTTGCAGATATTTAAGAAACATGCTAAGTTAACATACCTGTTTATCTGAAAAACATGCTAGTTAGTATTCAAGACAGTGTGTCTGACTAGTGTGGAGGTGCAGACGGGTCATGGCTGTTTATCACATCGGTAACAACCGTGACAGAAAAATACGAAATCTACAAAATACAAATAATAAATTTTATTTCATTTACCAATACAAATGCAACTGAATTAGCAGATGTGATGAAATTATTCTAACGTACATTGTGCAGTGAAAAAGAACACAAGATTACTATGATTTAGACATGAATATGAAACTATTTATTAATTTTCTTCAGCAAAGTTTTGTCATCGGTTTAAGGAAACAGGTAAAAATTCTAGGCTAGGTTTTCGGCATAATGGGCTTAACTGTCTGTGTATGTTTTATGCATAAGTCTTTGAGGCAGACTCGTTTGAGAAAATTAACCTTTAGATTTCAAAGCAAGAAATAAATTATAGTATTTTACACCTCACAATGAATAACAGTCTACTTGATTGCGATTACAACTGGGCCGCCTCAATGTACGTGGCCAACAAATGCGAAATTAAATGTAGATTCAGATTTACAAAAATCTACATGAGGTGGTTTATAATTTACAAACAATACGAACATTGCAAACGTATATATTAACTGATCAACTTAGTGTAAGGCTTGATGCTTTCCATGCTCAGGTACGCTTGTTCCTGTTGGTGTCATCTATCTGGCAACCTGCCTGTTCAATATTTTGAAATTGGACTGCAATAGCTAGTTCAACCACTGGGTGTCAATCCTACATACAGCACCTTTAAATAAAGATTAAAGTGTAAAAACAATCGACAGGCCATTGGCACCCTCTGTAGGCATTTGTTATCATGCGTAATGTACATTAGCCCTACTGTTTATAATACATGATCCATTTAACAGTTTTGTTCAATAAAACCATATAACTACTTGATCTATAATCCTGTTGGAAATATCCACTACACCAAAACCAACCCTAAACCTACCTGATAGTGTTAACAAATGCAAAAGTGATATAAAAACACATTTGTTGATGCCGCCATGCTATTTTAATTTCCTCATGCAGATTTGAGCTGTTTTGTTGAACCATAGTTTTACAGGAATCATCCCAGACAGGGTTGCCAGGTCTACAAAACAAAACCAGCCCAAATGCCATGAGCACGTCAGCCCATGGCCTAAAAAACAATCAGTGTCAACAATATAAAAGTAGCCCAATTCTGCGTAAAAAATGTGGACATGGCAACACTGATACCGGAGCTTTTTATCACTCAAGTGCAACACCGTATCGTGAGAACTACTGAGCAAACCTACTGAATTACAAAACTCATGCATATGAAGCTGTATATGTGACGAAAACATTCAAAAGTATCAGTTTTCAAATCATGCAAAATGTTAAAATTGTTTTGAAGTCATAACATAATATTCTGCAAGTAATTGTGTGAAAATTAGGCTTTATTAATCAAAACTCTGTACCTGTAAATCATACCTTGTGTGAAAAGGAACAAAAGTTGTCAGAGTTTTACAGCATCTAGTGTTTTTTTTTTTGTTTTTTTTGCAACTGGAAACTGCAGTGATTCGTACATATAGATACGTTTTTTCAGTTTTGCGGAAGTGTACATAGAGGCATATGATTCCAATAAGCCTATGTTGCAACCCATTATTCACATGACACTGCTGATTTGTTCTTTTTGTATCAACAGCCAATGAGCTTGCTGCTCAACGTTCAAATACTCAGCCAGTGCTTGCTGTAGCAGTTGCAGTGTGCTTCAGAAATCCTCCACCTTTCCTAGTTCCACATGTATAATAAACACATTTCCATACTAAACTTTCCAATAGTTATCATATGACGGAAAAATAGTAATATTGTGAATATTGCACTTTTTTTTTTTTTTTTTTTTAACAAAAACTGTTTCCTATGTTAATATATTTTAAAATGTAATTTATTCCTGGGATGGCAAAGCTGAACTTTTAGCAGCCATCTGCAATGTTACATGATCCTTAAGAAATTATTTTGATGCTGATTAAATGCTCAAGAAACAAAAGTTAAAAAAAAAAACAAAAAAAACTGAGGCTACAATACTTTACATTTAAATGTCTACCAATGGGAGCGCATGAAGTAATTTGCCCCATGACAAATTTGAATATCACAGCAGAATCCAGCGATTTAATCAGTCTGTTTGAACAGGGCTTAACAAACTTGACACTTTAACAGCTGAAATCTCAGTGTTCACAATCTTGGTGAGGTTTGTGTGTGATAATCCTGACAGGGAAATGTTCTTGTTGGAAAAATCAGACACATGCATTCACTCTCCCAGACACACTCTCTGAGATATAGAATAAATGTACAGGCAATGGATGTTTTAAAATTGATCTTGAAGACATTCCATCATGCTGAAGCTTTTAAAGAGGACCACAAAGCTATTAAAGGTGCTCAAAAACCTCCAGCAGCACACGTCTCTCTCCTGAACCCTGACCACTGTTTCACCTGGATTCAACACCTTTCCATTTAGGAAAGAGAGAAGCACACTTAAAATCTGCCTCTCTCTTGTGAAGAAGATGGGTGACAACTTTGGAGATTGCAGAAACCTTTGCAAGACCCCCTGTAACTATATTCAGTTACATGTTAAAGTGCCATTTAAACACATTCACAGTAACTGTCTCCTCTGTTAAACATAAAATGGCTGGTATCTACAATTTTGTCTACTCTGCGATGTAATGTTTCCTAAAAACACAAATCTAAATTGCTTCAGAGCCAACTGTTCATAAATAAACCATGATGTGCTTAGACCTTTACAGAATATGTAATTTTTCACACCGGACACACCTGCATCAAATCACTTTAGATTCAGCCGCTCATGAATTAATCATCCTGGATTTTTCTGCACTGTGGTTTTTACAGTATGGGCAACATTTTCAATCCAGTCACACTTGCATTTGTGTTCAAGAGACTCAGGCACAACGTACCATATCATGGGCATGTTTTCGTATAGATCCCAGGGCACACCACACTGCATAAAATGCTGATTTGAAGCACAAACAAGTTGAATGCATGCTTGAGGACTCCTGCTGCGCTGGGTTTGATGCTGTGTGAATTCCATTGTATTTGAGGTAGCTTATATCAAACCGTAACACTGAGTGAAATGGAAAAACAGAGTGCCGTAATGCATTGATTTAAGCTCATGAAAGCATGAGGAGCTAAAAGTGCAATGTTTTTTAAGCAATAGAAGAGCTTTTGTTGGGCAGATTAGAACATCAGTGCTGTATTTCCTCTGATGCGAACCCTGAGGAGAACGTATGTAGATCAATTGAAAAGATGCTTGTGCCTTGCCAATGTATGTAAGAAAAGTAAAAAGTTAAGGGTGGATAAATAAGATTATGAAGGACCATAAAGTAGGGCTATTATTAACAATTATTTTGGTAATTGAGCAATCAATCAATTATTCTGACGATTCATCGGATAATTAAAAAAAAATCTTAGTAGTAAATGTAGACCTAAGCGAACAATAGCCCTTTTAAAATGAGGCAATAATGATTAGTTCAAATAAAGTTTCAAAAGCAGGTAATCCTATGGTTTTATTAAACAAAACTGTTAAAATACATAAACAACGTGACCTGACGTAATTGCGCATTATAACACATGACTGCAGAGGGCGCCAACGCCCTGACGATTGTTTTTACACTTTTACACTCGATTTAATCTTTATTTAAGGTTGACTAAGCAACATTTCATTCAAATGTCACTTAATCCTTAATATTTTGATATTTCTTTACCATAGAAATGCAACAGCCACTATAATAACTCCTGTGTTTGCATAGGTTTATAAGTGATTTACCTCACAAATCTGATGAAACCTTTATTATATTTATAATAATATTTATAATAAACCCAAACTCACAACAATATGGAGAGGTTTAGTCTGAGAAATGGGATTAATTTAGAGAGCAGTGAATGGGAGAGTAGCCTACCACAAACATATTTTTTGCACTCTTATTTGCTCAAATAGCAAAAGAAAAACTGTGTCCGAAAGGTATAAAATGCTGCCTTCGGAGGCAGCATTCCAAGGCAGGAATGCATCAAGGCATGTCCAAATCCAAATTCTGCTTCACTTCCTGTCTCCAGAGGTACCTTCTTCGGATTGAATTTTAAAGGCAGCATAGATGTATCCTTCGCTGCCTTTGATATCCCACAAACCCCTGCGTTCCATTCCGTGAAGGTTGAGCTAAAAAGATAAAGATGGCATCTGATAGCTGCGTTTGTGTAATGTCAAGCCAGCAGAGGAGCTCTCACCCGAGTACTGACTGACACTTCCTGTCTGGTGGCTTTATGACCAGTTTACATGAGACCAGTTTACATGCCTTACCGAGCATTTTCTGTTGTTACATTCTGCCTGCCTTTCTGTGTATTAATTTGCCTGATTATCTTGACTACTGATTATCTGTATTTGCCCCTTTGCTCTGTTTGCCTGATTGGACTGTTGTGTTCGAACTCTCTGCCTGCCTTCTGACTCTCGTCTTTTGGATTACCCCGTGTGTATGACGACGGATTGGACTGTTACTCTGGTTTTGACGCTTTGCATGTCTTTACGTTTCTGTCTACGGCAACTCCCTCTAATAAACTTCTGCAAATGGATTCTAATTCAGCCTCAGCACCATCCTTACAGTTTGTTGGTCAGTTTTTGTGTAAATGTATATTTCTGACTAACTTTTTGCAGTTTTGATGTTATTTCTAGTGAAAAATCAGTATTATAGTAATTAAATATTCATTCAGTTATCATCAAAACTTGTTCTATTTTGTTGTTGATCATTAAACCATTATGTAAGGAATTTATAGCTCATTTATAGCTATAACTCATTATAATTAATTATAATATTTTGGATAATTCAATAGAATTTACATTACAATGAATTGACCCATTTGTCCAGAGAACATTCAGGGTAATTTCACATGTATTCAAAGAAAGGATATTTTCTTGGCCACAGAAAATAACTTTCTTATATACTAATGCATTAGAGCATGTAGCTTGAATCGGAAATCATAAAGGGACATTACTTTGCAAGGCAGAATCAGAAACTCATGTAATTTGTGCACAATAATTTTATTAACTAAGGACTAACACATAACTAATTTAAACAAACAAACACACAGTCATTCATACAGGGGAAAGGGAAAGTGAGAAGCCATTAGAGAAACAAGGAGACTATAGCTTACACTAAACATCTGTTTAGTTAAACGTATGATACTTGCGTTGCCTTGGTTGTGGACGATGGTCCGGATGCAGTCTCATATGAAAGTCTTGATGGTTTCAAGGTTTTGGATTTGCGATCACGTTCTTCCTGGTTTGAAAAGTGTCCTCCAGAGATGTCCTGACTCTGTGGTGATTGGGAGTTTCTTCCCAGTGAAGTAAAGAAGAGCAAAAGGACTGAGAGAGACCCAGCTGAAATCTGATGGTCCTTGGGGAATGGAAAGACAAGGCCGCATGGCCTGGCACAAGCTTAAAAGGTCCAGAAGAGTTCTTAGCTCATCATCCTCTCAGGTTCTAAAAGAACCAACAACGGATCATGCTCAAGTCCTGCCTGGCACTGATGTGCCAGCTTTGGGACTTGGCAACCAGAAAACCTTTGTCTAAGAATTAACCCAAAAAGTCACTTTCATTGGTAGTATGTGTCTGCTTTAGAGACCGTTAGCATGTGGGAGCATCTCTATACATACTTTTGGGTTGTAAAGTTTATCTGGTCTGCCAGACGTGTCCTGGTTGCGATGAATGCGATAGTAATGCGATGATGAATCAGCGTTTTGAATTCACAATAGAGTTATGCTTTGCTGCTTTTTAAATGGATTTAATATATCATACATTCTTGGAAAACTGTGTAATAATGTGTTTCATGTGTGATGAATTTAGCTCAAAGGGGAAATATTAATAATTAATCATAACTCGTTATAATTAATTATAATATTTGGATAATTCAGAAGAATTATCTTGATGAAACAGAATTCACATTACAATCAATTGACCCGTTCGTCCGGCGAACATTCAGGGTAAATTCATTTGTATTCACAGAAAAACTATTTTCTTGGTCGCAAAAAATAACTTTGTTAAATACTAATGCATTAGAGCATGTAGCTTTGATCGGAAATCGTAAAAGTGACATTTTGCAATGCAGAATCAGAAACTTGTGTAATTTGTACACAAGAACTTTATTAACTACAGGCTAACACATAACTAATCTAAACAACACATATACAGACACACACACACACACACACACACACACACACACACACATCAGGCATACACGGTAAGGCTAAAAGGGGATGATAGGTACAGAAAGAGGGAGAGGGGAGAGTCTCTAGTTAGAGTTAACCATCTCTAAAAACCATCAGTTTCTAGTTCAAAGCACAGTATACGATAGCTTACATCAGACCTCTGTCTGGTACAAGATATTATACTTGCATTTGACCTGGCTGTGGGACGAGGGTCTCGAGAAGCCTTTGAAACATGTCCAGATGGTTCCATTTGATGGCTGGAGTTGCAATTCCTTGAAACTCAGAGGTTGTCCTTGAGTTTCTTGTGCTCAGGAGAATCCTCCCTCCTGGGTGAGCACATGGCTTTGTGCAAAATGGGGTTGGCTGGCATTGTGAGACGCAGCGGATGCGTAGGCCACAATCCAGACATGAAGATGTAGAGAAAGGAATGTCTGGTCGAGGACATTTCCATGATGATGGGCTCCAGGGTTAAGCGAAAACAAACTCCAGTGTTGTAGGTTTGAGTCTTGTGATCAAAAGCCATTTCTATGGTTAGGAAGGCCACATGTGGCTGGGCCACAGGCCCGTGGCCTTGTCGTGGAGAGCCTCCACGCAACAAACAATCTGAGGATTTCGCAGAAAAGAGGGCGGAACTGTGCGTGAGCCCTTTAAAGTCTGGAGAGAGTCACACCTTCCCAAATGGGTTTGATCAATGAGAAGGCTGACTTTTTTAGCGGGAGGTTAGAACCTGGGTCCTCGTTTTATGAACCCTTGTTTCCGAGGCATGGCATTTTGCATATGTAAATCAATAGGGGTTCAGGCCAAAAATACTAAGGATTCTTAGAACACTAATATGTCGCGCAGGTATCAACATCTAATACACACCATCTTTCAGATAATCAAAATGCAATTTCAACGAGACCAAACACGATTATACTACATAGAAATCTACCATAAAACATGCATAAAACAGTTAATAAAACAAAAGACAAAGTATCTGAACAGTCATAATATACATAGTGATATATGGGCTATGTGTGTTCGTTCACAGAAAGGTTTGTCTGTGAATAAATAGGGAAGAGTCCATTTCAATGAGCATAATGTCTTTCCTATGGGGAGAAGTAAGTAAAAGTTGCAGAGTCTGCATACTTTGGCATCGTAAACTGAGGTTATCAGTGGTTGCAAATGGTTGTTATTTGCTCTGGGGGTTGAAGACCAGAACTCCACATTTCGCTGGCTCGCTGGTTTTAGAGATGATTTGTTAAATGTAACAAATAATTGTGTGTCTGATTGGTCCAGATGCTACAATGGATTCTTGTCTGTGGAATGTGTCACTTCCGGTTACTCAACATGGGCAAAAATGCAATAAAGGAAGTCAGGGTTAAAGTAATAGCTCAACCAAAAATGAAAATTTGCTGAAAATGTACTCACCCTCAAGCCATCCAAAATGTAGACGAGCTTGTTACTTAATCAGAAAAGATTTGGAGAAATGTAGCATTATATCACATGCTCACCAGTGGATCATCCTCAGTGATGTGGTGCTGTCAGAATGAGGGCCCTGTTGATAAAAACATCACAATCCACAAGTAATTATTTTGACTCCTTCAGTCCATCAATTAACATCTTGTGAAGCAAAAGGCTGCACATTTGTAAGAAACAAATCCATCAAGACATTTTAACTTCAAACTGTCACTCATATTTCACAATACGAGTGTATTATCCATTCATCTTGTAAACAGCAGTGCTACATCTATGCATATTACTCTTCAGAAAGCAATATCTATTATAAATAGAGGAGCTGTATTTTGAAAGCAATGGTTTGCCTTTATCTTAATGATGAATTTGTTTATTAAAACTTGCAGAGTTTCATTTTACAAGATATTAATTGATGGACTGGAGTCGTGTGGATTTGGACTCTCATTCTGACGGCACCCATTCACTCCAGAGGATCCATTGGTGATTGTGTGAAATAATGCTGAACTTCAAAAGCTGTTCTGCTAAATAAACAAACTCTTCTACTTCTCTCTTGAATGGCTTGAGGGTGAATACATTTTCAGCCAGTTTTCATTTTTAGGTGAACTATTCCTTTAACTTGGGATGCACAATTTCTGCCACTGACAAAAAACTCCAAATTAATTCTATTTTCAGCTTTCTTCTGGAAGAAAAATGACCAGAAATTTCGAAGAGGTAAGCTGAATGTGACCTGTTACTTTGAATCATTGCCATGTAGAAGAAGCTGTAAAATTATGCTATTTTAATACATGTTTATATGTTTAAATACAGACATTCACAACAAACCCAAAATCAGTCGCAAATTTAGTTGTTTTTTTGCTACCTTACTGTGCATTAAAGATACTGATACAACATTAATAATGAAATAGAAGTGTCTGTCAAATGCATAAATATAAATGTACTATTTTATACATTTTATAAAAGCTGTTGGAGACTAGATGGTGTTTTAGTGGCAGCATAGTGTACTCAGTTAAAAAAAAAAATGAAAGTACAGATCTTAAAATATTTGTACCGCGCTTGGGAGTTGGGGAGTAATAGTCAGAATTAATTAGTTAAAGAAGAAAGCAGAAAGTCTTAAAATTATTACAAAGTGATAAGAAAGGAATTTACATAATTTTTATGAAAAATGTATCACTCTGTTCACTCTGGTCTAGAAATGAGGAGCTTATGCCTCAAGTACATAATTTTGTTAGATAGAATAAAATCACAACACAAAGTGTGATCAAAGGAATTCATGGGCAATTATGTTTTGACATCAATGATTATTATTCTAAATGAGGTTATTAGATTAAATTCTCTTCTGTAGTGAAACCAAAAAAAAAAAAGAAAAGATATAATAAATCTTATCACATCACACAGTGGAATATCAACACTTGAAACAATGAAGCACAGCACAAACACACACAGTCATACAATGCACAATAAAAGGATCATCAATATTACGTTTTTTTCACTTCATCTTAATAAAACAAACCAAAACACTTCTTCCATGCATAAATATTGTCTTTCAGCATAGAAATTACGAGCTGGATTATTATATCAGCTATTATACAGTACATCTCTGTACATGAAGCTCATTAATCACCTAGAAAGAGGTTCCATCATTAGGCTGCTGTCAGGCTGTAAAATTCCCAGTATTCTCTCTCTGTCCTGGTTTCCTGTCAGTGATCATCTCTCTCTCTCTCTCTTTCTCTCTCTCTGTGTGTGTCTCTCTCACTCTTTCTGCCTGTGGGTAGGTTTAAACATTGGTATGCATGGCGAGCAGTGGAGAGTCGTTCTGCTCTTATCTGCTGTGCGGAAAGACGTGCGGCGTAGACGAAAGAGAATTAGGAGAGAAACAGAGTGTAGGAGACCGCAGGCATTACTGAGCAGCTCACATTTGTAATTACAGGCTTTATGCTATTGATTCCATAGTCTAACTTCTCCTTTCCATTCCAAGTCCTCCAGCCAAAGAGATTTGCAGAAGCCACACAGAGCTACTGAGAACGACCAATCAGTGATAGTCAAGCCAAGAGTCTTGAATACAGCTGATTAAACAGATATTCAACACAAACATATCTATCTATCTATCTATCTATCTATCTATCATCTGTTCATCTATCAATCCATCTTTCCCCATCCATCTGTCCATCTCTGTATCTGTCTATTCATCCATCACTCACTCACCCTTCCATCTATCCATCTATTTGTCTATCTATTCGTCCATCCATCCATCCATCACTCACTTACCCTTCCATCCATCTATTCATCCATCTATCCGTCCATCTCTAACTATCTCTATCTATCCTATATCTATCTGCTTGTATATCCATCCATCCATGCATTCATCACTCACTCATTCACTCACTCACTCACCCTTCCATCCATTCATCCATCTATCCATCATCTATCTGTTCGTTCATCCATCAATCCATCACTCACTCACTCACTCTTAGAGATCACTATCCGTCCACCCCTATCTATTTCTATCTATCCTATATCTATTTGTCTGTATATCCATCCATTCATTCATTCATTCATTTATCCATCCATCACTCACTCACTCTTCTATCCCTCCCTCCCTATATCTATCTGTATATCTATCCATCCATCCATCAACCCATCCATCACTCACTCACACTCACCCTTCTATCCATCACTCACTCACCTTTCCATCATCCATTCGTTCATCCATTCATCACTCACTCACCCTTCCATCCATCCCTCCCTATATCTATCTGTATATCCATCCATCCATCACTAACCCTCCTATCCATCTGTCCATCCATCTATCCATCCATCTATCTGTCCATCCATCCATCACTCACTCACTCTTCCATCCATCCATCCATTCATCTGTCCATCCGTCCATCAATCTATTCGTCCATCTGTCCATCCCTCCATCTATCCCTCACTCACCCTTCCATCCATCCCTCCCTATATATCTCTGTTTATCCATCCATCACTCACTCACCCTTCCATCCATCGCCGACCCTTCCATCCATCCCTCCCTTTATCTATCTGTCTATTAATCCATCCATCCATCTATCTGTCCATCCATCCATCCATTAATCACTCACTCACTCACTCACCCTTTTATCCATCCATCTAGCTTATTCTTTCATCTTCCATCATGGTTGGACAGACAGCTAGATGGATGGATAGATGAATGGAGGGAGGGATAGACTGAGATAGCTGAATAGATAAAAACAGATAAATAAAGGGAGGGATGGATCCCTCCCTTCATTTATCTATCTGTCAAACAATCCATCTGTCCATCCATCCATCTATAAGTCCATCAATCCATCCCTCTTTCCCTCCCTTGCTCATCCATCCACCCACTCATCTCTCTATCCATCCATCACTCACTCACTCACCCTTCCATCCATCCATCCACCCACCCATCCATCCATCCATCCATCCATCCATCCATCCATCCATCACTCACCCCTCCATCCATCTATATCTACCTGTCTGTTCATCCATTTATTCATCTATTAATCCTTTCCTTCCTCCATTAATCTATTCATCATCTGTCTGTCCATAAATGCATCCATCCATTCGTCTATATCTATCTATCTATATAGATTAAAGTGCTAAAAATAAAAATGTGAATGGAATAGCACATATTTACAGTTTATACAGTATTTATGTAAATTTAGTATCTAATTTGTAAATATTTTATTGCACAGTGAAAAGTAAACTAGTTTTGTACTGAAACCACTCTTCTTGTTCAGCCATCGCTTTTCTCTCGCAAAACTGATTTAATACTTAACCCTGCAGGAACAGAGTTATAATGGAAAAATATGAATTATGCTGCAACTGAATGGAGGTGGGAGTTGAAGAGCAAGATAGACAGAGATAGATGGAGAGAGAGAAAACACAAAGTGATATCTTTATAATAGACCTTGACAAGAAACACATGGTCCAGGGCTCAGGTTAATTCATATGAACTCTGTTTGGTAATGGATGATAGTTTAGGGAGCATCAGTATTACATATGAATGCTTTTGTATTGGCCTGCCATCCATCTGAGCTGAGGTCTGCTCTGTATTATATAATACAAGTGGAGGGATAAGGCAACGTCTGGCAAGCCCTTCATCAAAACCACCAGTCGCAATAATGAATGAACTGCAGCCATCTGTTGTCAAACTTAGCTCGATGTTGGGCTGATTGGAGAAATCTGTGCTCCTTTGTGTCCAGACAAAAGCTGAATAATCTCTAAAGCTGCACTAGAAGTACTTTCAAATCAGGATTTCCAATCTTTGTAATCATAAAGTCATACACATAATGACATGACTCAAGTCGCCTTGGGGGACAACTGGAAATTTATCTAGAGTCTAGGTTTGTTTCACAAATACAAGTTCTCAAATTAAATTAACAAACTGTTAGTGGGGGTAAATTGTGTTTATATATTTCTGGCATCACACACCACAAGTGTGTTGTAGCTCACAGCAGTGTTCCCAGCACTGAGCTGCAGGGAAAACCTACAGATCAATTCATAAACATATGCCTCATATGAATTGTGAATCTATACACTGAATGAATTGTTCAAAAACAAACTAAGGATTTACCAGAATAAATAAGTTTGATAAATCATTTACTAAATAAACTCATGAGTAAATCAACATATTACTGAACTGCCAGCTACTCCAGTATAGCCATTAGCTTGCTATGCTAAGAAAAAAAAATATCATTATGTATTTGATTTTTTATGTTTACTTCATATTTGTGCATGTTTATCTTCATTTTATAGCTTAAAGCACTCTGTTCAGACAATGAAATTGATTAGGCCTACCAAATGTAATACAATGACAAAGAAAATAAAAACAGTAACTTAAACTAGAACAAATGCATTTTTTTCCCTCATGTTTTACTAATATGTTTTCAGTGGGCCCCAGGCCCTGTAATTTTAAGCATCAGCCCTAGGACTGCATAAACATGAATAAATTAATCTTTTTCTTTTACTTGTTCTTATTCGAGACAAAGCTATTAAACAAACACTGCACTGCACACTCTGATTTGAAGTTGCCTTTTATTATATATGGATTCCTTCTGAACACACTGTAGATGGAGTTCATATCTATAAAAATAAATCTCAGTAATGAATTTACTGAAACATTAGATCTGTTCCAAACCTATTGAGCTGCTTCACTGCCTACATAGGAAGCTGTGTCTTATGACTGCATCCTAACTAAAATGGAGGCCATTAGTGATTGATTTGAAAGACTCTACATAACCATGAACTCTATACAAAAAAGCACTCACGCTCTTTAAAGGAAGTAAAAAGGAGACTCAATTCACAACTGATTTCAGTACAGGCGAGAGGAATGATGCAATACTTCAGTAACCATAAAAATACATAGCACACAGAATTTAAAGAGAAAAAGGGAATGAAGGAGGGAATGGAGACGTCACGTCGGAGACCGACGAATGGGATCTCGAGACCAATCTACTTTGAGTGTAAACTAAATGAACCTATGCATATTGGCATGCGATGATTGCATCCAGCTGCTGCTGATCACAGCGTGAGTATAATTAGGCAGCGGATGCAGTGCATAGTCAGGTTTTCGCAGAGGAGCCGAGCCGGAGACCCAGTGGTACAGCAGCTGTGGCGACGTGACATAGCGTCTCCGTTGAGGGTTACATACATGAGGGTTACATACGTAACCGAGACGTTCCCTATCAGTCGGTCTCTCCTACTCATGATGGAGACTGACGAATGCGATCCCTAACACAGCGCCACGGCTGCCCCCTTATGGCCTAGGCCGGGGCTCGCAACAAGAATATCAGTTACTGTATATCATAGTAGGGCTACACAATTAATAGAGTTTCTAATCGCGATCACGATTATGGATGCCACGATTCTGTAATCATTCAAAGCCATGATTAAAAAAAAAACCACATAATTCTATGTGCTTAAGTGGCTTGTTTAGATATGCACAATATTGAAATCGTGGGCACATCAAAATACCAAAAATAATTATTTATAACAAATTATTCTGAATTTTGAATGAAAAACACCACTGTATGCTGCCTCAAAGACACGTGTAAACTCTGATGTAAACAAGCTTGGATGAGAAGCAAATGGCGGAGTGAGTGAGAGAAGCTCTGGATGAGAGCGCACTTCCACTCTCTGACAGCAGATGGCGTAAACATAAGGCAGAAATTACCCAGGAAACCCTATAAACAAAACAGCTTTCTGTTTTTTTTAAATGATGTAAATAGCCATACAGATTTGTGTATCTGCTATGGTGTTCATCACAGCGCCAAATACTTAAAAAAATACTTAATAGGCTATTTTTTTTTTCAAACTTTTTTACATTTTAATGTGGACTACAACATGCCTTAGACAATGTTTAAAGGGTTTTTCATTTTTTTTAAATAAAGAAACCAAATTAATGTATTTTTGACATTTGTGGCAATGAGAAAAGCAATAAAAAAAAATTCACAAGTGTTTTTAGCTTGTTTATATATATATATATATATATATAATTCTGGCATTCAGTTGCTTTGAACAATAGTATAAAGCTATTTAAAACATCAATCAAATTAATTTGTGATAATCATAGTTAATAATCGCGATTACAATTTCAAGGGAATAATCGACAATTATGATTTTTGTCATAATCGTGCAGCCCTATATCACAGCACTACCCACTTCAGTGAGGCTCAAGCACTGGGATGTGCGGAGCTCCATCCTACCCGTAGGAGGTTTCGGAAGCAAATACACATATTATTATTTTCAGTAACATATGGAAGATTGGAGGTGATTGAACACTCTTGAAAGGTAAGTTTGCAGGGGAAACACAGGCTCTTGAGGCTATACTGTGGAATTTACACATATGGGATCCATATAGGTCTCTTATATGGACCTCAGCCCTCTACCAGTTCTCAAGGATTCATTGAGTAAGGGCATGGCACTGGACACTCCACTATGTCTGCACTGTAAACCCGAACAGTGAACTTTACTGAAATTAAATGAGTTATTTTCACTCAAATAAATGAAAAGTTCATTGGACTTAATTGAAATAAGTTCTGTAAACTCAAAATGTCGTTGTAGTAAACAGAACTTAGAATGATTGAGTTTTCTAGTTCCCAGCATGCTTTGCATCAGACGACATGGAAAATAAATGTTGAAATTAAGTGTTATTTTGTGTTTTTTTGCACAAGATTAACATAGGGAGACATTAGTTAGTACTTAAATGTTGTGTTATGTTAGGGATTACATAGGTTTCTGTTTTGTTGAATTTGTGTTACCGTTGTGGTAAAGAGTAGAGCCTGTGGTTAGGTTGAGGATGGACAACAAAATTTGAAGACTACATATACTGCACGTTCTTTGACAATTTAAATGCAAGTATATATTAAGAGTCTTTCTGATAACCACTTTAGCATGTGCTGATGTGTTATAGCTAATTAGTACTTAGCTAATTAGTACTAAGTATTTTTTGCATTACATTTTTTATATCTGGTTAAATTAAAACATTAAATATGATAAACAGTATTTTTAAGTATACTGTACTTAAATATTAAATAAAATGAAATTTAAATATTTAAGTTTTTATTTGTTATAATGTATAAATAGTGTTTACTCAAAAATTTTGAAATGTTTACTCAAAAGTTTTGAGGTAATCGGTGTCCACAAAAGTTTTGAGTTTTCTGAACTTATCGGGTTTTACAGTGTGGCACCAAGGGGTTGGAGGAGCTTGACAGGGTCTACTGTATGGACACTAGCAAGCCGACCCGAGCCAGGGCCACTCAGTGCTTCTACCCACTTGAGGTGAGAACACAGGAGGATATCAGATCTATACGAAGGCTATAGAGTCTAGCGAACATGTTAGGGGTCGCCCAGACTGCAGCTCTACAGATATCTGTCAGCGAGGCACCACAAGCCAGCGCCCAGGAGGATGCAACACTTCTAGTTGAGTGAGCAGTTAACTCTGCTTGGAGACGGCATTCCCCTTCTGCCAGCCTCCATAACAGATAAAGAGCTGGTCTCAGGTCCTGAAGCTTTGCATCTGGTCTACGTACCATCTTAGGGCTCAGACGGGACAGAGCAAAGCTAGGGCTGGGTCTGCCTCCTCCGTGGGCAGCGCTTGCAGGCTCAGCACCTGGTCCCTGGGAGTAGTGGGAATCTTGGGCACATAGTTGTGCCGGGGCCTCAGGGTTACCTGGGAATCTGCCGGCCTGAACTCTAGGCACGATTCATCAACTGAAAATGCATGCAGGTCCCCTTCCCTCTTGATGGAGGTCAATGCAAGCAGGAGCAGAGTTTTCATAGAAAAAAAACTTCTGCTCGATTGACCAAGAGGGTACGGAGGGGGGTCTGGGAAGATTTAACCTTCTTGCCCCCCTGAGGAACCTGATGACCAGTTCATGCTTCCCCACCAACTTCCCTTCTATGGGGTCGTGGTGCGCAGTGATAGCAGCCATGTAGACTTTAAGGGTTGAGGGAGACAGCCTTCACTCCAAACCTGCTGCAAGGACAGCACAAATCTGTTCGGGAAACTTTGGGGGTCCTCTCGGTGAGAAGAAGCAGTTTCTACTTGAAGGCGTAAGTGTGTCTCGTGGACTAGGCTCTCATCAAAGTGATGGTGTCTACCACTCCTTGGGGTAGGCCACCAGAACAGAAGTATGTGTGTGTGTACACAGTGTATAGTTACATATATATATACAGTTGAGGTCGAAAGTCAACACATACACCTTGCGGAATCTGCTAAATAATTGTATACTTTTTTTTACCAAAATACGAGGGATCAAACAAAATGCATGGTATTTTTTCACATAAAAAAATGTTTACATAATAGTCCACAAAATAAAATAATAGTTAAATTTCTAAAAATGACCCGTTCAAAAGTTTACACACACTTGATTCTTAATACTGTTGTTACCTGAATGATCCACAGTTTTTTGTTTTCTTATAGTTAATAAGTCCCTTGTTTTGTCCTGAACAGTTAAAATGCCTGCTGTTCTTCAGTTGCATATTAGTCCCTTAGTTGTCCTCAGTGTGAAAAGATGGATCTCAAAATCATAATCATTGTTAGAAAGGGTTCAAATACAAATGTTGAAAAAACAAAGAATTTGTGGGACCTGAAGGTTTGCCCTGAAGAACAGCAAGCAGTTTAACTGTTCGGGACTCATGAACAACTATCACTAAACAAACACACACACACACACACACACACACACACACACACACACACACACACACATACACACAAACACAGTATTAAGATTCAACCATATGTAAACTTTTAAACAGGGTCATTTTTATGAATTCAACTATTATTTTCTCTCATGGACTATATGTGAATGTCTTTTATATGAAATATTTTATTCAGGTCAGTACTAAATACAAAATAACATGCATTTTATTAATTGATTTGACTGCACTATTTAAAACAAAATGTATTGTATATTTATCTACCTCCTTCCAATCTTTTATGAGTTAACAGAGTAAGAGAGATAATGCATCTATTTAAATTTTTTTAACATTTACAGGACAATGTTATGAAGCAGTAATTACCATTTCTTTTGGTTTGGTATAATAACAGTTGTTGGATTGCACTAGACAGACTAGACAGTACAGGGCGAAGTTTAGACCAAGTTTGGATGAAGACAGTTCAACACTGTTCAATTCCTTATTATCACTTTGTCTCTTTTTGCTTCTTGCTATTTCACCTCTGCATCTGTAATCTTCTCATGCAGGCTGATAGGAGACTTTTAGTTCATATCAACTGATTTTGGGTATCAGACAAAACTGCTCTGACGGTTTTGGATACCAGACAATCTGACAGGATCTGGTGAAGAGACTGTATCCAATATTTCTGGCTACTTGTTGGAAGCATGCCTTAAAATGTTGCATACTAGGTTATGGGAACAGCTTATCTGAAGCTAAACAGAACAGAATGTTTTGCAGTGATGCATCATGAAGAGTGGGGTTGCATCTGCTGAATCATTCTCATCTTGTCTGTTAAGGGCAAAGAGAGTGCAATTTTTTTCTAGCCTATAGTGAAAATGTTGAACATATCTCCCCAGCAGAGACCCGCTGGCATGAGAGGAAATTACAGAAGCCTTACCCTACTTTTCTACATGCATGTTATCGCCCACCTGCACAAACAGGAAATGAGGCATGCTGAAGATACAACTTCCATTATGGCGTCACAGATGAGCGTTCATGTGGAGACAGGGAGGCTCGCATGCTCATCCTCACCATGAAAAAAAAACCTTCCTGTTTCCATCAGCATAATTGCCATGGAATTCTGATAACCTGCCATAGAGCATGATGGGATTAATTAGAGCGAAACAGAGAGTCGTTTGTTACTGTTACACTTTCATTTTCCTGCTCATTTACTTCCATTCACCCTCTCAAAGTCAGCACAGTCGTTGAAGACTGGCACTCTGTCAAACAACAACACTCCATCACTCCGACTAGAACTCAACCTGAAGGTCCAGAGAGAGACAGAAAGGATTTATGCACTAAGCTCATGTTCAACCACAGCCAAATCTACTGGGAATCGTAGAGTAAAGGCCAGTGTTTCATGTACAAAACGCTTTGGGGATTCTCCTGAATAATGATCGCAGAGCTTGAGAAAGTCTGAGTGGAGTCAAGCGTTAGTTTTCAGGTCTAGTGGAAGTTGTTTCTGCCGCATTGGCCTAAAGTATTCTCAACTTTCGTTTTCCTCAAGTCTCCCTAATGGCGTCTGAGTGCAACAAATCACCATTAATTGGTTACAAGCCTCAGCGATGGTAAACACCCTTCATGCAGGCTAAATATTCATCTGCCTCTCATTCGCTTCGCATTTAGGGAAAAGTGTAAAGAATGCGTCTGTCAAAGCACCCTGCAGGAGAGAAAGAAGCTCCATTCCCAACCACCACCTTAAGGCTGTTATAAACAGTAGGCATCCAAATAAGGCAGCATCTAAGATACTATTGCATCTGAACTTTGTGGATAAAGCATTTGGAGAACGCTTTTTGACAAAGCCACTATAAATACAAGAGCAGAGGCATCAATGCAAGCACATTCAGTACTGAAAATCTTAAATAAAACAGCCTGAAGAAAGTATTTGTGTGCTATTTATTTGTGTAGAGGCTAATGCACTGTGACAACAAACAGCAACAAACATCAAATTCCAAAGTTTGCATGCCACAGAGGGTAATTGTGTCTAGTGTTTCCCAATATTCTATATTCAATAGCCAACTTTAAAATTATTGAATTGTTGTTATTAGTTTGAACAAGAAGTGAGTCAATTGGTAGCTTACAAATAGGCTAATGTCAGAACCCTGTTGAAAAAAAAAACAGCATATGCAGGTTAGGTATGTTTTAAAGCATGGCAGCAGGTTTGAGCTGATTTAAAGAGTTAGTTCACCCAAATAGCCCATTATTTACTCACCCTCAAGCCATCCTAGGTGTATATGACTTCCTTGTTTCAAACGAATGCAATCGGAGTTATATTAAAAATTGTTCTGGCTCCTCCAAGCTTATAATGGACCCTTTTCACAAGACTGTGATGACACGTTTCAACGGTCATCATCATCATAAAGTTTGTCAAATTTAGATTTTTTTTTAATATATGTACATTTATAACACTATGCTTTATATGTATTATATCACCTTTTCATCAAGTTCCAAAAACCTTTCTAACGCTAATGCGAAGGTGTTTTTAATGCAGCGTCTATAGGTAAATTTGACATTGTTCTCTCTTCTGACTTGAATTCTTCAATTTTTTTCCTTTGATTGAAAGTTGTGAAAACACTATTTCCACAAGTCCTATAAAGAGCATCCATCCATAATAAAAAAGTGCCTCACACAGCTCCAGGGGGAGAATAAAGGCCTCCTGTAATGAATGAGTTTTTGTAAGAATAATATCCATGTTTAAAATGTAATAATCACTATTCTCTAGCTTGCACTACCAGTTGTACAAGAGTCTCTTCGGGGCAGATGAGTTTTATGTCAGTGTTGTGCATGCACCGCTAAAAAGTGACAAATACGAACAGGCAGTAGAGAGACAAATCCATAACCACAGTCATGAATTAGAAGTACAATTTGAGGATTTGTAAAGAAAAATGTTGGAGGATTTCAATATAAGCCAAGAGGAGAGTGGTTTCCTTTGCTAAAACTTTGCTTCCTTTGCTCCTGTAAACAAACGTTGGTTTCACGAGACTCACAGGCACATGTGCAACTCTGATGTTCTAGGTCATCTGCCCAGAGCCCCTGGAGTCGAGGCACTTTTTATTATGGATGGATGTGCTTTATTGGACTTGTTTTGGACTGATGAAGAGAAACATCCACTATAAAGCTTGGATGAGACAGAAAAAAATATTAATATTACTCCGATTGCATTCGACTAAATGAAGGAAGTCATATACACCTAGGATGCCTTGAGGGTGAGTGAAAAATGGGCTAATTTACATTTTTAGATGAACTAACCCTTTAAACTGGTCGTGAGCTGGTTATAAGCTGGCTATGAGCTGGTTTAAGCTGGTCACGTGCTGGTACTTAGCAACTAGCTCCAGCTCATAACCTTATGGCCACGTACACACTGCAAGTTTCAGGAGTGACAACCGCATTTAAATGCGGGAGTGAGTCCCGTAAATTATCGTTCCATGTGTGTACGGAACAGCCACTCGTGCATTTGTAACCATAGCAACATTTTGCCATCTTGCAGGAGTGAATAGCCATTTAGTATCTGCAAATTTTTGGCTAAAGACTCTTTTTGTCCAGCGATTTTAACTAAACTACCACTGATTAACGTGCTGTGTTTTGTTTATGCTCAGGAGGCAGAGAGCGCGGTCTTGCAGTGTTGCCATGTCTTCGTATTTACAAGCGCTTTTAGGCATGTTACTTGGGCTTACCTAATAAAGCTAGGCGCTTTATGGAGTTGATAAAGTTGTCTGTTGCGGATATGAGATATATGATTTTTTTGGTGTTATAAAACAAAGCATTTGGGTGTTTTACTGTTTTTTTGTGCTTGTCCTTGTTTGTTGTTGTTTTTTTTCTATGAAGATCTGGCAACACTGACACTTCACTGCAGGGCTCCTGAATACAATTAGCCTAGCCCCGTCTCCAAGCCAAGGATAAGACTTCTTTCACCGTTATTTTCTTGCATCTCACGTACAGATGCGCGTTTATAAACATCATTAACAACTAGTTGTTCAGTTCGGTTCTGTACACACTGCATAGAATTTCTGTAAATGCGGTTATAACCTATTCAGGACCAGCTTAAACTAGCTCATGACCAACTAAGGACCAGCTGGTTAGGTGTGTTTTGAAGCAGCTACCATGCCTCAAAACATACCTAATCAACATATGCTATTTTTTTCATCAGAAAATCTGTTGAAAAGAATGGTAAAGTCTCAATAAACAGTAGTTTGTGAAGTCCCTCTTAGTGTCAGGAATACTATATAACAAACAGAAGAGACTTGCTACCTGTGTAGAATATTGTTTTTTTTTTTTTTAAACAGGTGTTATAAAGCCACAGCTGTAGTTTGTCAAGCTATAAGGTGCTCATCTTAAAGCAGTTAAACTATCATCCATAAATCATTTTAAAAAGTATATTACAATGTAAAGTGGCTAGCTTAGTTGGAGAAAGCATTAATCTGCATTTGACCAGCAGAACTTGACTAAATATTTTAAGTTTTAGTATTTTGTATGAAAGTATTTTGTAGTAAGTATAACTATTTACACTTATAGTAAATATTATAATATTGTTTTCATATCATGCAAAAATGCTACTTGCTACTTTTAACTAGTACTAGTCCAGAATAGGATTTGAAAATAGAGGTATTGTGTTTACTCAACACGCTGCAGCATCATACTGAGTCACGCCCATGAAGGACTCAAGATATTTTTGTGTCCTGGGCTGGTTATCATTTCTGTTTATAGGTCAAATACCACACTCCACACTTCCAATCTTCTGTCTGCCTCTTATCTCTTTCGAAAGGCTGGCCATTGCTTCAACCTGAACTTCATAGCTTGCTGCACAACTCAGATTAGGCCAGACAGCCACTTAATCTCAGAGCCCGAGAGCTCTATCGGCCAAGAGCCAATGAACATGTGATGGAACTCAAAATGACAGAAGAGAGACAGAAAGGAATGGTGAACTGGAGAAAGGGACCGAATAAACAGGAGGACTGGAGAAAAGGGGAGATGGACAATGAGACGGCAGGACAGACTGAAAGCAGAGAGATGAAGGGGAGAGTCTGAGAAAGTGTAAATGGAAACTCAAATGACAGAGGGATAAGGAGATGGGCCATTACACAGATCAGAGGAGGGAGAGGGCAGGTGGGCAGCACTTTATAGTGTGTGAACTTTATCTGGGCGCAAAGAGTAGAGGACTTCACAGCGAAGACGAAACGGAGAGAAATCCATTCCACTATTTCCACTCCAACTGTGATCAAAACAACCTGGAGATATAGAGGACTACCAACACACACTGTGTGGGGTTGACAACCATCCCATATAATATGAAACTGTCCCATAACTGAGGGCAAAGAAAATGCATTGAATCCATTGAAATACATTAATATACACAACTGCACAGATCCAGCACTCTGCCAAATGATTAACATGCCCTAGGCTGAACAGGAAAAGTGGCAATTTTATAAATGCATAAACAACATCAGTGATTGACACTGTTTATAGCTTGTGTGTTTGGTATGTAAACGTCAACAGAATTTAAAACTTAATAGTCTTGGCAGCCATACAAAGCACCTCGTGGTCAGCACAACCCATGTTTATTTTTGGTACAATTGAACACATTTAATGTAGTCCTTGTTGTATAGTATGCTCTTTTTTTACAGTTGAAATTTAGATTGAGATTTTAACTGAGAAGGTGAGAAATATTTTGCAATAATTACCATATTATCCCATTTATTACACAGATACTTCTCAAATAATTAGTTATGGGCCAGATTTACTAAACAGGGCAAATTAGCGTTAGAGCGTAATTCCATAAAAGCACCAATGGGAAGGGAAACTTCTGCATGTGATTTACTGACAATGCTCACATTAAAGAACACAGATGTAGCCAGATCATTTCCATAATGACCAGCGCAATCCACCAAGAGCAGTGCAAATTACTGCCTGCTTTAAGAAATGCTTTTTGGGACGGTAAATAATAGTGCAAATACCAGTAATTTGACGAGCACAGACGTTAGTAAATCATGTGGCGTGGTTCATTTTAATACTCTCCTCCCATAAATTTTGCTTCTGAAAGGGAAACTCCTACAATGCATATTAAATAAAGTCAGGCACTCTGTCCACACCTTTTCTGCGATAATTCTTCACTTCGCATCTTTAGTAAATCCTGACAGAACTATTTTAACACCAAAAGACAGTTTGTGCTGATATAAGCTGTTAGTAAATCTGGCCCTTTGTGGGCATGTAAATATTGATTTGGGTTCAAATTGTTTTAAAATATTGCCTGTATATCTTAAAGCGCCTGCTAAGAAAAGAAAATGTCTATTAAAATGTACAAAGCAATTGTCCATGCAATGTAAAATGTAAGATGTAAAACATCGCAACAATGTTAAATAATACTGATTGTGCATCGAAGTCCTCCTGAGAAGATTGTATATTCAAGTTGCATTTTTTTTTCAATTTGTGAAAGTGCTGTAAACAGAATAGAGATACATTATAATTGTACATTACTACTGCATTTTGTACAAGCAAAATAAAATTTTACATTTACAGTAAAAATCACAGGTGCTGTATTCACTTTCTGATATAAAAACCCTCATTTCAGCTTTAAAAAAATCTTGTATAAAAAAAGTTTCCCACTTGTAAATATGGCATTGTGGTGGCATTCATGTGCGCTTAACTTATAAATTACATTACATTACATTACATTAAGTCATTTAGCAGACGCTTTTATCCAAAGCGACTTACAATAGAAGCAATCAGAGCAACAAGAGAGCGACAGTGTATAAGTGCTGTGGCAAATTTCAGTTAGATAAACACGATAAGTCTTGCAAGGTTTTTTTTTTTTTTATATATATAAATATAGATATATAATATATAAATGATATGGATAGGAACTATATTCTTATTCTGGCGTAATAATCAGGGAACATTGCAGTGCCATGGGTGCACCAGGCGCAATATTGCGCAGCACCTGAAAATAGTCCCCAGCTAGGTAACTTTGTGACCAGCACTAAGCCACTAAGGTAATAGTAAAATAGCTGGGGAATATATTCAGGCGCTGCCTAATATCATTGCGCCGCCTGCACCCATGGTACGGCAGCAAAGTTCTTTGATTATTACGCCGGAGTGAGAATATAGTTCCTAACCATATCAGCTTGGAAAATTGCAACTTTTCATTTTCTGTCGGTCTTTGTATATGATGTAATTACAGAAGAGTCAAGTTTTGAATAGGAAAAATATCGACCAAATGTTTGGTCATTTTTGAATGAGATGTTAATTGCCTAAGCAGATTCAGTGATTTATGCTAAGCTATGCTAAAAGTTCTAATGGCAGACCCAGAGAATGGCTGAATAGATTCAAAAATGGTAAAACGTATCTGTTTAACTCTAAGGCAGTTGGAACAGTTGAAAAATGAGCCTTTAACATAAACTGATGATATTCACAGCATTAAACTACCGTATTGACCTGAATATAAGACGACCCTGATTATAAGACGACCCCTCTTTTCAAGATGTGCCTTTTAGAAAAAGCCTTTTTGAAAACCAAATCTTGTTTTTTATTAAGAAAAAAAAATCATATTGCATATTTTTCTATTTTAATTTTTGTTTTGTTTGTTTGTCCATGTTTTAATAGCAAATGATGTGCAAATCCAGCATCGACCTGGGCCTTGTTTATAAAACATTCATCACTGAAATGATGGGAACGCACAAACGCACTTGCTACACTCCATTGCTGCCCCTGGAAAAACAAACTGCATCCACTGTTCATGTAATGCTGGGTTCTTTGGGAAGCTGAACATGGTAAACTTTCCCTCACATCCAAAAACACACTTATTTGGAGACATTCTCAAACAAATCCTATGCAGCACTGCCGACGATTTCCAGATGAAGCGCGTTGATGGGCGTGGTCTCGCTCTCCTTTGGTCGACGTGTGTGCGGGTGCGCTTTTCCGGGAGAAATGCTCATATAAGGAGTTCCACCATCATCTACGTCATTAGATCCACTTGCTACACTCCATTGCTGCCCCTGGAAAAACAAAATGCATCCACTGTTCGTGTAACACTGGGTTCTTTGGAAAGCTGAACATGGTAAACTTTCCCTCACATCCAAAAACACACTTATTTGGAGACATTCTCGAACAAATCCTATGCAGCACTGCCAACAATTTCCCAATGAAGCGCATTGATGGGCGTGGTCTCGCTCTCCTCTGGTCGACGTGTGTGCGGGCATGCTTTTTCGGGAGAAATGCTCATATAGGAGTTCCACCATCATCTACGTCATTAGATCTACGATCGAAAAATAAACAGCCAAAACTTGTACCAACACGGAAGTAAGATTTTCGGCACAGAAATTCTCTGTCATTCATCCAAATCATTTTTTTAAACTTTGTCCATGTTTAGCATGAGAATCCAACTCTTTAACACTGTAAACAACCATGTACTAGGGGTGTAACGGTTCACAAAATTCACAGTTCGGTTCCATACGACACAGTGGTCTCATCGGTTCGGTACGTTTTTGATACAGCAAAAAAAAAAAAAAAGAAAAGGGAGAGAAATTTCCTTGATTTTTTACACATTTTTTATTTATTAAAACTAACATCATAAATTATGCATTTCAGATCAGCATCAGGAGTCAGATTTCATTTATCACATGAGGAGAGTAAGTTGAGCTGAGGTAAGAAAAACAAGAAGTTGGCAAAATATTTAGTTTCAAAACGAAATACAAAAGTGCCTGCTTAAAAATATTTCTGACTTTTGCTGTTTATCTAAGATGATTTTGGAAGCTTCCACCACTTGCTGATCTCCAGTGTTTATATTTAAACTTTGTGTAAGTTATTTGCTATTTTATATTAATATTCTATGTTTAATATAAGTGAGTTTGCCGTACTGTTTTGTTGTTGTCAATTCAATCTATTGACGTCGAATTGGCGCTAATTCAAAAGTGAATAAAAGCGAGGAAAAGAATGAAAATTCAAACAAACTACTTCACCGTCACAACCTTCCTGGTGTATTGCGTTTTTTGTTGGGAGTGGGAGGGGCAGACATCAATTTGTCTGTTACGTCATTTGGGCTGCCTTGTTGCTTACAGTGGCACTGAGAACATTATATTTCACACACTGTAAGTTCTTTTATTTTCCAAATGTAATAGGATTAGTCCAACGAATCGAAATGTTCGGTTTGTAATGCTTACCAAACCAAAAGCCTTGAACTGAATGGTTCAATACGAATACATGTACCGTTACACCCCTACCATGTACGGTTTGTGATATATTCTATATGAAATGTCCACTGAGTGACGCGTTTTTTCTTTTTTTTTTCCCCAGAACGGATGAATGTACATTTTATGTGACGTTGGTTGAAATGTCCATTGAGTGGTGCTATAACTCTAATGATTTATGACGTTTTAAAATAACATACCATCTGCACTTCACCTAAACCCGATAGCACGAACAAAAGTGATGTTTGACGTAAAAACACAATTGCAAGTATGCCGTTTTAGCTTATTTTTCAATCTCTCATCTTTCAGCTCCTTTATCTTCAGTCATGTTTTTGACATGATTCGTACCCATGGATTCTGCATCCTAATTTCAATTCCATGCTGGCTGAGCTACCGAGCAAGCTTGTCATGTCCAAGGTTTGTGTTCATTTTCGATCCACACCTAACCCTAAACCTACCAATGCTAGGGGGTAGTAATCTGGTGGGGGTCAGAATTCTGCCTATTTATTTAGCTATCCTACATATATGTTGTTATAGTTATATTGTTGTAGTTGTATTATTTGGATTTAACCAATAATAATCCCTGCTGTCAGAACAAGCCAGCGCCCCTGTGTTTACTCAGGAAAGAGCTATCATTTTTTTCCTCTTCTGAGCTCAAACTGAGAACAATACAACAAAAAAACATGCGTTTTTCTTTTTCCTCACTCTCTTTCAGGTCTTCACTGTGAAAGGTGAATAAAGATGGAGTCCTAGTAGAGTGAGTACGACACACACGCACACCTTTCTGCTTGGGAGTCCAGGGGATTGATGCTTGACAGTTCTTACCCAGTAAAGAAGAGGAGCTGTCATAACGCTGATAAAAGACTGATGTCACGCTCATCATGATGAGCTCCTGCCAGATCCAAGCCCTTAAGCAGAATGAGGGAAAGCCTGACCTTTGTGACACCGCTGTCAGCGTGGAGGAAATACAGCTGTCCAGCTCTCCTTTCACAGCAGTCGAGCATTCGCACCGCAGTCAGGGGTTACACGGACTGCTGAGAGTTTTACATGATGTGTACATGCGCATGAAAACAGTATTAATAGACTCGGGTCAAAGCCTCAGGTACTGCGGCAACGTAACACACACCGCTCAGCATTGTTTCATGCCTTACCCAAGGTAGCTGTGGCCTCCTTAACTATGTCTACTGGTCAGTAGGGATGTGCCACAGAGGCTCTTGGGTACAAGAATATGAATGTTACTCCATGTCCTAACCAGGTGTGATACATTTCCAGTGACAAGTAATTTACGCACAATGAATGCAAAACTGCTGCATGACACAAAGTACATTTACATGCGCAGTTATGATCAAGCTGCAGTGGGGTTTGCATAAGTTTCATATCCATGTACAAATATACATGACACAATTCACATAAATACATGATGCAATTTCATGACGAAAACACCTGTGGGAACTTTTTCGCAAGATGCAAAATATGTACACATAGCACAGTTTCATAAAACAGAAAGTAACACTAAAGGCATTAAAACAGCAAGCACTACACTGTAAAAAAAAAATTCAGCAAAATTTACGGTAAAAAAGCGTCAGCTGTGGTTGCAGGAATTTTACCGTAAAAAATACTGTAGCAATGTTTTAAGTTTTCACTTAAATTTACATGTAAATACCGTCATTTAATTAACTTACATAATGGTAAATTACCAACCTATTGAACAGGAGGCAGTGTCTCCTCTCCTCAAAATTGAAAGAGAAAATAACCAATATTATAAAAATAAATGACTAAATATGAGATTAAAAGTCTAAAAATCACTCGTTTTTATAAAGTAAGACTGTCCAACAGCGACATCCGCAGGTAAAGTCACAGCGGCATGCCTCCCCTCATTCCATTGACTTTCTATAGAGAGTGTGCCGTGGTTTTTCTTGAGGCTCATTGAGATGAATGGGGTGAATGGGATGCATCCCGCCTCTTGTTTTTGTGCGAGCAGTTTTTAGTGATTTCAGCTTGATGAAATGAAAGATATATAGTGCCTGTGACAGTTTACAGGGCTTTTATGACGATGACCCAAAAATAAGTTAAGAACAGCTGAACAAATATAAAACGAGTGTCTATTTAAGTGCAAATAACATGCCTTGTTGGCAGACGCATTTTATACCAACTCCATGCACCAATGTGTGATTACAAAGTATTACAAAAGATGATCATCTAATAACAGCTCCAGTGGCGAAATGAAGTCATTTTTGACGCTATCCACTCAGGTTCGAATCCATGTTTTGCCGAACTTTTTTTCTACCTTTTCAAATCAGATATCATGTTGAAAAGGCATGTATTTTTAATAATAATTAAGGAAATATAATCAAAAAGTTGAACTTAAAGTATTGGGTACTGTTAGACTAGTTGTAGGGAGGGATTTATTGTCCCAATAAGGTGACATCCATTTAATAATTTGAATTAAAATTATAATTTACACTCAATATGTAATTATTACATAGTGTTTTATAATGTACTACAATACTGAGGTGCAGATAATTGCCACTATTTGCAATAAGTAGTATAAATAGCAGAAAATCCTGCTAGGTGTAAATAGATTCTATAGCTATTTGCGCTTAGTGTAAACATGTAACAGTGACCCTAATGTACAAAACTGCTAAGAAAAAACTAAGGAGAAAGAGTTATTTCAACAAAAAAACATACAATAAAAAAAAAAAAAAAGTAACAGGGAATTCTGGGAATGTCAATTTACGGTTATTGACTGTAAATTTTATGGTCTTTTACCATTAACAATTTAACAGGTTTTTACTGTAGCATTTTTTACTTTTTTTTTTACCATTAAATTCACAGTCATTTTCTACAGTGAAGTAATCTTTTCTGTACATAGTTATGAATACGGCTCCGTATGTTTCGCTTTCCAGTGTTCACCCAAATTCTGACACCCACCAGATTACTACCCCCCTAGGTTTAGGGTTAGGTGTGTGGTTAGGACCAGGCAATCACGTAGAGATTTCAATGAGAGGGAAATCAGTGAGAGGTTGAACTAGCATCTAGCTAGTATGATTTCAGTCGGACCAAATCACTTACGTCAGATTTAAGAAAGGAGTTAGGCCTATTGTTTAAGACTGACTAAATTTAAACTGAATGTAAGTGTATGTAAATGCAGTCACAGCCAGTCAGAAAATATTTGATGTTTAATATACAATAAGGAACAGGTTTTTTCAATGAAATTATTTTTTTAGCCAATGGGGCTACTCTGCATGACATCATGGACATAGAAAGCAATCAACTAGCAAAATGGGCAAAATGTCCTGTCTTGCATCATTTGTCATGGCTGTGGCAATTTCAGGACATAAAGATGTAGCCTATAGTGCTGTAGATTTACACTACTGTTTAAAAGTTTTTGAAAGAAATTAATACTTTTATTCAGAAAGAATGTATTAAATTGATCAAAAGTGACAGTAAACACATTTTTATGCCAGAAAACAAAAAGCTGTTCTTTTAAACGTTCTATTCATCAAAGGATCCTGAAAAAAAGTATTATCATTTGTACAGAAAGATTAAGCAGCAGTTTTCTGTTTTCAAAATTGATAATAACAAGATGTTTCTTGATCACCAAATCAGCATATTAGAATGATTTCTGAAGGATCATATGACACTGAAAAGCTGCTGAAAATCCAGCTTTGACATCACAGGAATTAATTACATTTTAAAATATATTCAAATATACAATAATAATATCTTATAGTATTATTATTATTAAGGTCTAACTGCTATAAATGCAATTTTATTTATTTAGCTTAAAAAAAATCTTACTGACTCCAAACTTTTGAATGGTAGTGTATATGTAAGAAGTACTGTTAATGTATCGCTTGCTGCTTTTTCTTGACACTTTGGATGTGGTGTTAGGTTATAAACTAAACATTTATTGTCCAAATTGTGAAATATCTGTATTTTTTTCCAAGAAAGCCACTATCTTCTGTTATAGTAGAAACCTGCCAGAGGGCAAAGCTAATGTTTACACCATTATACAAGTGTGTCCCATGCAAACTTTAAAACTTAATATAACAACAAAAACAAAACAACACTGCATACATTTTTTAAAGTGTATGGAGGAAGGTTTTTTATGTAATAAAAAAGGAGTAGAAGGCAATACACCTGCTACCCACAGAAAAACAGTTGGACAGCTCTTCAGGCTCATGTAAACAGACACTGGTGAGTTCATCAAATGCTCTGGGCTGAAAATTCTTTAAAGAGATAGTTCACCCAAAAATGACAATTCTGTCATCCTTTACTCTCCCTCGTCATTCCAATCCGTTATGAATGTTTTGAAGAGTACGCTGGTCACTCTCTTCAATATAATGAAAGCGAATGAGGACTGAAACTGTTAAATAACAAAAAGGCACCATAAAAGTTTTATAAAAACTTCAAGTCTTTTGAATTTATACAGATCAAAAGTCACTATTCCCTGAGAGAAATAGCACAGTCTAACTGGTGAATGAATCATTCTTTGAAACAAATCTTTTCAGTGAATCAGTTTCATCCAGTTTGCAAAACCAGTGTGTATGATTCTAGTTCTTGAGTTCAGTGACTCAGTAATCTGGTTGCAGCAATTAATAAGCACTGCAGGGAAAGGTTATGAGGGAACAAAACCTTTCCATTTCAAAACTATCGTCTTATGAACACATGGAATGATTAGCTTGGACCACTTTTATAATACTTCCATGGGCCTTTTTTGCCCTTTTCGAAGTCTCCACTCACTGCAATTTCATAGAAGAGTGCCCAGCATTACTCAAAATTTCCACAGAAGGAAGACAGTCATGAGGGTGAATAAACGATGACAGAATTTAGTTTCAGGTGAACTAATCCCTTTCCCTTCAATGGCAACCGATGTGGTTTCACAGTGTCACACACTTCATGTGATGTCACAGCATTTGTCTCTTTGCTGTCGCTCTCTATAGCTCTCCAGTCAGTCTCCACAATGCAACAACATGCCAACTGCTCCATCAGTCCAAAGGGATTGTTTGAGAGCGAGACAGCCTCCAGGTTGATGGGCAGAGGAAGACAGAGTGTGTGAAGGGCAGTGTCATCTGCTCAGCTCTGAGTGGATGTGGCAGTGTGAAACAGTGCTTTCCTGTTCAGCGTTTCCATGCTGCACACCATCAAACACTAACACATAAATGGGAAACTACACTTATGAGGCTCAGGAATACATGAGAGGTGTGAAAATTGCGAAATGTGGAAAGATGAGCGAATCTATTCAAGGCGGTTGCATCACGCAAGAAAGAAAAATCCCAAATGAGACCCCTGTAATATCTCAATTGTTTCGCCTAGACAGCAATGACATCAAAAGAAGGACAAAATACAGAAACATGGAATAATTCACCCAAATTCTATCATTTGACTCATGTTATTCTAAGCCCATATGCTGTTATTTTTTTCTATGGACACAAAAGCTGGCTCTTGTCCACTAGTACAATTCTTATGGCTGTCATGCTCCAAGGAGGACCAAAAAGGCCATAAAAACACCATGAAAACTACAATATTTTGAAGCAATATGAAAGGTTTTATGAGGATTGGGCTATCAATATCAAGAGAAAATCTCCCCTTTTGCTAAAGCTCTGATATGTTATACAGTCGAGGTCAGAAGTTTACATACATCTTGCAGAATCTGCAAAATGTTAATTACTTTACCAAAATAAAAGTGATCATACAAAATGCATTGTTATTTTTTATTTAGTACTGACCTGAATAAGACATTTACATAGTCCACAAAAGAAAATAATTGCTGAATTTATAAAAATTACCCCATTCAAAATTACATACGGTTGATTCTTAATACTGTGTTGTTACCCGAATAATCCACAGCTGTGTTTTTTTTTTTTTCTGATAGTTCATGAGTCCCTTGTTTTTCTTGAACAGTTAAACTGCCCGCTCTGTTCTTGAATTTGAACAGATTTTGAAGATCAGGGTAAATTTTATTTATTTTGTCTTCTGGGAAACATGTAAGTATCTTCTGTAGTTTCTGAAGGACAGTACTAAATGAAAAACATGTTATTTAGGCAAAATAGGCAAAAAACTTACACATCTTCATTCTGTTCAAAAGTTTACACCCTTGGCTCTTAATGCACCATTTTTCCTTCTGAAGCATCATTTGAACCTTATGAGACTGTCTGAAAAGATGGATGTCAAAATCACACAGTTGGAAAGGGTTCAAATACACAAAAATGCTGAAAAACCAAATAATTTGTGGGACCTGAAGGATTTTTCTGAAGAACAAGGAGGACTCATGAACTACTATCACTAAACCAAAAACATTTCTTTACAATACCTGAGCTTTTGCAAGGGTAACATTTTCTAAAATGACATTTTCCCAATGACACAAAAGGTGTCACTGGGGCAGTGCCTTTTTAAGATGATCCACCAAGGGTCCTTAAAGGTACATATTGGTACCTAAGGTGTACATATTAGTACCTAAAAGGTACACAAGTATACCTTTTGAAAACATATTGCCCCAAGGACAGCTTTTGTACCTTTTAGAGTCTGGGAAACTGTGATGCACAAATAAAGATTCAAAGAATAAAAACCTTTGGCCAATTTCTGAGAAGTCTTCCCTATTTTAGTAGACCTGAAGTCATTACCGATGTTATCAAAACACACTTATTGAGGGACGCTATAGAAAAAAGAAAGGCGGGAGATAAACATCAGTCACGTAGTAGATTAAAAGCAGTGTGAATAAGAGATAAACGCACATAACGTAGACACTGCATTGGTGCAGAAATGCATTTTCTAATTAAAGATTTCAACTTGTAAATTGGCTTTCAACAATAGAGATTTCCACAAAGCAGCTTAGGATGTCAACCCTAAGCCCCCCGGTGACCAAGCACAAGGTCATTGCAATAAAAAGTCTAGAAGTGCCAGAAAGCAACCTTGAGAGGAAAAGGCAAAGTTGACAAATATGAAACAGTTTTAAGCCCCAAAGCGAAGCTGTCTGTCTAGAATGATTACTGCTATGAACCGCAGTAATCTTCGGGTCTGAAAAGGAAACAAAACAAAACTAAATTTATGACATTGCATCATATGGACCACTGGGTAAGTAATAGCTAAAAGTTATATTTCCAATGCATATCTGTAGCATTTGCTTTAAGGGTATCTGACCAAAGGAATATGAAAATATCACATCTATAAAGTGGCTTTTTTCATAGGCTATTAAAAAATAAATAAATAAATACATTAACATTTTATAACATATGTAATTAGTATGAAATATAAAAAATAAAATTAATATTCTGTAATATTTAAATGTATTATATTAAAAAAATATATTAGTATTAATACATTTAATTTAGATTTTAATATACTGTATATTCAGTTGAGGTCAAAAGTTGAAATACCTTGTAGAATCTGCAAAATGTTAATTATTTTACCAAAATAAGAGGGATCATACAAAATGCATGTTATTTTTTATGTAGTACTGACCTAAATAAGATTTTTCACATAAAAGACAATTACATATAGTCCACAAGAGAAAATAATAGCTGAATGTATAAAAATTACCTGGTTCAAAAGTTTACATACACTTGATTTTTAATACTGTGTTGTTACCTGAATGATTCACAGCGGGGATTTTTTGTCTTCTGGGAAACATGTAGATATCTTCTGTAGCTTCTTGGGGGCAGTACTAAATGAAAAAACATATTTAGGCAAAATAAGAAAAAGGCACACATCTTTATTTGGTTCAAAAGCTTACACTCCTGGATCTTAATGCATCGTTTTTCCTTCCGGAGCATCAGTGAGTGTTTGAACCTTCTGTAATAGTTGCATATGAGTCTCTTAGTTGTCCTCAGTGTGAAAAGATGAATCTCAAAATCATAAAGTCATTGTTGGAAAGGGTTCAAATACACAAAAATGCTGAAAAACCAAAGAATTTGTGGGACCTGAGGAATTTTTCTAAAAAACAGCGGGTAGTTTAACTGTTCAGGACAAACAAAGGACTCATAAACAACTATCACAAAAAAAAAAAAAAAACAGCTGTGGATCATTCAGGTAACAACACAGTATTAAGAATCAGGTGTGTGTAAACTTTTGAACGTGGTAATTTTTATAAATTCAACTATTATTTTCTCTTGTGGACCATATGTAAACGTCTTTTATGTGAAATATCTCATTCAGGTCAGTACTAAATTAAAAATAGCACGTGTTTTGTATGATCCCTCTTATTTTGGTGAAGTAATTAACATTTTGCAGATTCTACTTAACTGTGTATATATTTTTTTTAAATAACCTAATTCCAAAGGGTAGTGAATGAATTGCTTTCAAAAACACATTAACAGCTCTTGGTGGCTTAATTTGTACTGTGGCCTAATTGACACTATTATGAGTATTATACAGAGAACGTAAAGCAAAATCCATCATGAAATCACCTTATACATAGTTGCATACAAAATCAATTCCCTTACAGATTTGATAAATGCATAAAAACAGCACAAAACCTCAGGAGGACTGCCACAAAAACACAAAGTCACGAGGCAACCTAGAAACCACAATGGCCTGAATCCCAAACTCAGCCAGCGAGTTTATGTCTATATCGGAGACAGTGAGGTGACACGAAGAAGCTAAATTTATCCATGCGGACTCGCAACTAACACCCTGCTTTGCATAGAGTCAGCCCATCTCTCTGGCTCCATGTGACATGAAAGAAACAGAACGCAAACAGACAGTCAAACACAACGATCAGTCCCTTATTTTAGAACAAACTTTTGTGTCCCTCAGTCATGCAATGAGGGGTAACCGTTGGGTTCTCACAGGATCCAAAATAAAGATGCCAGTTCTCATTATCGTCACACAGAGCAACGCAGCAAGACACTTCCTTAAATCTGTTGTTTAGGTTTACTTACAGATTCACTTGGGAGAAAAAATAACTAATTCAAATCAAGCAACTCAACATACAAACGCAAGCCCAATTCAAATAATTGAATTTAGGACCGGTGCTACACTGTGTGGCAGAGTTTCTGTCTGACAGGGTTTTGTAAAACGCATGAATTGCGCCCTACTTTAAATCAATATTAATTTTAAAAACACACACACACACGGTTGACTGGCTGAATATAACTCAACCTCTCCTTTGCATTCGGGTAGCTGATGAAGTCAGAGCAGGCCAGTTATCAAGCACACCAAATGAGACCACAATTACAGTGATTAGCAATGAACTGCCAGCCATTTACTTCCAATTAGAGGCAAATCAGGGTTTAATGAGAGAGACAATGTAGAAAGATGATACAAATCATGAATGTTAATGCAAATTTAAGACTGTATCTAGACCTGCTTAAAGTGACGCCTGAGGTCAAGACTCTCAATCTTTATTATTCCTACTGCTTGAAATTTATTATCTCTCTCCCAGTTTAAGCTACTCATTCCTAGCCTTCACATCTCCTCCATATCACGTACATATATTTATGTGCACATCATAAATTTGCCCACTTTTTCTAGAGATAATGTTTCACAATTAAAAACCTTCTGTTCACAGTTTATAATGATTTTTTCCCGCCATTTATAATGTTTTACGACATTATGAAAATGTCTCTCCCAAAGGGACGACCAGAGAGAGGAGTTCTTTCCCAAATGAAAGTGGCCAGAGGGACTGAGGACCAGCGTCCACTTGCACGGGAATCTTTTCCTAATTAACGTCAAGATTGATGATCGCTTGCAAAACTCGGCTGCAGGGTGCAGTTCTCAGACATTTCATTTCATATTAATGGAAAGCCATTTAAGAGGAATCTTTAAATACTTCAGGGTTTTATGGGTATTTTTAGGTATTTATCATTTTTGTAACTTCACTTTAATGCTGATTGTCCTTTTGAAGCTATAAATCAGCATTGAACATGCAAATTAATCAATGCTAAGTGGAATGCCACAATATCTAATCCAATGAATAAATTGAGATTTATTTACTCCACATTTTCGGTTTATAATTACATTATATATGCATGAAATGCAAATAATTTATCAAACTCAACCCCCAGTTCAAACGGGATGGCAATGTATATGACCTTTTCTTATTTTAACCATGCGCTGCCATTCAAAGGTTTGGGAGTTTTAATTTTCTTATGCCCACCAAGGCCGGGTTTGATCAAAAATACAGTAAAACAATTTTTGTGCTATTATTCATTATTAAAAATATATATATTTTTTTAAATTTTATGGAAACTGTACACTACCAGTCAAAATATTTTGAACAGTCATAATGTTTTTTTAAAGAAGTCTCTTTTGCTCACCAAGCCTGCATCTATTTGATGCAAAGTACAGCAAAAACTGTAAAATTTTGAAATTGTTTTACTATTTAAAAGAATTAAATATTCTCTTCGAATATTTTTTTAAATGTTAATTATTTCTGTAATTTCAATGCTGAATTTTTAGCATCATTACTCCAGTGTAATGGAGATCATTGGAAATCATTCTAATATTCTTATTTGCTGCTCAAAAACATTTATTATTATTATTATTATTATTATTATGTTGAAAACAGCTGAGTAGATTTTTTTTCAGGTTTATTTGATGAATAGAAAGTTCAGAAGAACAGCATTTATCTGTAATAGAAATCATTTGTAACATCTTTATCAACACTTTTAATTCATTTAAACCATCCTTTTTAAATAAAAGTATTAATTATTAAGTATTAAGTCACATTGTATAATGTTACAAAAGCTTTTTATTTCAAATATATGCTGATCTTTGGATCTTTCTGCTCATCAAAAAAATGTACTCAACTGTTTTAAATATTGATAATAATAATAATAATAATAATAATAATAATAATTGTAATTTTTTCTTGAAATCAGCATATTAGAAAGATTTCTGTAGGATCATGTGACACTAAAGACTGGGGTAATGATGCTGAAGACTTAGCTTTGACCACATGAATAAATTACATTTTAAAATATATTCAAATAGAAAGCAGCTATTTTAAATAGCAAAAATATTTCACAATATTACAGCTTTTGCTGTCATTTGGATCAAATAAATGCAGGCTTGGGGAGCAGAAGAGACTTTAAAAAACATTAAAAATCTGTATGATCATTTTTGATAAATTAATTATATGTAACAATGTAACAAAATGTTTTTAAAAGTCCTTCCAAGGATCTTATGGTTAGTTTAGCTTCTTAAGAAAATACATCTTGTGTTACAAATGTTTAGACATTTATATGTCTAAACATATAAAAACAAGGCACAAATACTGATTACGATTTTATTTAGGCCTATTTATTTATTTAGTGTTTTTGCAGTTTCTGACAGACTATTCTGTCAATACCCACATCTTCAGATGAGTGTTGTTTGTCTCCTATCTGACATCCATCATTGTTAAAAAAAAAAAAAAACAGTAAAAAAGAGCAAGCTGTTATCTGTGTGAAACTGATGGGTGCTTCCAGACACCCAGACCATCACTGGATTCATCTGCTCATGTCTGTTTTGCATAAAATGCCTGCAGTCACGTTGGCTGTCTAATTGTTCGACATTTTGCATTCTGTGATGCCGAATCCGCGCTAAAACCCTCTCTAAAAGTCACAGACGTTACGAAGGCTTCCCGTCACCTCAGAAACCATAACATGGGTTCATAATTGCTTGATAATGTGGAATTAATCTATTATTAGAGCCTGAGTGAAGTTGTGCACTCATTTAAATAAGAGTGTCGTCGCAGTAGGATGCGCGAGAGCGTTCCGAATGCTTGAATTCATTAGAATTGATGTTTGTTTATCAACACTTTGCAAACACTGCGGGACTGAATCACTGTAAAGACACCGGGCTACCACCGATATGCGCTAATGAAGTCCCGGCGAGTCAGTAAAGATTCGACTCTTCACTTTCATTTTGTCCGGTCCTAATGGCGCTTCAGGAACACGTCGCTCAGAATTAAAAAAAAAAAAAAAAAAAAAAAACCTTCGTGTTTGTTACGGTCATGAAACTGGTCATTACGTACAAGATCTGTTGTTATGGCAACACTTACCATTTCAGTAACAACAAATGAAATGGCTATTAAGAGTAAAACAATATATGGAGCTTTCCAGAGGGGGGAACTAGTACGATAATGTCTAATAAATATCTGTTCTGTTCATAATGACCCTCGCTCTCCAGAGTAAAAAAAAAAAAAAAACACCCACACACGAACCATCATCACTTGCACTTATAATGCAATGCCTATATTAAGAAAAAAGAAAGGAAAAATGAAAGAGAGAGATGCACCTCTGGCCTTGTTGTTGTTTTATGCTCTCTCCTCTCAGCCTTTCCAATATCAGGCCTGCTTCAACCATCTGAAAGAACAGGAAATGAAGGCACCCATATCACAGGCTAATAATACAAAAACAGTGATAGCAGCCTGGCCAAAACAGTCGGTGTAGACGGCACACAGTCATCAACGGGAGAACCGCCACTACAGGCACTTTCACACTCAACACATCCACATCCCGGTGCACCTCACGTCTACAAACCTAACAACCGAGCGAGGTGAGGCTTTCAATCTTTCTAATGAGATAAAAATCGAAATAAAGGGATTCAACCATATAGCTAACTCTAGCTTTAGCTCTTGTAAGAATTAAGACCTTTAAACAACAGTTAGGCTACAAGTTTATGAAGAGAAAAAAAGAGAGGGAGAGATGGAAGCAGCCTATATGTAGCAGGTACTACGTAACCTTGACCCAACCATGCCACCTAGTGCACAGTGTTACGAATTTCATTGTATATAATCCCATTTCTATCTTTATTATTTAGCAGCTATTAATCAAAATCCTTTTACAGTTCTCCATACAATACTGTTCCAAGGTTTGGGGTCAGTAAGATCTTTTAATCAGAAAATATGGACTAAGGGTCATTCCTGGGATTCAGTAATAGTAATAGTAAATTGTATTATTTTTTAGCATAAAATATCACGTAAGCATTTATTTGTGTTTCTTTCTTGTAAAGAATAATTTTCTAAAAAAGAAAAAAAAAAAGAAAAGAAAACTGCAAGATATTTTATACAAAAACAGACTAAAGTTTAAAGTTATGTCCCTCAGTCTGAACACAACCCTGCCCATCATACTAACAATTCTATGCCCATAATCATTTAGACTGTGCTCATATGTGACATAATTTAACAAAAATTACATCATTTAGGTCTCTTTAATAGTGGTGCAGAAAATAGTTAATAGTATTATACTTTTTATTCACATTTTGGAAGCATATTATAGTCAGGGAGGGTACTGTCAAGCTTAACAACTCAACCTGTCACATAAAATTAATATGAAAACCTATTATTTTTCAACATTTTATTTTAATCCATAAGTATATACAATGTTGCCATATGGTCTACTCTTTAAGTATAAACATAACATAAAGAGCAGTGGCCACTTTGAGTGAAGAACCTCAAAACGTTCACAAATATACAGTATCTCACAAAAGTGAGTACACCCCTCACATTTCAGCAACCATTTAGTACATCTTCTCAAGGGACAATACTATAGCAATGAAACTTGGATATATTTTAGAGTAGTCAATGTTTAGCTTGTATAGAAGTATAGATTTACTGTCCTCTGAAAATTACTCAACATACAGCTATTATTGTCAGAATACCTGGCAACAAAAGTGAATACACTTTAAGTGAACTTGTCCAATGTGTCAATATTTTGTGTTAGCACCTTTGTTATCTGACACTGCCTTAATCATCCTGGGCATGGAATTGACCAGAGCTACACACGTTGTTGTTGGGATCCTTTTCCATTTCTCTATAATGACATCACAGAGCTGCTGGATGTTAGACATATGGTGCTTGAGGATGCCCCACAGGTGCTTAATAGGGTTCAGGTCTGGAAACATACTTGGCCACCCCATCACCTTCACCTTCAGCTTCCTGAGCAAGGCACTTGTCATCTTGGTGGTGTGTTTTGGGTCGTTATCATGTTGGAAAACTGCCATTCGACCTTGTTTCTGGAAGGAAGGCATCATGTTCTGCTTCAGAATGTACAGTACCTAATCAAATTCATGTTTCCCTCAATGAACTGCAGCTCCACAGTACCAGCAGCACTCATGCAGCCCCAGACCATGATGCTATCACCTTGACTATAGGCAAGACACAGTTTTCTTGGTACTCCTCACCAGGGCATCGCCACACATGCTGGACACCATCTGAGCCAAACAAGTTTATCTTAGTCTCATCAGACCACAGGACATGGTTCCAGTAATTCACGCTCTTGGACAGGTTGTCTTCAGCAAACTGTTTGCAGGCTTTCTTGTGAGCCAGCTTCAGAAGAGGCGTTCCTTCCTGGACGACGCCCATGCAAACCAACTAGTTTTTGTTGCACTTTTGTTGTCAGCTATTTTGACAATAATAGCTGTATGCTGAGTTATTTTCAGAGGACAGTAAATCTATACTGCTATACAAGCTGCGCACTGACTATTCTAAAATATAGCCAAGTTTAATTTCTATACTATAATCCCTTGAGAAGATATACTAGAATGGTTGCTGAAATGTGAGGGATGTACTCACTTTTGTGAGATACTGTTTGGACTTTTAATTGTTACAGGGTGGAAAACCTGTGATGGAGTTATTTACTTAATTTATTCATTTCAATGAAAAATATATATAAAGCACAGTCATGGTTTCAGCAAATATACACTTAACAAAATCATGACAACTCATATAGGACTTTTGATGTAATATGTTGGCTTAAACTTTGACAAGCATCCTACATCAGAAATTGCACCAACATTTGCAGCAGAAAGACAATGTTGCGCATGCAGACATGTTGACCCAGAAATAAAGGGACAATACGAGAGAGAAACAAAACACAAAAATTAAACTGAAAGTCAATCTGTCCCTTCAAATGTGTTATAGACTTCAACCCCATCACCCCCATGTTAATATTTTTGGAAAAATATAAGGAAGGCAATTAAGAATAAAAGCATTTCTTGCTAATTAACATCTGACATGTTAAGGACTAACATAATAAAATTGTGGTTTAGTTTGAAGGATCTGATGATCCTCAAATGCAAATTGTGTGTGTTTTGCTTCATGAGAGCAACCATACATTTGTGTTGTTGTTTTTTTATATTCTTAATTTATTCTTCAATCCTTTATTCATTTATAATCATTTATCATTTTATTATTCCATTTAATCATTTATATTAGTCATTATAGTCATTTATATATTGATTACATTGATTCATTAATTGATTAGTCATTTATATTACGTTATATTATTGTTGTTTTGCTTTTAATATATTTTTCCATTGTTGTTTAGTCTTATGACTGTGTGGTTTCAAGGGATGTTTGTCTTCATGAATAAGAGATACAAGGGAATGTTTATGAACCTCAAGGTTTATGGGATGTTGTTGTGAAGACGTTTGCTATAACAATACTTGTTGAATTTCTGTTCTTCAGACGAAGTCTGAGTATTGAGACATACGCAACTAAGACTATTCAATAAACTCTGCTGCTTTTATCATCATTACTTCGTCTCCTGCTTCTACTCTTCACTTTCACTGGTTTTTCCTCAGTCAACTTCTTTGCTGACAGAAGACTGTTAATAGTGTTTTGGGTATTTTGGGTACCAGACAAGACCTCCTGTTAACGGGGTTTGGGTACTAGACGACTCTGCTGACGAGTTGTTCTGTTACCGGAAAAAGTGATATTTTCTGACGGGATCTGGCATCCGGGGTTGGATCCTAATTGTCTAGGCACGAGGAGCGTGATCTAACAAGTTAAACTTCTACATTCAAAATATTTTTTTACAAAAATATTGAGTCCATAGAAACAAATGATTGTATTCAGTGCTTCAGTGCTTAAAATGAGAAAAATATGATGAATGTTACATTTGTTATCATTAAATTGTTATCAGGGACACATGAGCAGTAAGTATATGTTTGATTTATAACAAGCTCTGTGAAAAATCCTATTTAGTCCATTACGGGGTTGAGAAAAATGTCTAAATCTGAAAAAAAAATAAAAAATAAAAAAAATAAAAAGCTGTTAATGCCTGAGGTGGGAAAATATGATTTTTTGGAGGTTTGATATGTGCATAATTATGTGCTGTATTTAGAAAATTGTTTCAACATTAATACATGTTTCTCAACCACCAGCATATTAAGAATCATGTGACATTGAACATTGGAGTAATAGCTTTCAGCATCCCTAAAATGTAATGATATTCCATAATAATACAATTTTACTGTATTTTTGATCAAGTAAATACATAAGAGAGCATAAGAGAGTTTAAAATCATTAATCAATTACTAAAACCTCAACTTTTTTGTAGATAGCACAAAGGTGATGAAGGTTTAAGTAATTCATCATTATTGCATTTGAATTTATCTTTTTTATTTTAAATAATAATGTTAATTTGTAAATATCTAAATATAATCAATGCAATAACCGTAAGCAGATTGAATCGGAATGCAATTCTATCCTCACTCTTCAAACATTGTACTTCAAAAGACACTGAACCAGAGTGAGGAATTATAGCTAAACTCTGCAGAGAAAACTGCTCCCAAATAAGATCTCCTTCACTAACAGGGATCAATATCACCGATGCGTGCAAACGAAGTCAAGATTCGCCCTTCACTTTCATTTAACTTGTCTAGTACAAATGGCACTGTAAAAGCAGACCATTGCCCTTGCTTGGAAATAAAATCTTTCATGCTTGAAACAGTTAAGAGCTCACAACATAAACAGTGATGCTGTTACGGCTAAATATTATAAGACATGAATAAAACGCTTGTGTAAACCTTTTAATATTATAAAACAGCATTTTACATTTATTACAGAAAATATACAAGTAGCAATACAACTCTCAATATATTAAACTAAGCATACACAAAGCTTTAACCAAGCTATGCATCTGATAGGTAGATATGGCACCTGAGACTGTCTCTGTCCATATATCTGTAACAATTCTTGAGTAGTCAAGAAATCTAAGTTTTAAATGAATTTTAAAAACATTATGAGCTTTGTTTTATCTGTATTGTCCAGAATCTAAATGAAACTGCTAATTCATCTTTTACACCTGAGACAGTCAAAGTAGAAAACCTGTAACATTCCCTGAATTGATCTTCAGATTCTAAGCCATTTGAGCAAACTCTTAGAATATTAGCCTAATAGTTTTTCCCTTAACTCTAAAAGCATATCCTGCCATCAAAGCTCCTTCAGTAAACATATAATTCCTGATTAAAAATAAATAAATGACCTGAAGTTAAAACCTTCTAGCATGTGAATGCAAAATAATTATCTTGACTGTGATGTTTTTGTCTGAAAACAACATTTGGCTCTAAAGGAGCCCTTCTTTTTTTTCTTTCTTGTTTTTGAGATGCATGTATGAGGTGCTCTTTATAAGCACAGCCCCCTTGCATCATCATGCATCATCATCATCTGAGAATTTAAATTTGGCATAAACAATTAGCATTACCACTGACATGACCACACACAAGGAGCCAACTACTAAATAAGCAATGCCCAAGAAGTCGTTCTTCCCTCCCATCCAAGACACGTTGCTGAAGACCACCTTCTTACGTCCATCAAAACTCAGTACTGGGTAGTCTGGAAATTATATGGTTAAGGAACAATCATGGTTCATTCATGCTGCTACAACAAAAAAATTAATTTGATTAAAAATTTTCTTTGAAAACAAGCGCATCTGAAATGTTGCCTTATTTTCAACGTTTATGTTGAAAAAGCAAGTTTTCAGTCACCAACAGCTTTGTAGAAGGTAATTCATTGTCAGCCATAAATAATTTACTCCACAAGTGAAAATGACAATAACAGGATAATAAAAGGATAAAGCAACAATCAGCAGGTCATGTGGTCCCTTCTTAAAGGCACTTTATGCAGCACGGATGAATTAAATTGCTAGTAGAATTGAATTGTAGTAAAAACTTTTGTTACATTGTTATGAAAGATAAAATGTAAAGAAAAATCTGTTCTTTTAAACTTTTTTTTAATAAAAACTGTATTCTACATTGATAATAATATGAAATAATGCATCAGTTCAGCATATTAGAATGATATTTGAAGAATCATGTGACACTGAAGACTGGAGTAATGATGCTGAAAATTCAGCTTTGCCATCACAAGAATACATTACATTTCAAAATATATCAAGTTCAAAATTTTGAACTTTGGCGAATATTCGCGCCGCGTTAACTAAGCAGAAGCAATGAAAGACAAAGGCCATTTCTCAATGTGTGTTCTTGTCTGTACAACTGTTATTTTGTCATGAAATGTAGTTTTACGAGTATTTCAGGCGAGAATGTAGTTGTTTAAAACTCAAATCCGCGGTTTACTTATAAAGACAACACCTATTTGAAAATTTGCTTCGCCGATTTCGGAGATGGACGACCGGGAGCTCAATGCTCCTGAAACCCGCCGAGAGCGCCTCACCACGGCTAGTCCTTCTGACGTTTGCCGCTGGTTCTGATGACACTGGTGTCTGACGTTATCAAGTACATTGCTGTTGCTGTACCATTTGCAGAATTACCGAGTCGAACTTGTGAAGTCCGAACTACCATTTAGCAACGAGCCGCCTGCCAGACGCACATGACGCGAAATCGCATCTGTTGTTGAATTTCACGCGCGAATGAAGCGAGTAAACTTGAAATGTTCAAGCGTCCAACTACGCGTGAATAGCGCGATTTATTCGCGCAATTCGAGTCCGGTGTGAACACACCATGTTTGGGCTGATAAACGGTCAGCGCTACGCAGCTCAAACGTAGCTTGATTTAGTTTTGCTTTCGTTTTGTTTGCCTTTTGATGTTCCTCATATACAAAATAAATGGAAGCACTTATGGGTTGAACCATGCAGTGGTCGCGCCAGTGCGACCGCTCACAGAAAGTCGCACCGTTGCAGTCTGGAGCCCTGTAATATTACAGTGTTACGCACACTTCGTTACGAGTAGTAAACATAACCATGTGTCTCAATCATTCATTAACAAAGAGACATAATTCATATTTAAATAGTCATTTTGTGCTTAATATTGACAAATATTAGTCCATATCGCAATTTGATTTAAGTCTTATGACCTACTTGTAATTAATTCATCCAATTTGACAAATTCCGTGACATTCCACGTTAAACTGTACATTTCGTTTTTCTGACTGGATTCCGTCCACATTTTCCGCATTGCGGAAATCACAGAGACATATGAGACATGTCGCTGTTTTATTGGCTGGTTGGTCTAGTCTAAAATACTGCCAAACACTGGACATACTGCTAGCGCATTTGTATTTCTTCTTAGCTGGTCTAAACACTGGTTGCTTGTGGCAACACAGCATAACTTCCTGTGTTTGCATTCTGAGCAGAGAAGAAGAATTGACTTCCGATTTGCAGTGTTAAGCAAAGCTAGCGGGCATAACTTGGGTCTTGTTTAAGAAAATGGTATCGGATCGGTACGTGGGTTCAAGTACTTGCTGATGCTAGAATTTTTTGTGGTATCGGTGGCATTTCCGATACTAGTATCAGAATCGGAACAACCCTACTTAAGACTGGTTTCGTGGTCCATGGTCACATTTTTTAAAAGTAAAATGTATTTCCTTTTGTGTAAAAACTTGTGCACAAAGAAGAAAAATTTACAAAAGTGTACCTTTAAGACAAATTTCATCTGCTCCTTTGACTGTCATGCCTTTTCATCGATTTACATATTCAAAGGCCTTGTTTGTTGCTTCTACATTCTGCTCTGGACCAGCTAAAAGCCACACCCGACCTGTAAAACCTGTTCGCCTGGATCACAGGCAAACATGGTCGAAAGACAACTGTGAAAAATGACTGACGCATATGCAGTCTTGAGACTAAAACATCTGAAGACTTCCTGATTGTAGGCATGATGAGGCTTTAAATCCTACAAACTTCAGAACTTGGTAAAATGAATAAAACATGAAAATCCTAATATTAATCCCTATGACTTTCATGAAAAGGATACTGTAATGGACTGTCAGAGAGTAGTTTCCAGCAGGGAGCCCTGCGGCATAATCACCCTCTGTGATTCGCCTGTACAGCTTCCTGAACTGAGGAAGCGCTGATCTCCTCATCCACACTAGAAAGTCCTGATTTAGAAAACCATTGTTGTTTTGGTCTACAGGGTCCAGCTCATATACTGCCTTGGGCCAGTTTATGGGCTTCACTGTACCTGTTAATCAGCATCAATAAAGAAAAAGAATTTCAGTTGTATTCCAAATCTAGTAGCTACTTTTACATTACCATAAACTTTAAAGCAAAGTACCTTCAAAAGCGTTTGCAAAGGAGCCATTCACAGACGAAGGGTTCCTGTACTTTATATTGTAATCGGTCCACCAGGAGATTCCTTTACCGTCCAACGGCACCTGCTTCTTCGTTGTACCATTGATTATTTGGTAGAGCTCAAATGTGTCTTTGCGGAAACATAAACAAATGATTAGTAATCCATTTCAGAGCTTAATACATACACAGGGTTAAAATAGAAATCTGAAACGATACCATTGAACATGCTATTCGCTATAGCTCCGCATGGGACAATGGGGTTATTTTGGGAGTCATACTTATATGGAGAGCAAACATCTTGTGGACTCTAGAAAGTCAGATGAAAATAAAAACAAAAGTAGGATTCATTACTCATTACATAAAAAAATAAAACAGTTAAAACTACATTTTAATGCAAAAGGCAAACCTTGAAATATTGTGTATCGCCAGTGAGCTGATAATAGTCTTTTGACACACCATATTTTCTGAAGTTCTGGTAGTAATTAGACAGGCCATAATAAAAGAAGACAGGGCCCTGTAAGCACCACAAACATTATTAGTCACTTTCTAACATTGCAAGAAATATCAGGATTCAAAATTTAAAGACTTTACCGTAAACAATTCGCTAAGGGAGAATGTCACATCACAGGTGCAGTTTTGGGAACTTTGGATCGTACAGCGGACACAGGGTGAATCCTTCTCAACGCCGGTGTAATCAATCTGTGACATGGTGAGAAAAGAGAGCATTAATGTTTAATCAATATTCTCACCTTGCACAAAACAACATGGTATGACAACACCTCCAAACTAGCTCAATGGGTTCATTAACTCTAAAACAGACCTAAATGTTTAAATAGTGTTGTCTGTCCTTTAACAAACAAGCAATAGGCTAACTGACCTTAGTACAGTAGATATGCTACTTAATCAAAGGATGAACAAACTCTACTGTAAAATGCCATGTCATCCTCCCAGGGAAGTAGTTCCTGCAGTCAGTGTTCCCACTCTAAGCCAAATGTAAAATTCCCTGACTTTGGCTAAAAAGCATGACCTATAATGAACAGATCTATCCATTTGCAAGCTTTATTTACTTGTTCACAGACATTTTTAGTACAAAACATACACACTACTTTTCACATCCTTGGTGAATAAAGTATTAATTTATTAAAAAAAAAAAAAAAGAAAGAATAAAATTTACTGACCCCAAACTTTTGAACAGTAGCATATATTGTTAGAAAACCTTTCTATTTTAAATAAATGCTGTTCTTTTTTAACCTTTTATTGATCAAGAAATCCTGAAAAAAAAAAAAAAAACTATCACAGGTTCCAAAAAAAAAATATATTAAGCAGCGCAACTGTTTCCAGCACTGATAATAAATCAGCATATTAGAATGATTTTTGAAGGATCATGTGACACTGAAGACTGGAGTAATGATTCTGGAAATTCAACTTTAATTACAGATATAAATTAAATTTGAATGTATATTAATATAGAAAAACATTGATTTACATTGTAATAATATTTCACAATATTACTTTTTTTTTTTCTGTTTTCACTTTTGATCAAGTGAAAACAGCCTTGATAAGCATAAGAAACGTCTTTAAAAAAAACATTAAATGAGAGGGTGTGTCCAAACTTTTAAATGGTAGTGTACATTTTCCTTGCATGTTTGCCTGGTGACTGGATTTGACTTGACTGTCACTTGAAGAGCGGAAAACAAATAAAATGGCACCTTAAAAATAGCCAAAACACATGAAACAACGTGGAAAAAAATAATACGGTACAGAAAATTTTCATTTTGATAAATGGAAACTAACATTTTCCCATATTCCATGACTTGGACAAAAAAATATAAAATTGACTTTCAATGTCTGGAATAGACCTTTTAAAATTCCATGATATTCCAGAAATTCCATGACCCATGGAAACCATGTGCAGTAAATGCTTACCTCCCACACTTGGATGGTCTGTGAGGTCAAAAAGAGGCCAATTCCAATGCCTATGAAAGCCAAACCAATGATTAAAAAGCCAGGAATGACGATACCAGCGGAGAGTATGGGCTGCCATGCTGGGAGCCGTTGCTGTGTGAATGCTGTGTTGTCGGGCCGTTCAGACCCCTCTCCCTCGTTCTTCATCCTGATGTCCTCTGAAAGGAAGGACAAGCTTACTGTATGCACCTTAAATTCATAGATAAAATAATAAAACCCTTTAAATATCTTAATGGAAAAGAGATGAGAGTGCAATACAATGAATAATACATTAGACACTGGATGTTTCTTCATCTTTGGGAACTTTGGGAAAGTTTATATTTTATGTTTCATCAATAACAACAGATTTTACCCTTTATCTTTTTGTTATATGAAGATTACTTTTAGAACTTTAGTTTTATCTTTACCATTGATGGCTTTGAATTGATTGATTTTATTTTGGCTTTTGACTTTGTCTCAAAATCGTGAATCTCAAAATATTAAAATTCATTATAAAATGATGGATTAATGTTAACTGTCTACTACCATAAACTATTTTCATATTTATTGTGTTGAAATTATTCATATACATTTATTAATAAATAAATAAATAACAAATAAAAACCTTATTAAACTACATAACGCTCAGTTGTGGCATCATTTTCACCCTACAGAACAATAACAGATCACACATTAAAAAGTAAACATACATTCACGTGTATTAAGCATAATTTCTAATCAAGATTTAATTTTGCCACATTATGGGGAAAAAAATACGTGCTAGTTTAACTATGCGTATTCAGGATAAATAAAACATGAAAATGTCGCATGCCATTGTATTGCAAGAACGTTTTATGGATGATTAATACATGATTTGAGATTACATAAGATTACTTAAAAATGCCAATTATTCTGTGATGCATGTCTATTGATGATGTCTATTAACTCTACAATGAAAACAATGAAATAATCTCGAGACATTAAAACTTGTTTTAATAAAATTGACTGAAATTAATGAATTATTATTAATGAACCCACATAAATCTGTTAACCCTCAATTTTCTGGCATGGTTATAAAAATCAGCTCAAAAGTTTGGCTAACATGATAAAGACAAAAAGGTTGTTTGTAAGAACTGACCTATACTACAACAACAACGGGTGACGTCGGAGGAAAACACAACCGTGCTTCATGAATCTCGACCAGAATCACTTACTCTGAGAGTAGAAACTTCAAAGCTTTGTAAAAAGATCACAACTCACCTTTTGAAAAATATCAGCGCGGTCAGTTTTGGTCTTTTATAATGGTCTTCTTTATTAAATCGGGAAGTACTGTATATCGACAGGAGACACACCTTCACACACTCCTGTACCTGTTTTACCTGTCCAGCACCTACATCAGCTTTTCCGCTTTGCGTACGCACCTCCCACCACGCCTACGTCACATACCTGACTCCTCCTAATTCCACTTAAATCCGGTGGATAATGGTTTGCCTACAAATATTAATTGTTTGTAAATCTTAAACCTTGATTTTTATTGGCTTAATCGCATATACATAACTTTATTGTAAAAAATTATATAGCTTGTTTCTATGAAAACGTTATCGGAGTTTACTGTGAAGTAATAATGGATGTCTGTTGCACTTTTACACTACACGTCAAAAGTTTTTGAACAGTAAGATTTGTAATGTTTTTAAAGTCCCTTCTGCTCATCAAGCCTGCATTTATTTAATAAAAAACCCCGCAAACGTAGTAATATTTTAAAATATATTGTTACTAATTAAAATAACTATATTCAATTATTAGAATGTATTTTAAAATATAATGTTACAAAAGATTTCTATTTCAGATAAATGCTGTTCTTCTGAACTTTATACCCATCAAAGAAACCTGAAAAAAAAAAAAACTGAGTTGCTTTCAACATACTATATATATATATATATATATATATATATATATATATATATATATATATATGTATATATATATGATATAAAATGATTTGTGAAGCATGTGACTGGAGTAATGATGCTAAAATTCAGCTTTGAAATCACAGGAAAAAATACATTTCAAAATGAATTCAAATAGAAAAGAGTTATTTTAAATAATACAAATATTTCAAAATTGTACAGTTTGTCCTGTGCTTTAGATCAAATAAATGCAGGCTTTGTACGCATAAGAGTCTTCACTGGTAGTGTATAAATATGTTGTTTTTAAGCCGTAAACCTAGTTATTTATTGGCTAAATCTCATATTCAATCATATAACTTTGTTGTAAAAAAAAAAAAAAAAAACTTTTTTACTATTTACAGTACTACTTTACTATTTGTTTCTCTGAAAATGTTGTCATATGTATTATATATTATATGTGACCCTAGACCACAAAACCAGTCTTAAGTAGCACAGGTATATTTGTAGCAATAGCCAAAAATACATTTTATGGGTCGATTTTCTCAGTATTTTGATGTTTTTGCACCCTCAGATTCCAGATTTTCAAATGATTGTATCTAGACCAAATATTCTCCTATCCTAACAAACCATACATCAATGGAAAGCTAATTTATTCAGCTTTCAAAAAATCGACCCTTATGACTAGTTATGTGGTCCAGAGTCGCATATGTTGTTTAGCAGATTTAGCATTTTAATAGTCGAAGTATGTAAATATAACGACATCTATTTTAAATAACTTTAGGCGTGCAACAATCTGTGTCTCCCTTGCAAAATTACTGAGGTTCTTTAGTGGGCCCCTAAATTGGTTTATGTCATTGATTTAGGACATGAATTTTGCATACAGGTGAACGTTGCATGCCAAATTTGCATTCAATGAACCTGACGTTCTGAAACATTTGATTGATTGCTCTTTTACCCAATTACAACACTGGACAATTTAGATCCCGCCCTCTGTACCCTCGTCGTCTATTCGGATTGGTTGTGAGATCCCGGTAGGGACAAGCGTCTGTTTCTTTGTGCTAGACTCCGCATAGCCGCGAGGAGGTAAATATGAGTAATATTTTTATAAACAGATCGTAAGACGGTAAATGAGACTAACTTATAAAATTTATAAACGTTTAATATCTTATGGCGTAATTATAATGAATAAACTAATGAAGAATTGAGGTTTTCTAGAGTTTGATAACAGAGAGAACAGCTCGTGTCGCTAGCGATAGCATATTAGCTAACCAGTGCATGAGCACATCAGTTATTTTTTTATTTCTCTATAGTTGCAAAGAAAATGTGAACGTTTAATAAAATACAAACTTAAACAGGCTAACCCTGGGATTTGCTGTTGTGATCTTAAATGTGTAACGTTAGTTTATCTGCTAGCTCTACTAACACATCTATCGTTAAACTTGTATTTTTTTTTACATTAAATTTTTTTCAGGCTGGTTATTTATTACGTTGGTGTCTGATTAAAAGAGTCAGTTTGTTTCAAATACAGCTTTAATCCGGTTCAGTACTGCCGAATTTGTGATCATGTTGTGATAACGATATGTTTACGGTCGACTAAGCAAAGAAATTATGCCAAAATATCGTTTAAGTTTAGCAAGCTGTACAGTGAAAATTAATATACAACATTTACTCTCATCTCTAATCTCCCCTAATAACAGCTTGTGTCTCTCTAACAATGCCTGTTTGTTTAGAGCAGGTGCAGAAGTGCGCCATTAAACTTCTGCAAACCTCATGTTGATTTGAGCATTCACAGCCATTGGTACATGTGGTCTGTGATAGAAAACAGTACATTCATGTATAAATAAACAGTATGTTGTATTGTCCCTGTTCACATGTTCTTTTCACCTTTTATTTCTACACTTACATTCAGCTCTTGTTATCTCATTTCAGGAGAGGCTTCTTTCATCTGTAATGCTGTCCAGTAAGAAGTCAGACCCAGGTTCCTCCTCTTCCTCTGGGGGTAACGGCGGAGACCGTGCTCCAGAAACCCTTGCTGCTCCTCAGGCTGGTCCGGCCGGTCCTTCTGGCCCGGGTATAACAGATGTGAAAAAGAAAGAGAGAGCCTCTCCAAGTGGAGAACCAGGCGGACCTCCTCTCTTGCACCCTCCTGGACCAGGAGGGATTGATCAAGATCAAGAGGGACGCAGGACCAGTCGCCGCAAAAGAGCAAAGGTAAACATCTTTACTAGCTGTTCCTGTTCTGTGAACAGGGATAATTGAGCCAGGGTTGTAACAGACACAAAGACACAAAGATAGAAATACTGTAGCAGACAGCCCACTGTTCACAATGCTTGAAATGTAGGAGGATATATATACATATTAAATTGGGGGCAGGTGGTTAATATGATATCAGGTCATTTGAAAATATGGTGATATGAATTTTAGCACATCTGTAAGGCAAATATACACAGAGATTCAAAGTTTCACGCTCAAGTAACAGAGACTGAGACAGCAAAAACGCATCTTATTTGCTTTTTATTATTTTACAAAAGCACAGTGTTTTGTTGTTGTTGTGAGTGCACACACACACACACACACACACAAAAAAACATACCCCCGGTTTCACACAGAGGGTTTAGGCCTAGTCCTAGCTATTTATTTTAGTAGCTATTTCAATTGAAAGAAACTTGCACTGACTGATCTTAAAATATATCAGTGTCTTTGTCTTGTCTCAAGATGCACACCTATAATGTTTTTTAAGGCACGTTTATAAAAATTACTTTAATGTCCTAATTGAACTATGGCCTAATCCTGGCTTAGTCTAAGGCCTGTCTGTGAAACCAGGCCGTAGAGTCTTTACAGATTCTAAAGATGTATTACTTTTATCTGTATGACCAAAAATGACAAGAGTATTTTAAAAGCAAGTGACCTCACTGGCGCCTCCATCTGTCATGCAGTGAGCTACTATTCAGCTACTATTCAGCTTCCACGCTTCGGACAGAGACTTGAATAGAGCGCAAATTTTTTGAGATTGAGCTGCCATGTAAAGTTGCTTCTACTTACATCTTTCAGATTAAAAGCCATATATGATGTCGATAAATGATAGGTTAGCGTTTGGATGTCTTGACCGATGTACAAAGCCTATATTACCACATAGACCAGCCGTTAACAATCTGTCCGTCATGAACAGTGTGATTTTTTTTTTTCTGTGACTAATAACATTTTGGTCGACCATGTCTCTTCTATTATGGGGCAGCCCTGCTACACACACACACACACACACACACACACACACACAAATCTGAAAAAAGCTGTGATGTTTTGTTCAAGTAGAGAATAATTGTTGTGTTTCACCCAGGTGAAGCAGAACTAGGTTTTAATGTAGCTTTTATTGTGCCTCCTGCTGCAGGTGGAGTACAGGGAGATGGATGAAAGTCTCGCTAATCTGTCGGAGGATGAGTATTATTCGGAGGAAGAGAGGAATGCTAAAGCTGAAAAAGAGAGGAAGCAGGTGATTCCTCCCCCTGCGCCACCAATAGAGGAAGAGAATGACAGCGAACCTGAGGAACCATCAGGTATGAACAGAGGTTGGATTAATTTACAATTTTGCACCTTTCACAAAAATTTTCACATCATTTTGACACAATTAAGATGTTTATAAAAGAAGCTGTAAAAAAATAATGGTACTAATAGCTGTGGGTTAATGAATGTTGTGACTTCTCAGGTGTAGAGGGGGCCGCCTTCCAGAGCCGTCTACCACATGACCGTATGACATCACAGGAAGCTGCCTGCTTCCCTGACATTATCGGTGGACCACAGCATACTCAGAAAGTGTTCTTGTACATCCGGAACCGAACGGTGAGTTCACAGCTGGAGATGTCATTTTGTGATATTTAAAGCATTTCATTAGCATTTTAAATAATAATAAGCAGGAGCAAAATAGACAAAATGTTATTTTGAACAAAGAAACTCTTCTAGAAACTCTTCTAATTCAGAAAAATGTGAACTTTATTAAGGTTAATAAAAATATGCAGATTTAAGTATGTAAAAGCTGATAGAACACTGATGAAAATATTGCCATCAGAATAAATTGTTTACACCACCAAAAATCTTGGTGATATGGTACTTTTATGGGTTTATTTTAAAAATAAAAGGCAGTTCTTTTAAATTGTAATAATATTTCACAACATGACTGTTTTTATACAGTATATTTTAAGCTTTTTATAACATACAGAACAAAAAAAAAATGTATATAAACAATATAATACAATACAAAACAAAGAAAAGGAAAAAATGCTATAATGGGCAAACATGGATTGCTGAAATACTGCAGGAAGAGTTTTACATAAGAGTAAATTATACAGGCTTGGAGAAATTAAGGAAGGGTTCAAAAAAAAAAAAAAAGGATGCACCTATAGAATATTTTTTGACCGATACTGATTTTAACAAACAACTAATGGCTAATTTCGATACAGTCGTTTCACTCCAAGCAAAATCTGTATTTAAATGTTTCTGATTATGTGTTCCTCTGTAATATTACTGTTCCGAAACCGGTTTGAATAGAAAAAAAATACTGGTTAATAATGTTATTTTTTTTACACTTATTCTGTACCAATAATAAAGTACAGTGCTTTCTTTACTCTAAAAGAAAAAAAAAAAAACCCCCGAAGAGAGTCTTGATTAGTTAGCCAATACAGCATCTTTTCTAGATTTTGACCAAATGTATTAAACGCAATCAAAAACTGTCAATGCTTTAAAGATATTAAAGTATTTTTTTCAAGATATTTAAAAAAGGTTTGCAACATGGAAAAAACACTATAAGCTCCTATAAGCATTTTAAGAGGAAAAAACAGCGTAAATTAGTAGGCTGTATGTCACATTTTATTATGATGTTAAGAAATAATGTAGGCTAAAATACTGGGAAATAAAGCAAAAATATTTATAACCATTGCAAACACAATTAGGCTTTTTTAGTTCCCTTCTCTCCACAACAAATCCTCTAAAGTTGTATTTCGGCTAAATATAAATGTCAAGCCAATACAAATTAAGCGAAACTGAGGCCTACCTCTCACATTCTGCACAAATCCAAATGTTTCCATATTCGTGACATATCTGGATCTAGTGTTATTTATTATGTAAACTATAGACTTTGTTCTTCACTGACATTATCAACATAAAACATCCTTCACATATGTTAAAAACATTGTCTCCATGTAGTTAATTAATAAATCAGCCGATGCGTCGGTGCACCCCTAGTTTAAAATGTCTGTTTTTGCTGTATTTTTGATCAAACAAATCAAAGCAGCCTTGGTGAAACTAGAACTTGTTTCAGAAACATTAAACGATCTTACAGATCCCCAACTATTAAAGAACCATTTCAGAATCAACAAGAATCATAGGTTTTCCAGTCAGTTGTGAAAAATGTCTTTTCTTGAATGTTCAGCTTCAGCTATGGTTGGACAACCCCAAAGTCCAGCTGACCTTTGAGGGCACTGTGCAGCAGCTAGAAGCTCCATACAACAGTGAGTCTATTTCATCTGACATTGCTTTAATTAATAAAAACAAATTCTCTCCAAATTTTGATGTTTTTACACTCTACCAAACATATAGACTAATTGTATTTGTTTACATTTTCATGTGTATATTTTATTGTCTGTGGTTATTCTCTGCAGGTGATGCTGTCCTGGTGCACCGGATACACAGCTACCTGGAGAGACACGGGTTCATCAACTTTGGCATCTACAAGAGAGTAAAGCCTCTGCCAAGTAATTGAGACTTGATTCTACCACAGAGCAGATCTAGAGATATTAATGTCCAAACAAGCAGAATGACAAGAGTACAAGGCTTTTTCCACAATTATGTTTAATTTGTCTGGTGTAGAGAACAATGACAGCTTGTTTGCAGCAGGCATTTAAACAGACAAATAGTACTAATGCAAAGACAGACAGGGCAACAAACCACAACACAGAAAGCATGCTGTGCTCCAGTGTTCTAATTACACTCTTATGTTATTGTAGCAAAGAAAACTGGAAAAGTTATAGTGATTGGAGGTGGGGTGTCAGGGCTGGCAGCAGCAAGACAACTGCAGAGTTTTGGGATGGATGTGACTGTTCTGGAAGCAAGAGTAAGTACATGCTGCTTTGAAACGCTCTACAGCATTTTACACACTGAGAGCTAAGTGCTTTATTTTACAAACCTTGATTGTTCTTGGTAGGATCGTGTAGGAGGGCGAGTGGCCACTTTCAGGAAAGGGAACTATGTAGCTGACCTGGGTGCCATGGTGGTGACTGGACTGGGTAAGAATGATCAAATGCTCTTCTCTCCAGGAGGTGGCACTGTTGTCCATGGAAAAGAGTTTCATGTTCAGGCAGATATCTGAGCTTTTGCAGCAGTTTGAAATGGAAATGTACATCTCTTTTAGGTGGAAACCCTATGGCTGTAGTAAGCAAACAGGTCAACATGGAGCTGGCCAAAATCAAACAGAAATGTCCACTCTATGAGGCCAATGGACAAGCTGTGAGTGCTCTTGAAACTTAAATAGACACACACATCCTATTACGGTTCATACATTAATATTACATACACTGAAAAGTTTTTGGACAGTAAGATTGTTTTAAAGAAGTCTGAATTTTGATCTAAAATACAGCAAAAGCAGTAATATTGTGAGATTTTTTTATTTTTATTATTATTATTATTTTTTGCTATTTCAAAAAACTGCTTTCTATGTATCTATATTTAAAACAGTTGAGTTTTTTTTTTTCAGGATTCTCTAAATACATCCAAAGATCAGCATTTGTCTGAAATAAAAAGCTTTTTTTCCTAACATTACGATACCATTCAAGAGCTTGGAGTCTGTATAATTTAGTTTTTTGGAAAATAAATGATATAAATTAATCATTTTATTTAGCAAGAATGCTTTAAAATGATCAAAAGTGATGAATAAGACATTTATAATGTTACATGAGGTTTCTATTTCAGATAAATGCCATTCTTGTGAACTTTCTATTCATCAAAGTAAGCTGAAAAAATTCTACTCTGCTGTTTTCAACATAATAATAATAATAATGCATTTTTTAGCAGCAAATCAGAATATTAGAATGATTTCTGAAGGATCATGTGACTGGAGTAATGATGCTAAAAATTCAGCTTTGAAATCACAGGACTAAATTATGTTTTCAAATATAATCGTATAGAAAAGTTATTTTAAGTTATTTTGTTTAGAAAAAAATATTTCGCAATTTTTCTGTTTTTGCTGTACTTTGGTTCACATAAATACAGGCTTGGTGAGCAGACTCAAAAAAAAACATTAAAAAACTTTTGATTGGTAGTGTATACGTTAATATTCTGATCTTATGTAGAAATCTACAATAGATATATAATGTACAAACTGTCACAGTTTGATCTTCATGGTATCTGTAAATGTGTACAGCATCCCTAAGGCCTGTGTTTACGGTGTTATAGTGCAGTTGTTTTTTAAGTTAACATGTTTAAGTCAAATATGAAAAGTCAGTGCTCCTCCAATTCTCTTCTGATTGGCACCCAGACTCTAATTTTAGAAAAGAACAATCTAACGTTTTTTTTTCCCCCTCTCTCTCATTCTCTCCCCCCTCCTAACTCCGAACATTTTCTCTTTTCACATTCCATCCTTCCCTTATGTTTTTATCTCTCACTCACTTTCACTCCATTTTCAATTTATATACTGATGGATTACCCTGGTTATACAGGGAGAGCGCTGCACAAGTGTAAGTATTTTTGTTTATAATATCATACACAAATGTAATCAGAGAAATGGTTTTAATGTATTTAATTACACATTTAGAAACAACACCCAGTGGTAACGGCATGTTCGATACAGGTTTATGATTTACGAACACCGTTCAGTATAACTTGATGGAAATGAACACCTGTTAAATGGCAGACATCCTGCTTTCATAATGTGTTCTAAACCTTTAAATGCATCAAGTTAATTATCTGCGTTGTTTAGTGATACAACTAAAATCATGAATTAAGCTCAGTTTGTCAGTTAAGGTCAGTGTAATGCCTCAGGGAAAACATTAATCAAATGCTACAATTTGTTTCTATACATGTCCAAACATGACATTGCTCTTTTTTTTTTTTGTTTTGTTTTTTAGTACACAAACATGCATATATAAATTGAGATGCATATTCTGAATCAATAAGATTTTTTATTGATGTATGGTTTGTTAATATAGGACAATATTTGGCTGAGATACAACTATTTGGAAATCTGGAATCTGAGGGTGCAAAAAATCAAAATATTGAAATTAAGTTTTGATATATATATTTATTTATTATGGAACATGATCTTTACTGGCATAAAAGAAAAAAAATGATAAATTTACAGCGTATTTTTGTGGTCCAGTGTCACACATTTTATACATATCAAGTGTTTCGCATTTGATTGGTGCTCATTTAATGGTTGTAACCCTGCTGAAGGTGCCTAAAGAGAAGGATGAGATGGTAGAGCAAGAGTTCAATCGCCTGTTAGAGGCGACATCATACCTCAGCCACCAGCTCGACTTCAACTTTCTTAACAACAAACCTGTGTCTTTGGGACAAGCACTGGAAGTAGTAATACAGTGAGTGCTCTTTGAGTTTATTTGCTGCTTTTTTTTTGTTTCTGAGCATTGAAAACCAAGCCTAAGAATAAAAGCAATTGTGAAAAGATAATTGCATGGCATTAATGTTGCTGCTCTCTGTTTAGGCTACAGGAGAAACATGTGAAGGATGAACAGATTGAACACTGGAAGAAGATTGTGAAGACTCAAGAGGAGCTTAGAGACCTTCTGAACAAGGTAATACATGCATGTACACTTCCCTTATTTACAGCTTACAGCTCACACAAAATGAATTCAGTTGTGCCTGTTCTTGTTCAGATGGTGGCTACTAAGGAGAAAGTGAAGGAGCTGCATCAGCAGTATAAGGAGGCCAGTGAGGTAAAGCCACCTAGAGACATCACAGCTGAGTTCCTGGTGAAGAGCAAACACCGAGACCTCACAGCACTGTGCAAGGTAGTAGATCAAACTCCCCACATCAACCAAATCCACATGACCTCATCCCACACTGACCATATACGATGACACGTATAGAAACTCTGATAGGAAACCATGTCAATGAAGCATTCAGTTTGTGTGCAAATGTTTCTGGTTTGGTTCACTAATTACGTTTCAGTGGCTAAAAAACTGGTAAACATGTATTTCTGTCCCTTTCAGCCGATCCCTTTTGTCACTTAAAGTCTAATTAAACTAAGGCCCGAAAACCTAAACTCATTTGGTGTCCTAGAAACTGACTTAACTCGCCAGCGATGCTAATCATTTTTAACAACATCTCCTCTAGTAGCCACTACTGACACTTCTGGATCCGTCATGCTTAATCTTAATATATTTTTACTGCACAGCGGTGTTTTCCAGCTATGCCAAACACCTCTGCGCTTGGTAATGGAGCATAATACCATTTCAGCCTGCTGTTTCAGTTGGGTTGTTTTAGTACATTTTCCAAACCGCAGTCTAACACTGTCGTACTCTCTTTAGCACCCACAGAGCAGAACGTTGAATTCCTAACTTAAATGGTCTTCACTGGTGAGATTTTTAGCATGTTAATTCACATAATCACTCTCAATTGTTGCCCATTAGAGGCGTTCAAACCATTTACGGTTAAAACATGAATTTTGACGCCTGCTCGCTCGCACTAGGGATTGACTTTATTTTAAACTTTTGAGATACTTTGTGCATGACCCTCGATTAGATGTGGCTTTAAGCCTTGGCTTTCAGATATGCAAAAATTAAAAGTTTTATTCACATTTTCACATACTTAATCAGAAGGAATTCAGAAGGAAATGCTACTCTTTGCAAATCAATATATTTAGGTTTATTGGTCTTCAAAGAGACCAAAAAAAACTTTTTTCCATTTAAAAAAAAAAAAAAATTATTGCTGAAAAGTTTGCGGTGGTTAGATTTTTTTTTTTTTTTTTTAAATGTTGTGTCTAAGAAGTCTGCACATATTTGATCAAAAACACAGTAATATTGTAAAATATTACAATTACAGTAACTTGAGTTTGAATCAATTTTGAGCTGTCATTTATTCTTGTGATTGCAGAGCTAAATTTTCAGCAGCTGTTACTGCAGTCTTCAGTGTTACATGATCTTTCAGAAATCATTCTAATATGCTGATTTGGTGCTCTAAAAACATTTCAGTTGCACTTTAAGTTACTGTACATATACTAACGTGTATAACGCCTACCTAAGAAGGTTCTGGTAATATAGGGTAACTATATGGGATAGTTTCAGAGTTAGTACCTGGTTATTATTACTTAGTTACTGAAATTGCTATAAGTACATAGTATGTACATGAGGAACAGGACTGTAAAATAAAGTACTACCAACAGTTCTTAATATTTGAAGTTTAAAGGAACAGCATAAGATGTTTATTTTGATTGAATGCATCCTTGCTAAATAAGTGTTTATTTCTTTAAAAAAAAAAATTTGAACAGTAGTGTATATTCCTGTAAAAAATTAATGGTAGTAACAAAAATGTGTACTTATAACTGTAATATAACTAATGCAAAGCACATGCTAGTGAATGTGCTTTCACCTTGTGTGGAGAATAATATTATCCAGTGTGGTTGTTGATTTCATGCAACTAAAAACATGTTCTTACAGACTATAACAGTCTGACACACTGAGAAACTATAGCATGATATTTTAGAATTGTGTGATGTGGTTTAGGGGGGGAGGGTTTTCTTTAAATAGTCCCATGCTGGTTAGATGGGTGAATGGTTGGCCCGCTCAGAGAGGGATGACTCTGCCTTCTGGGATGAAACCACTGCTGCGGCCTTCAGCCGTTCAGCAAACCTCACACTCAGGTGTTTGAGAAAGAGGAATGCTGTATTTTAAACTGTTCCATGTTCGCTTTCTTCTTTCAGACAAATACATTCAGAGTTGTATTAAAAAATACTAATTAAAAAATTTAACATTTTGTTAAAAAAAGTCCAATAATGTGTATCCATCCATCATAAAAAGTACTCCACACGGCTTCAGGAGGTTAATAAAGGCCTTCTGAAGCGAATTGATGCATTGTGTAAGAAAAATATCCATATTTAAATCTTTATAAACCACAATCTCTTGCTTCCGCTAGAAGCACGTTCACGAGAGAGTGGCGTTCCAGCGGATGAAGTAGGATGTAGGCATAGCATAAGCTCCAGTGAGAATATGCTTGTCTCGCTAGAAACAATTTTTGTTTACCGCAAAGCAAAGTCTCCTCTTTTATTGAAATCCTGACAATTTTTTTCTTTACAAATCCTTATTTTGTACTTCTAATTCATGACCAGTGTTTTGTTTTGCTCTCCTCTCTACAATTCTGCATTAATCACTTCTCACCTATGTCCTACGTCTTCCTCTAGAATGCCACTCTCATAAACGTGTATACGTCAGTTAGCTGAAGCTAGAGATTACAGTTTATAAAGTTGTAAATATGGTTATTTTTCTTATACAAACACATCAAATAACTTTGAAAGACCCTAATTAGCCCCCCAGAGCTATGTGGAGTACTTCAAAATAGGGCTGAGAGCGAAAAATAAGAAATTCTAAAAAAAAAAAAAAAAAAAAAAAGTTGTGGCAAAACATAAAATTCAAATTAATCAATAAAATCACCCAGCCCTACTAGAGGGTGAGCAGATCATTGGGTAATTTTCATTTGAACTATCCCCCAATGTGGTGTCACATATGCTATCTTTAATAGGGCTGCCCTCGGCTATTTTTCTGGTCGACTAGCAGTCGTTCATTTGAAGTATTAGTCACACATTTATTAATAAACCATTTCAATTATTATAACGAGCCTTTAATTGCCTACATAGCCTAATAAGCTCTTAAGCACACACAAATTTTACAAAAGCACAATTTTTTTTGTTGTTATTGTGGGCGTACATAGATAAACATCTTTACAGATTCAAAAGATGTTTTACTCTTGCCTGTATGCCCAAAAACAAGAGAGTAGGCTATTTTAAAAAGCAAATGACCGTACCGACACCTCCAAGAGGACAGCGCACATTTCTCTAGGTTAACATTAGATTAAGCAGCCATAATAAGCCGTATTTGAGATTGAGTGATTGTTGAATGTACTGCCCGATGTATTGTATTACTGTTACCACACAGACCAGCTTTTAACAATCTGCAGCCCTAATTTTTAAAATGCAATATTATCTGCATTGTGTCAGTCATTTGCCACCCTGCTGTCTAGATACTTGATTTGTGATTCCTTCCTTCTGCTGCAGGAGTATGATGAGCTGGTAGAGATGCAGGTAAAATTAGAGGAGAGACTGCAAGAGCTAGAGGCCAACCCACCCAGGTAATCAAATACAACCCATGCAAGTAATCAAACCCACTGAGGTCACATTAACATACCTCACTATCATTCCAAATGGAGTCTAAGTAATGTCATCCTGGATCTCTTTCTCAGTGATGTTTATCTATCTTCGAGAGACCGACAGATTCTTGACTGGCACTTTGCAAACCTTGAGTTTGCCAACGCTACACCTCTTTCAACACTCTCGCTCAAACACTGGGATCAGGTACTGCATGGCCACTTTTTTTTGCACCTTTCATGTCTTAATGTTCGTGTAATGATAAAGAAAACAAAGTTTGCTTTTCCAACCTGTTCCTTTTTTTCTATGTTGAGTAGGACGATGATTTTGAGTTCACGGGCAGTCACCTAACGGTGCGAAACGGATACTCGTGCGTCCCAGTGGCACTGGCAGAGGGTTTAGATATCAAACTCAACACTGCAGTGAGACAGGTCCGATACACATCATCTGGTGAGTCAGTCAGTCCAGCTCCTGCTGTTTGTGACTATTTTTTGGCGTGTTTGTGTACGTACATTTATGACCATCATTTCCTCCCTGTCTCAGGTTGCGAGGTGATTGCGGTGAATACCCGCTCCACTACCCAGACGTTCATTTATAAGTGTGACGCCGTGTTATGTACTCTTCCTTTGGGAGTGCTGAAGCAGCAGCCGCCAGCCGTGCAGTTTGTGCCTCCTCTGCCAGAATGGAAGACGGCTGCCATCCAGAGAATGGGCTTTGGGAATCTCAACAAGGTGTGAATAATTCCTGTTTATTCCTTTGCAGACGGGAGGGTGTTGATGTCATGACAATGCTGGCCTGTATCAGCATGGGACATTTTATGTGTAAATATCCAACTAATCCACTTTGGCTAATACACAGTGAAGCTTAGGGTTGGGCTAGAAGGGTCAAGTCATATTAATATGATAGATATAGGTGAGTATTCAATGAGTCCTGAAAGAATGTACCCCCCCACATATTGAGTGTCTAGGATGCGTCATCCTCCTCCTCTGCACTCTCCCTCTCTCTCCTCACTTCCTCTTCTAATTCAGCTGCAGCAGAAAAATACTGCAGTATTATGCAATTGTCCAACTCCATTTCTCTGTTTTTGTCACAAGAGGGCACAGTGTGGTACCGGATTCATTCACAGTGCAGCTATATCAGAAACAGCTGTCTGCATACACTGCAGGATGTCAGAAATGTTCACTGAAACGCTTTGTCATCGACTCGATTGAAAACAAGCATCATTTATTGCTTTTTTTTCTATTCATCATTATGTATCATTTTTGTGACAAAACTAATCACTCAGTAGTGGCTTTAAGCTTATTTGTGGCATTGTGCATGTATTAAAAAAAAAAAATTGCATTATGATGGTGGTAATTTATAGGGGCTTATAAGTGGAGTTTAATACCTTTTGAATTGTGTTGATGCAGCATTGGACTGCTAGTTTTTTAGTGGGGTATAATCTGTATGACACTTTTCTTAAGATATTTTGAAGACTTTTAGTAACCACACATTTTTGGTGCTCATTGACGTATTTGGAAAAAAGGGATGTTTGTCCAAAAATCAGTTAGCTGCATGTAAGCAGGCCCATTCTGTCCTAATCTTTGTTGTCCTTGTTCTAGGTGGTCTTGTGTTTTGATAGAGTATTCTGGGACCCCAGTGTTAATCTCTTTGGACACGTGGGAAGCACTACAGCCAGTCGAGGGGAACTGTTTCTCTTTTGGAATCTCTACAAAGGTAATAATCCTTCAGTTTAGGGATGCTTCAGTATTCAAATTTAAAAAGCTAGTGTTCATTTCATTAGTGAAAACTTGACGAAAAATGTCCGTTGACTAGCCTTTTTTTCCATGACTAAAACGAGGCGATGACGAGAGAACGGTAAGGTCAACAAACAATGTGATTAATATCAACATTAGTTTTCTACTTGGTCAATGCGTTCAAGGCGGTGAACTTTTATTTTGACGGTGCTAAGAACATCAGCGCCTGAGCACACAGTGCTCACATTCTCCCTCTTGTTCGCTGTCATCGTTTAACAGTTCTGTCTAATGCCGATAGAAGTCTGTCTAATAATCAGATAGAACTGTTAAAGATTAATTATGTTGAATTATGTAATTAATGTTAAAAAATTATGATTGCTTTTGCATTTATATCATTTAAACAAATCTTTGAATGACTAGTGCACATTTAATTTCACAAACTTGGATTCGACTTGCAAACTTAGTCGAATCCAGCCGTGAAATTTTGTGAAGTGTGCATTTGTCTATTGCCTAATCGTGTGTGATCTGCGTGACTGTTGGTCTGTGCAAATTGAATGCAGACAGTTTTACTGGAGACACCCGATTGACAAACTTTAAACTCGTGATTTCACTACTATGCTGCGCTTTATCCATTTGCCCACTGCCATATTCATGTCATTTTCAATGTGTGCTGTTTGTAAAATTAGTGTTAACTTGACTTTATTTGGAGAGAAAAAAAAAAGATTCCCAATGCGCAAAAATTTCCAAGAATACTTGAGTGCCTTCTTGGTTACAGTGTTTACTTCCTTTTTAATCATATTTTTATTAAATATTTATTTATTTGTGAAAACACTTTATCATCTAAAGTATAAGTCTGTTGATGTTAACACATTTTAACCCATTTTCAAATATTTCTTAAATATGAATTAAAATAAATACATTTATATCGGCCACCCTGCTTTCAAGATATCGGCATCAGCTGTCAAAAAACCAATATCGGTCAACCACTGATCAACATATGCAATATCGTTGACGATAAAAGACAAGAATAAAATGTAAAAAAAAAATAAAATTGACCAAAATCTCTGTTTGTCCAAAAAAACAAATATATATTATTGTGGTCTGCTGTACATGCCTTTACTTCACAAGCTTTATACTTTAACCTCAAATGCTCATCTTGTCTAGAAATGTGAATGCGATGCAAGCATGATGTGGTTACAAAGTGTGTATGTGTGTGTGTATATATATATATATATATATATATATATATATATATATATAAAATATTTATTTATTTATATATTTTTTTTTTTTTTTTTGGAGAAAATGGCAAACGTTTTGCTAGACAAGCCCATTATTCCTCGGCTGGGATCGTTTAGAGCCCTTTGAAGCTGCATTGAAACTGCTTTTTTTTTTTTTTTTTTTTTTTTTTTTTTTTTTTTTTTTTTACACCTTCAAGCCGTTGAAATCCACTATGTGGAGAAAAATTCTGGAATGTTTTTCTCAAAATACTTAATTTCTTTGCAACTAAAGAAAGACATGAATATCTTGGATGACATTGGAGTGAGTCAGTTATCAGGAAATTTTTCTTCTGAAAGTGGAGTAATCCTTAATTCAGCACACTAGATGTCTATGATTATTTTTGCTTATTGGTAAAAGCACAATACTTGAAATGTAAAAATAAATTTCTTAAATGAAAATAATTTGAGCAAGGTGATATTTTTTTTTTTTTTATCAGTTTAACCATTATACAGCATGATGAAAATGTGAAAGTTTTAATTGACTACAATTTAAGATTAATATGGTCAGAGATTTAGTTGACTAAAACTTGACTTAACAAAAACAAGGTTGACTAAATATGATAAATAAAAAGTACATTTGCCACATGACTAAGACTAATTTAAAGGCTAAGTCTAAATGAAAAACTGCTGACAAAGTTAACACTATTCAGAGCTTACTTTTGTGTCTTCTCAGCTCCCATACTGCTTGCTCTGATGGCGGGAGAGGCCGCAGGCATTATGGAGAATATCAGTGATGATGTCATCGTTGGCCGTTGCCTGGCCATCCTCAAGGGCATCTTCGGAAGCAGCGCTGTACCTCAGGTGAGCTTGGATGTCCTAGAATAGAGCTTATTTAATTTGTAGTTCCGCACTGCAAAAAAAGCTTGTGTGAATAAGAGTCATGAGAGGAAACGTCAACCTAAATCTAATGAAAAGAGTTCAGTTCTCTAATATATCACACACTGAGACTCTGCGGCTCATTCCCGCGCTATGGAGCGTCTGGCTCTGCTCCAACGACAACAAACTGACTGTGTTTTCTGTGTCTGTCGTCATGGCAGCCAAAGGAGACGGTGGTGAGTCGCTGGCGTGCTGACCCTTGGGCTCGTGGGTCTTACTCGTACGTAGCAGCCGGTTCCTCTGGTAATGACTATGATCTCATGGCCCAGCCCATCACACCTGGTCCTGCCATACCTGGAGCCTCACAGGTAAGTGTCATAGCTTATTGCTCATTTCCTCTGAGATGCTTATGTCAGCAGAAGCAGATGTCATACTGATTGTGTGCCTTTTGCAGCCTGTTCCACGTCTGTTCTTCGCTGGTGAACACACGATCAGAAACTATCCCGCAACGGTCCACGGCGCTTTGCTAAGCGGGCTGAGGGAGGCAGGAAGGATCGCTGATCAGTTCCTGGGAGCCATGTACACGATGCCACGCCAAGCCACTGCCAATCCAAACCCACAGCCGTCCCCCAGCATCCAATAAACATCTAAACCCACACATGATGTGCAAAGCGAGAGAATGTGAGTTGGGGATTTTCAGTGAAAGAATGTCTCGATAAAGAGCAGGCGGGTCACGTAAGGACACCGGGTGACTCCTTAGACTGGGAATGTGTGTTTGTGTGTGTTTATGGGAGAGTTTGTCTGCGTGTAAGAACATGCCTTTAGGGAAATCATTCACTACTCTGGGAGCTGGAGATTTAAAGCAACCCTTCATTCATTTACCTTCTGCTGCTGCAGCTTTACTACTAACTCATCTAAGTCATCTAAAATGACAGGTGGAAGGTTCCAGAAGAATTCCCAGGTATGTCAGAATTTACGTGGAATGGTTTGTTGAGGCACATACAATGTCAGGGACTGTTATTCACACATAATGGTATCGGATGTTTCAAGGCAGAGCATTAAAATTTAAATTGTAAAAACCAGATAGGAGATGGACATGGATGCATTATTTGAAATCCAACTGCCTACCCAACCCATTCCTTTTTATTTTTTCAGAATAATAATAAAAAAAACAAAAAGAAAATCAAAAGCAAATGTTATGACTTTGCCATGTCCCCACTTTGTGACTTGAATGTTTTTGCTAGGAAAAATCGCTTATTAGCTGGAATACATGTTTAGTGTTGCTAATAGGTCTGTTTCTGTTAAAATAGAATATCAGTTATAGCTTTGTATCTTTTTTGAGCAGCTCATGTTTTTCTTAAGTTTTATTATTTGTTTAATTATGGTCATTGCGGTCTTTTTTATATTTGTGTGTTTTTTTGGTAGTAAAAATAAATATGAAGTCTGCTTCATACCCCCAGCTTTCTGGTAGTTTATGGTTCTTTTTTCTCTCCAGGTTTCAGGTTTTCCTTATTAAAGAGATGATGTTCCATTGTGATGCTTTTATACATTTCTTTTAAGTGTAAACTTCAACATTTTCACATTCACCTGTCTGTCTTTCGTCAGTCGCAGAAATTAAGGTTTTTGAGGAAAGCATTTTAGGATTTTTTTCTTCATATAGTAGGGTTGAAGGTCCAAGTTGCAGCTTCAGAGGGCTCTACATGATCCCAGCTGAGGAATAAGGGTCTTATGTAGGGAAACAATAGTTAATGTATTGGAAAAAAAAATAATAAATAAAAAGTTATATACTTTTTAACCACAAATGCTTATCTGTGTGTGTTCGCGCATTACATAATCATGTTGGAAAGGTCACGCACGGTTAGTTCATCTGTGTGCTTTAGTTAAAAAAAGTAGTGCTGAAAAAACATGTCATTTTGTCCTCTATCTTCAAAATCATCTGACAATGTTGTTTTACCTTTTTTTTTTGTAAAGGTAATTTGACTGACTTTGTGCGTTCGCTTTGTAAACGCTGAATCAGTACTTCCGCCCCATGTGACCTTTCCAACATGATTATGCAATGCGTGAGGTCAGGCTGGTACAAGACAAGAATTTGTAGTTAAAAAGTGTGTGTGTGTGTGTGTGTGTGTGTGTGTGTGTGTGTGTGTGTGTGTGTGTGTGTGTGTATACAGTGGGTACGGAAAGTATTCAGACCCCCTTAAATTTTTCACTCTTTGTTATATTGCAGCCATTTGCTAAAATCATTTAAAAAAAATTTACCCCATATTTGCTGTGACACTCATATTTAACTCAGGTGCTGTCCATTTCTTCTGATCATCCTTGAGATGGTTCTACACCTTCATTTGAGTCCAGCTGTGTTTGATTATACTGATTGGACTTGATTAGGAAAGCCACACACCTGTCTATATAAGACCTTACAGCTCACAGTGCATGTCAGAGCAAATGAGAATCATGAGGTCAAAGGAACTGCCTGAAGAGCTCAGAGACAGAATTGTGGCAAGGCACAGATCTGGCCAAGGTTACAAAAAAATTCTGCTGCACTTAAGGTTCCTAAGAGCACAGTGGCCTCCATAATCCTTAAATGGAAGACTTTGGGATGACCAGAACCCTTCCTAGAGCTGGCCATACGGCCAAACTGAGCTATGGGGGGAGAAGAGCCTTGGTGAGAGAGGTAAAGAAGAACCCAAAGATCACTGTGGCTGAGCACAGTGATCTTTGGGTTACATGTTTTGCACAAAAACCTTAATTTGTTTGTGACTAAAGACAGAAAGACATGAACATCTTGGATGACATGGAGGTGAGTCAATTCTCCGGAAATTTTTATGGAAGTGAACTTCCTTAAGACATGTTGAGAACCTTCTGTTCATTTCCATTCTTCAGTGCTGCATCTCGCATTGTCTGTGAACAACCCCTCGGGTTTGCCTTATTGTGGCAAAAAAAAACACGTTTATGTGTTCCATCATTACTGTCTCTGACATGAGTGCTGCCGCAAGTCAAGTTACAGTAGGCAGAAAATCTAAATTCTTGATCTTGTTGTTTGAAATTCATCTATACATGTTGTTTTTTTGTTTGTTTTTTTTTTGTTTTTTTTACAATTTTTAATCAATGTCAAAACTTCGGTGAAATGACAGCCTTCACTCTGGTAATGTATGCTGGAAAACGCCAATAATTTAGCCTGTTTAAACCCTACCACTTTTTTAAAATGTAACTTCAAGTACACATTCAGTTCTGCCTCCATCTAAACAACAACAGCGAATAGAACCAAGTACCCATCCCACTTTTTTTTGGATAATCTAGTTCTCTAAGATGTATGTAATTTATATTTTGGTCAGTCACTCTCTTAAAGTAATAGTTCAGCCATAAATATAAATTACTCCATGATTTACTCACTCTCAAGCCGTTCTAGGTGTATATGACTTTCTTTTTTCAGAAGAATACAGTCTGAGTTATAAATAAATAATAAAAAAAAATGTCCTGGCACCTCCAAACTTTATAATGGCAGTTAATGAGTGTTGAGATTTTGAAGCAAAATATAGTGTATCCATCTATCATAAAAAGTACTCCACACAGCTCCAAGGGGTTAATAAAGGCCTTCTGAAATGAATTGATATGTTTGTGTAAGAAAAAATATCAATATTTAAAACTTTATAAACCGTAATTATGGTTTATAAAGTTTTAAATGTGACCCTGAACCACAAAACCAGTCTTAAGTAGTGTGGGTATATTTATAGAAATAGCCAAAAATACATTGTATAGGTCAAAATGATTGATGGTCATTAGAATATGAAGTAAAGATCATTTTCTATGATTCTATTACTAAAATATTTAGTAAATTTCCTTAATTTTTGATTATTAAAATAAATTGCTAAGAACTTAATTTCCAAATTCAAAAAATTGACTGGTTTTGTGGTCCAGGGTCACAAATGGATATTTTTCTCACACAAACACATTCACTTCAATAGGCCTTTTTATGTTGGATGGATACACTTTATTGGACTTAAAAATTTCAACACCCATTCACTGACATTACAAACCAGGACATTTTTTTTAAATATAACTGATTGTATTCAACTGAAAGTAGAAATTCTCATACACTTGGGACAGCATGAGAGCGAGTAAATGGGTTAATTTTCATTTTTGAGTAAACTGTCCCTTCAACCTGTTTCTTTCGCCCCTTTCATGGTATACATTTTTCTTCTTCTTTTGGTTGTGGCCATTTCCTTCCCATTTTTGTCTGCTTTGCCTTTTTATTCTTAGTCTCTTCCCATGTTATGCTGCCCAGAGGCTTTCTTGGCCTCTCTCTCCCGCTCTCTGTTCTTGCTATAACCCCTCCAGGCCTCTGGCCACAGCCCCAGATTGTGTGGTGTGGGCCCTGGCAGCTGCACTGCATTGTGGGATTCTGAGGGACCTGAGCTGATATTGGCCCCAGCAGTTTGGTTCATGATTAGAGCCTTGAGCAGCCTGCACCACGATGCCACAACCATACTTTAATTCATAATACTGCAGTCGTCCAGTGGTTTTGATAATGTGAGTACATTCGGTTCATTGACCGCAGGGCCGAATCGCCCTCAAATCATGTCTATTAGATATTACGGTATTTTGTGGATGCTTTTATGTTGAACTGTTAACTGCAGGCAACTTCAAGACCAGTTCCTCTAGATTTATTGACTTTTCTAGAGCCACAACATTTAGCCGGTAGCAGGAAATGATGCATGAGCTGCACCGCCTCAGGACAGACTCCATATCTGATTGCGTAATATTAAAATTGATTGTATCTCCTTGACAATTCACCTCGTATTTTAACAGCTTTGACGTACTATAATATTCTCAAAGACACCTGGATGCCTTCTGGGATCTCTGATCAATACTGCCCTACAAAGGCAAAATACCTTAACTCGCTAGAGTGTGAAACTGAGAAAAATGACTTTTTTGAGTTTTTTTATTTGTCCACCCAAATTAAATATAGGTAGGTCAATAAACATTTGGCAGTTAGATGTTTTAGATACCTTTAATTAATTTGTCTGGACAAATAAAACAACTTTAAAGTCATTTTTCTCAGTTTCACACTCTAGCGAGTTAAGGTCTTTTGCCTTTGTAGGGCAGAATATTTCATTGCATTAGACTCTGAGTATGTCTCTGTTGGAGTGTGATTTCTGATGCACAGGCATTGCAGTAATGGGTACATGAGCGTGTCAGAACTCAAACCTGACTCATCCTGTTCACAGGCAGATGTTACTCTTAATCACCCACACACTACAACAACTTCACAATGTGCCCTTCAACACAAAAACCCCCACACACCCTGCAGCCCAGAGTGTAGAGATATACTTCCATTGGACTAAAATACTCATACATGCGCTTCACACACAGATAGACAGTAACGTTTCATTTTATAAACCACCTAGTTGGTTTCATGTTAACGCTCCATTAAAACTCTTCTTCGGTAAAGCTGATGAATATCCTACACTGGGAGAATAGGCGGGAACAAGATTGACTTCACTGTCTAGACTTTTCCAACTTATCCAGTTTGAATGCCTTTCAAAACACTGTCCCATTAGGCTGATATTTCTGTCTCAGAACAGGATTAAGCTTTAGGAGCTGTTTCAAGGACTTGGACAAACAATTGTAAATTCTGATGTGAACTCTTGAAGTGAGTGAACTTTGAAGCATCCTGGCATATTTATCTTGATTTGTGGTGTCTTTCCATGTAAATAGTCTATTTTATGAACTCATTGAAATATTGCTGTCAATATTACTTATCAGTACCAGGCCATAAAATGCTGACCATATGGATACAATGTACTGATGCCTTTAAGGAACCGTTCGCAGGTAATTTACTCACCCTTGTGTTGGTTCAAACTGCATGACTGACTTCGTTCACACCAAAAAGCAACAACTATGAGTGTCCACCCCAACTTACAATAAGATTGTCACCTACCTCTTTAAATTTTCTTTTAACATTGTCTGGATTTCTATGGAAGCCTTTTTGCTACTGAGTAAAAATAAATGGGTAATTGCGACTTTTTATCTCACAATTTTTACTTTTTTTTCTTCTCGCAATTTCGAGTTTACATCTCAAAATTGATATTAACTTGTAATTCTGACTTTTTTCTCTCAGGATTGTAAAATATAAACTCGTAATTCAGATTTTTGTTCTCAATTGTGAGTTTACATACTGCAGTTCTGACTTTTTCCCGCACAGAATTTTATTTTTCGTAGTTCTAACTTTATCTCAGATTTTGTAATTCACCAATCCGTGTTAAAAGGTAACTGTGAGATAAACTCGCATCTGTAAGAAAATTGCTTTTTTTTTTTTTTGTTTTTTTTTTTTTTTTTGGACTTCATAACTCCCAATTGTGTTTATATCAGTGTTAATTTTGATGACAATTTTTTGTCGGTTACGACAGGCACTGTGTCAGATTATGCGATTTTGACTCATAAAATCTTGTCGTGTCGTGAACCAGAAACATGTCAGACTACACGATGCTACCAGAACATTTATCGTATGCCGTCATAACAACGTACGTGCTATCATCGATACCGCGGGACCACGGTGCTCTGAGTGTAAACAAACAATGCTGGCAAACAGCGTGTTTTGCCCTGTCTTGTCATCAGAAAAGCCCCAAAAACAAAGAGGACCAGACATTAGACACAAATCTGGATTACATGACAGGACAGCATGGGCTGTCAAAGAGAACTGAGGTAAAATAGTTTTTATTTTACCTTTCTTTTCTTTTACTCTGTCACGGTAGTCCCTCATCATAAATGCGTGAGTAGCTCCACAGACGTTGTAAAATTCCTCCTAGCAGGACTGATACCATTGTCTCTTTTTCATTTCGGCATGTTTGAAAGCTTGTAGGAATGCGTTTCTGTGCTCCTATTGGCCACTGTCACAGACGTGACGGATCTTGTAGTATACAATGTAAAAAATATTAAACATGCTAGTCTTTCTGTTTTGACGTCGTGTAGTCTGACCGGGGCTTTAGGTGAACGTAAACATTTGGCAGATTATCGGACATGTATCAGTACATTGCATCTGTGTATCCGTTTTTAAAGGGACAGCAGCCTAATTTAATTGCTGTTGCCTGTGGCATTGATGTTAATCAAGCAACAAAAAGACAATCATTCACTGCTCTCGACTCAATCACTTTAATAACTAATAAAAATTAAGCTAAATTTATTTATATAAATAAAAGTCTGCTTGAATAATGTGGTAAATAAGTTGCTATAAAGAATGCATAATTAGCCTATATAACCATTGGGAATTCATTAAAAAGACTATGTTCTTGTTTCTTTGAGAAGTGGTTTAATTTAATTTTAATATAAAGGCATGTTGCATGTCACAGCAGGTAAATCTGTCTCTATCATGATAAAACCTTAATATCAAACCTATACAATGAGTTTAGTAATTTTAGAGAAATGCTTAAATGCATTACACTAACTAAACCCATTCAATTTTAGCCGACTAAATCTGTAGATTGACTAAGACTAAATCAAAATTAGTCCAAATTAATACTGGTTTATATCTCACAATTCAGAGAGAGAGAGGGAAAGAGAAAAAAAGCAGAATTGCAAGAAAAAAAGTAGACTTTATTTCTTGCAATTGCAAGTTTATATCCTGCACTTCTAGGAAAAATTCTGAATTGCCAGATATAATCTTGCCAGATAGAAAAGATTAAAAAATTAGATTTTTTTTTTTAATTCTTAGAATTATGAGTTTATATCTTGCAATTCTGACTTTATAACACACATTTGTGAATTATAGAGAAACTCAGTTGTAAGAAATTAGCCAGTAAGAAAAAAAAGTCAAAATTGCGAGTTTATATCACACAATTCTGAGAAAGTCAAAATTGCGAGGAAAATGTTGACACTCACAATTGCAAGTTTATATCCCACAATTCTGGGAAAGTCAGAGTTGCGGCAAATAAGATGGCCTTATTTCTCGCAGTTGCCAGCTTATATCCTGCAATTCTAGAGAGAAAAAGTGAGAACTGCAAGATATAAACTCGCAATTGCAAGGAAAAAGTCAGAATTGCACATTTATATCTCTTAATTCTGAGAAAAAAAAAGTCAGAATTGCAAGTTTGTGCCTCTTGTGAATTCTTACTTTATCACAATTGCAAGTTTATATCACATAGTTCTAAGGAAAAGTCTGAATTGTGAGATATAAAGTCAGATATGCGCATATAAACGCATAATTCTGATTTTTTTTTTTTTTTTCAGAATTGAGTTTCCATACTGACTTTGAAGAATTCAGAATTGTGAATTTGTATCACGCAATTCTGAGAAAGAATTGCGGAGAAAAGTTGGCTTAGTTGCATAGTTCTCATAGTCCCCCTCTCCCCCTCAGAACTGTTTGCTTACTGCAGTTGACTTGTTTTTTTCTTCAGATTTTTTTTTGTTTATATCTTGCAATTCTGACTTCATAACACAGATTTGTGAATTATAAATTCAGAATTGCAAGTATGCATCTCAAAATTCTCACTTTATTTATTGCAATTGCTTTATTTATTGTTTATGGGCCTCATTTATAAAATGTTGCACAGAAACCACCCTAAACATACGTATACGTTTAATTCATAAAATGAACGTAGTTCATTCTATGAATCACGCATATACATATTTTTAGTTTATGGGCCTCATTTCTACAATGCTGCACAGAAACCATCCTAAAAATATGTATACGTGTGATTCATAGAATGAACGTACACACAGAAAACGCACTTTTTTTTACATGTGAAATCTATGAATCACAAGTTATCTTGAACTTGCATGTAATTGAGTAGTTTTAGCTGAGAAAGTCACTTTTTTTTCTCCAAATTTTGAGTTTATATCTCGCAATTCTGAATTTATAATGCAGTGAAAAAGAAAATCGGACTTTATAATTCGTAACTGAGTTTATATCTCACATTTATGAGAAAAAAAGTCTGAATAGTGAGACGTTAACTTGCAATTTCAAGAAAAAGTCAGAATTGTGAGTTTGTATCTTGAGTTTCTCACTTTATCACAGTTTATTTCAGTTCCGACTTCATAACTCACAATTGCGAGTGCATCATGCAATTCTGAGAAAAAAAGTCAGAATTGTGAGATAAGATCATTGTGAGAATTTTTAATTCCGTGGTGGAAACAGGCTTCCTTTTGATTTGCTGTCAATTTTTTTTAATTAAATTCTGAGAATGATTCCAGCCACAACGCTGCTCTGTGTCGTTATCAGAGTTTGTAGGTGTGGACTTGACTCATTATAGGCTACTACTTTGTGTAAACAGGCCTTTAAAGTTCCCAGTGAGTTCTGAAATAATATCCAGGTATTTTCCCCCCGTTTCAAAACGCCGAAACCAAATAGGAAAACCCCTCATTTTTAGACAAACACCTACCATTTACTGTCATGACAGGAATACAGTGTTACTTATTCTAACTGCAGAGTTGTATTTAGATTGATCTATCTGGCATTAGACAAAGAATATGTTCCGCCAGCTGAAACCAAAGGGGTGTGATGGTCAAATATACTAAATATCTAACAAAATCCTATCTTTTATTGTGTTTTTATTACACCGTTAACACCAATCAATCTATTAAAATGACAACAGAGCTTCTTGGATGTACATTCAGTCCATCTAGTGTCTAGTAACCATCTGCCAGCAGATTATCCAGGAAAAAAAACACAAGACCAAAGCTGTTACAAACAAGTTGCTTTTATTATATTAGCTGGAATACATATAGTCTGCAGTTCAGCCTAAAGAGATGTCTAGCTCCATGCACAATGCTGAAACATGCACAAATATTACAGTACAAAGGTGTAAGACTGAAACACAGCGTGTTATTGCTGACACTGAGAGGCTGAATACAATGAGCATGTTCACTCTATACCAACATCAGACTCTCAACTTCTGTCTCCCTTCTTTAACCATGCAGGCCTGTATTTATATGTGCAGTGTCTTCGAGAGACAGTGTAAGCAAATATCAGTTACTGTATGTTTGCGTATGTGTGTTTAAGGCCTGAAATCTGTCTTTGGCAGCGCTTTTAATACGGCACAGGAGATGAATGAACCCTGAATGAACAGAAGGGAAACCCACAGTCTGAGCGGTTAATAAAAGATGAGAACAGTACAGTACAGAACTGAACCATACTGAGCCGCTGGCTCAACATAGCCATCTTACTTCACCCAAACACTTCCCTTAGAATGAACGGAAAAAGCAAAAGCTGGTGAATTAACACTTTTAACTGAGTCTGCTAACTTTAATAGTTCATACAAATTGAATAAAACATAGTATTGAAATTAATAATCCAAAAAACACTCTCCAGGAGCCCAATAAGGTACACATCTACACAACAAAAAAAGGGAAACAAAAAAACTTAAACAATGGCCCACTTTACAAAATTACAAGATACTTTTAAATAAAACCTATCGGATTGTACTTTGAAAACAAAAGGCAGATAAAGAAGGAAAAGCTTGACAACAGAAATATTTACCCTTTTAATAATTTTCGATAATGCTTAAGAAGCTGTTCGTTTCCTTGTAAACTACAAAAATATCTTGGAATGATTTTTGGCACATTACGTGTCAACTGAAACACAGTACAGAGCACTTGGCCTTACAGAAATAAGAATGACACAAACTAAAATAAAACACTTTGCAGTCTATACAAATATAGTGGACAGTCCATTTCTCAACCCCAAAAAATACAAGATCTGTCTCACAGTTGCTGCAGGTGAACTTATTCTGTCGTTTTGGCCAGTGCACACATACATACATATACATATACACATCTTTGCTGGCTGTACATTCACTTAATTGGGGGAAGTGATACAAAACGGGGGGAAATTAGAAAATGAAATCAATAAAGGTTGAGGAAAAGGTTAAGTGCTGGTTAAGTGCAGATTCTGGAGTGATATTTCTGACACCGTGACCTATTTTTGACCTTTCAGGGCCAACGCTGGCTCACAATGCGCCTTCAAAATCTCTTCTGTACATTCAATATTACTTTATTGCTTATAAATGACATTTCGAAAATAATTACAACTACTTTCCTCAATAAGGCTTAGAAAATTGTCACTGAAAATGATTAAAAACCATTCCGAGTCAATGTCAGAAGCTAGGCATGATAATGATTGCTTACTGATGGGTGTCATCATAACTAGGTTATGTTATTAAGTTTGACCTCCTAAAACTGATGTAGATGGGAAAACCTTGACGTAGAAAGAATATTTTCGTGATTTCGTTTTTACAAATGTGAAACTATATAACCTTTGATCTGTGCGTGATGTGTAATCGAAGCTCACAGCCATTATTTCCACAGAGAGCTAAAGACAGAAGTGGAGGAATGAAAATCAGAGACATGTGTTCGATGACTTCTGAGGGCGAACGGCACACTGACACATTAGTAAATGGGGTTGAGAAATGAGGAAGAATTCCTTGAGAATTGTGGCTTTCGGTCGGCCTCTTTAAAAAGACCTCTTTCAGAGACTTTGGACTGTCTTGTGAGCACATAAAAACTACGGTTTCCGACAGCTGCGGTCGCGCGTTAAAGCCGCAGAGCAGCCGAGAGACCTTTGCCTGGCCGGGGGGTTGGGGAGGAAGGAGTCTGCTGGTATTTCCAGTACAGACTCGCACTATATCATCACATCGATTTGGGTCATGCTGCAGGTTTAGAATCACGTTTGCAAGCTTTAAACAGCCACATATTTATTATAGAGGGATTTGCAATTCATAATGCCTGAAACTATTTGTGCAAGTTGAAAAACGGCTAAAACTCCTGGTTCTTCTTGGTACCAGACATGGACGAGCTGGCCGTTCACCCTCTCTGCTTCCTCTTTTGCTGCCAGCTGGTCTCACTTCCTCCCTCAGAAGTTATAAGCCCATCAAATGCAGCACCGACCTCCGACCCACAACCAACCTGAGAGTCGTATATCAGCCACTGCTTTAGCCAGCTAATAAAATGGCTTTAGGGACCGGGAGCTTGGATTACAGCAGCCCAGAGCGCTGAGGTATTCTGGGAAAGCAAGGGCATGAGATACAGGAACCAGCATGTTCGCTTTAGCCCAAGACCCCTAAACAGGAAGTAGAGGTGAAGTCTGGGGAATGCATTTGGAAAGACACATGTTTGGTTTTACGGTGCAGAACAAAGCAGAAAGCAAAATTTGAAGTACAAAGCCAAACCAAAACTTTCAGAAATTAATTCAAAATATATATGATAAATGCTGTATGGGGAGCTTCAGGTGTGAAAAAGTCTGTTTTAAATAGGGTGGAAAACAATTTTTTTTAGTGCTGTCAAACGATAAATCGCATTCAAAGTAAAAGCTTTTGTTTAAATAATATATACGTATACTATATTTATTATGTATATAAATACACAATTGTGACTTTCCTTTTCTGAGTTGCAAGTTTACATTCAAAATTCTGAGGAAAAAAGTCAGAATTGCAGTGTTTACTTCTCACAATTCTAACTTATAACAGATTTGTGAATTATAAAGTCAGAATTGTGGTAAAATAGCCTTTTCCCCTTCAAAACTTAACTTTATAACTTGTAATTGCAAGTTTATATTTCAGGAATTGTGAGATGTAAACTCAATATTCAGATTTTTTTTCAAATTCTGACTTTATAACTGCAAGTTTATATCATGCAATTCTGAGAAAAGTAAGAACTGCCAAGTTTACATCAGAATTGTGAATATATATCTTGAAATTCTTACTTTTGCACAATTTCAAATTTATATCTCGGAAGTTTATATCAAATTTATATATACTGCGAGTTTATATCATGCAATTCTGAGAACGGAATATCAGAATTACGAGATATAAATCCGCAATTGTGAGGTATAAAGTCAGAATTGCGAGATATAAAATTGATATTCAGATTTTTTTTTTCCAATTCTGACTTTATAACTGCAAGTTTATATCATGCAGTTCTGATAAAGTTTGAATTGCGAGAAAAAGGTGACTTTATATCCCACATTTTTGATTTTTTAACTCACAATTGGGAGTTTATATCATGCAATACTGAAAAAAAAAATCTGAATTGCGAGATAAACTCAATATTCAGATTTTTTTTTTATTCTGACTTTATAACTCATAATTGCGAGTTTATATCATCCAATTCTGAGAAAAAGTAAGAATTGCCAGTTTAAATCACACAATTCTGACTTTAACTCACAATTGTTAGTATATATCTTGAAATTCTTACTTTTACAATTTAAAATTTATATATATATATATATATATATATATATATATATATATTGCGAGTTTATATCATGCAATTCTGAGAAAGAAAAATCTGAATTATGATATAAATCTGCAATTGTGAGGTATAAAAACAGAATTGCGAGATATAAACTTGATATTCTTTTTTTTTTTCCCAATTCTGACTTTATAACTCATAATTGCGAGTTTATATCATGCAATTCTGAGAAAGTATGAATTACGAGAAAAAAGGCAACTTTATATTCCACAATTTTGACTTTTTAACTCGCAACTGCGAGTTTACATCACGCAATACTGAGAAAAAAAAAATGTAATTACAAGATATAAACTCAACATTCAGATTTCTTTTTTTTTAATTCTGACTTTATAACTCTTGTAAGTTTACATCATGCTGTTGGTTGTATGGTGCATAACAAAGCAGACACCAAAATTTGTGCAATACAAAGTCAAACCATCGCCCAAAGTCTGAGTTATTGAGAACTTTAAGAAACTGATAAAAAATATATACTATAAATGCTGTATGGGCAGCGTCAGGTGTAGAAAAATAAGTCTGTTTTAAATTGGGTGGTAAAATCTGATTTTTTTTTTTTTTGTGTAGTGCTGTCAAACGATTAATCGTGATTAATTGCATCCAAAGTAAAAGCTTTTGTTTACGTAATATGTGTGTATACTATATTTATTATGCATATAAATACAAACAAACAGTATGCATTTACATGTATCTATTTTTAGTCATAACTGATATTATATCTGTTTTTATTATATTAACATAAAACAAAAACCTTTATTTTGTATGTGACTAATCATTTGACAGCACTAATTTTTTGCTATTAAGCCACATCACTTATCTATTTCTGAGGTATAATCCAAACCAAATCTGCGAAAACATTATTTATACATCAGAAATGACTTATTTTCAGAAGGATCTAGTCTGTTTTTTACTTTATAAGACTGTTTTAATGATTTAAGTGCAATTACAAATTCATTAGAATGACTTAAATAAAATGGATAAATCGACAGACAAAAAAAAAAAAAAAAAAAATTAACTTGTGTATCAAAGCAAAGGGATGAATGACTATACAGACGAATCACAGAAGCACATGAAACTAGAAAAAAGCAAATCTGACCGTGACGGTGAGGCGTGGACTTTTTAAAGCTGTAATAACCAAGTAAGATGCTAAGAAGAAAGCAAACTGCCCATCTAAACATCAACTCCCAGAACATCACATGTACAGCATTTGATTAAAACAAACTGAAAAAAACAAAATAAAACATCCCACATTCCAGTGACATTGGAGACTGAGATCATCTGGCGGGCCGAGGGATAATGGACCCTTCGTCGTCATCGTCGGGTTCAATCACGGTATTGGAAAAGAGAAATATTAATACATACAGACACTTCAGAGTAGCGTTCAAGGACAAGAGGGAATCTGAGTCGGCACTGGAATTTAAAACCTAATAGAAACAGTACAAGACATTTCAACTGCAGCAGCTCTATTCAATAATATTTCAACAAGTACTAACCGCACGAGGACAAAGTGAAGGGCATTCCGATGCTTTCTACGACGAGGCCGTTTATCCAGGCACAGGCATTCCTAACTTAAGCATTCTGGATCTTCTGTGGTGTCATGCTAGCCACTGTTAAGGCTCAACAAGCTCTACGGCTGAAATAACTAAAAAACACGACCCATCTAGGGTTTTTTTTTTTAGACTGACTCGGACCAGCAGAATCCCTAACGCTGACACACCGAGTGTTCGGATCGATGTCTTTCTGTGCAAAGTTTGCGAGTAGAGTCAGAGAGGCTGTGAGGAGTCCACTCTGAAAATCCTCCATAAATGTCCAGCATTTGGGTTTATCCCGGTTAGCTACCCAGATGGACGAGGTCACATCGAGATGAGCTCTAGATGATTGGATTGGAATCCAAAGCCAACATCCCTTCAGAGCTACTGAAACAGGGAAGGGTCAACATGCAGATGCGTTTCCTAGATTTTTAGTGTTGGTGGTCCTGCATTCGCTATGCTGGTTGTGCGACCATTAAATCCAGTTAAAGAGAAGATGAAGATACTGAAAAACTAGTAACAGAATAGAGCTCAATCGACATGATTAAAGACAAGGAGCAAATTACAAATTAGATCAAACTTGGACACTGGGTGCTTTAAAACCGGGCTTATGTACATGAATGTATACTGGACTACTGGCTCTACGTGTGAACGAATTTTAGCTGTGTTTAATAATCCCAATGAATTTATGAATCAAACACCATACAGAAAAAAAGGCCCTGGAAAAGCCACAAGCTGTAACTTGCTCCTTGCGAGAATAACACATGAAACTCAAGTTTGGACATCTACCAGGACCTGTGGCATCAGTGAGGTTAGTGTGGGGGTCCCATAATTCTCCTTTCACATCCTCCAAATGCCAAGACAGTCACATGTTTGTGCCTCTCCCTTGTCACATCTTACGACTTTAATAGACTATGAGGAGCAGAAGAGGATTCATCGCTGTGACTTCTGTTCCCAAAGCGACAGCTGGAAGATGGTGAATTCTTACAGGTGTGGTTGATGTAAAAGTACAACGAGGAGGTTCCCAGGAGTCACCGCCTGGAAATCTGATCATCTGATGGGTCTTTAAAGATATGTGGTGTAACTGAAAAGATGAGATGAGCTTCGTTCCTTGCGCACAAGAGCCGCTTTGAGATGTAAGAACTGAGGCAATAAAAACACACGAGGATACTTTAGGTCAGGACTCATTATCATGTGAGTAATTAGCTTCTAGGTTGTTTTAATTAGGCTTAACCCAGAGTTCTTTATGGTGTCTAGCTTTAGAGAAGCAGGCCCCTATGAAATCCATTTGTGACCCTGGACCAATAGCAATAAGCCAAAAATATATTGTATGGGTCAAAATTATTGATTTTTCTTTTATACCAAAAAAAAAAAAAAAAACATATTAAGTAAAGATCATATTCTATGAAGATAATTTGTGAATTTCCTACCATAAATATATCAAAACCTAATTTTTGATAAGTAATATGCATTGCTAAGAACTTCATTTGGACTTAAAAGGTGATTTTCTCGGTATCTTAGATCCCAGATTTTTAAATGTTTGTATTTAAAAATTTACTTTTAATTTATTCATCCAAAATTTGACAAATTCCATAACATTCCGCATTTTACATTAAATTAAATTTTTATGTCTGGATTCCACAAATCCAATGCATTTTTCACATTATGGAAATCATGGGGCCCCAGATAAGTTTAACCGAATAAGGTAATAAGAAAAACACATACCTCTAGTTGGAAATGTGGGTAATTTGGGTCAATTATCCTGGTGGCGGTTTGACCACAACCGGCTTCCATCAGCTGTGCGGATCCTGCTAGACAACGCTCCTCGACTCCCAGACCTGTCGTACAGGTCCATGTCACCTGTGGGCTGCCTTCGCCATGAGGACGGAGCAGTTTCTCGCTCATCTGCAGACTGGGAAGAGAACAAACCTATTGATTTATTTATCCACCAAATTCCATGTTCTTGTCACAATCACATAATTGCCTGACTGAAATTGAGATCTTACTGCAGTATGACTGACTGGTGAATATTGTGAACATTAAATTCTTTTATTTGACTGAATTTATAGCAAATATATGAATACTATGAAATTAAATTATTTCCTCACGGTTCAGTAATATATTATACAATGTTTTTTGACCAGTGATTTTTCCACTTTTTGTGATTATTATATAAGATTAATTTTATAAAAATTCACAGACTGACAAAGAGCATTTTCTAGTAGATATACAGTAAGTCAAAAGTTTTTGAACAGTAAGATTTCTAATGTGTTTAAAGTCCCTTCTACTCACCAAACCTGCATTTACTTTATCCAAAGTACAGCAATAACAATAAAATTGAATTATTTTTACTATTTCAAAAAACTTTTCTATTTTAGTACATTTTAAAATGTCATTTATTCCTGTGATTTTAAAGCAAAAGTTTTAGCATCGTTACTCCAGTCACATGACCCTTCAGAAATCATTCTAATATTCTGATGTGCTACTCAAAAAACATTCATTATTATTATTGTTATGTTGAAAACAGTAGAATTTTTTCAGGATTCTTTGATGAGTAAAAAATTCGGAAAAACAGCATTTATCCGAAATAGAAATCTTTTGTAACATTATAAATGCCTATCATCACTTTTGATCAGTTTAAAGCATCCCTTCTAATAAAAAGTATTAATTTCTAGAATTTATTAAAAAAAAAAAAAAAATACCCATAATGGTCATAATGTTGCAAAACCTTTTATTTCAGATAAATGCTGATCCTTGGATATTTCTTCCTTTTCCTTTAAAAAATGTTTTAAATGTTGATGATGATGATGATGATGATGATGATGATGATGATAATAATAATAATAATAATAAATGTTTCTTAAACAGCAAATCAGCATATTAGAGTGATTTCTGAAGGATCATGTGACTGAGTAATGACGCTGAAAATTTAGATTTGATCACAGGAATAAATTACATTTTTAAATATACTGAAATAGAAAACAGTTATTTTAAATAGTAAAAATATTTCACAATATTACTGCTTCTGCTGTATTTTGGATCAAATAAATGCAGGCTTTGTGAGCAGAGGATCATTTATTTTAAAATCTAAAAAATCTTTTGACTGGTAGTGTAACAAAAACATCTACTTACAATAGAAATTGTAAAATTGGGTTGGTTTTTGACACAAATTTGATAGTTCAATTTGGTAGTGCTTCACAACCTTTCGATTCGTTTGCAGTTTCAATTCGATTCAAGCTTAATTATTTTGGATATATATCAGGTACAGTACATACAAATTTTTTCAAGGAAAAAAAATCTCTTAAATAATGGTGTAATATATACATGAGAGTCAGTTGGTACTGCAATTACTATAATATTTTGTATACACTTAAATTACAATCAATGAAGTTACAATTACATTATATTTCTACTCCAATTTTATTTTTTTTTAATGGTGGCTGTCATAAAAACTCGACAAATTTAATCAAACTTTAATTAAATATTGAAGAACAGTAAAAATTATAATAAATATGTTATATGGTGCATATATTTAGAGAAATGTAGAGGACTGTAGAGTTCATTTTTCTAGCTGACTAACAAGTTTATGGTCACCACATATTTTTTATTTATTTTATTTTTTTAATCCGACGTTACGTAACACGTTGACAAGCTCTCTTACTGATGTCTTTCTGAGGTTGAAACACTGATTGAGCGATTACACGAGACAGGATTTGGATTTTGTCTGTAAGTTACCTTTGGATGTTTATTCATGTTTATTTCGTGCTGTTATTAAAGTGGAGGAGGCGATCAGTTCATGTACACTTCGTGCTGCAAATTCTCCTGAGGCACTACAGCAATGTGTCACTCCACAATAATCAGCACCAAAACATGTAATAATATGGACAGAACTTGAAATCTGAGACTTTGTGTCATATAAAAATTGTGTCAAGTAAAAAAAAAAAAAATAAAAAAAAATAATTCACAAAACTTACTGTTATTTATTGGATGGGAAGCACACTACAATGTTGTGTTCATTAAGTGAAAACAGACTAGACTAAATGATTCTTGTGATTTAAGAATCGTTATCGTTTCGTAACACTGAGAATCAATTAAAATCAAGAATCAGTATTTTTACCCAGCCCTAGTGTGAACTATATAAAACATTACTTCTAAACAGTCCTAGATGTTTAATTAAAATAAGAATTCTTCATTTTTGTACAGACCAAACACTTATCCGTCACGTCCTTGGAGAGAAACTGCTCAGACCGCAGAACAACTCCTAATATAGAACGACCATTGTCTCTTTTCTTTACCATGAAGGTGGAGACTTTACACAGCCAACCAAATGGTTTATGACGTCAGTTATAAAAAGTTCCCAAATGAGGCAGCAGGATATGCCACACACTGCTGAGGAATTTAGTACACAGCAGACAGATGCTAATTGTCCATAATAGGGCTTGAGGCCTGCTGGGATACGAGAGGTGGGTGTACAGGAAACCAGTTACGATGCATCGACTGCCAAATGGGCAGGCGCAACCTTGCAACTTCCTGTGTCACTCAGGAAGGGGCAACTAGGGTGGAAACGACCCAAGCACAATCTTACAGAAAGATGTCATGACGGAATGGGTTCCGTGTAAATCCATGGTACAGGAAGTTCAAAGCACATTATGTGAATATTAGTAATGATTGTGCTGAAATAGCATTTTTTTAAATTAAAAATTGGCTAACAAAGAACCAAGAGCAGAACATTCAGTGCTCCTTTTTTCTTCACTTAGTTGAAAGCGTCTTCATTAAGAAACATAAAAGTAAAGAAATCTCAGATACAAGCCCAAAAAATACAAGGTGACTTCGCTGTTAAAATATTTTAAAAATCACACTACACGGATGCCATTAACCAAAGTGCTATTACATTATATAAGCAAAGTGTTATATTAATAAGCAGCTAATGGTTGTCTGCATAAGCACAATTGTCCCATATTATCTTCCAAGAAAAAAAAACCCACACACAACAAACCTGTGATCAAAATTCCCCCATAAATCACCCCAGATTTGTGTATTTTCATACGCAGGGATGAAAAGTCATTCCAGCTCTAAACATAACACGACATCTGGCCGACCAGGATTACTTTACTTTATACTGCTCTCCACGCAGCAGGAGTATTAATGACTTTAGCACATATATTTGACTCGCATAGGCTTTGTGTCAGAGACATGAAACAGATGACCTTGATCTGCGAGGACAGTCCTGGACATGTGCCTTCATTAATAATAGAGGAGATAAAACCTCTTCCCCTATCAGCACAACGACACCACATCATTGATGGACGGATTGAATCGCCTTCTAATCACTGTGGTATTGATCTTATATAAGACAGTCTCTGTCTAAAGGTTTAAATAAAGATACACAGATAAAAAAAGGAACCATGCGGTGTGATACAGCGCCAGAGAAATAAATAGAAACAATGGAATCAACAATTCAATACTGCATCCACAGCTGTGACCACAACTCATTTAGCAGATCTGTTTTACTAGCTGAAGTCTGACGATTTTTACAATGCAACTCGTAATCATCTAAACAGCTAAAAACAGAGCAGTTTATAGGGTTTCTTCATTTAAACATTGATCATGTTGTGTCACAATCATAGTGATAACCCTGAGTGAGGTATTTATTGAGATGATTAGCCTAAATTCAGGGTTAAAAAAGGAGAAAGGAAAATCACATGAGCTGGAGATAAAGTTGAATGCATGCCTGACCATGGCTGATTAGATAAATCCTTCCTAATGGACTCCAGATTGAGTGGGAATGGATGGAGATTGCTTTCAATCAGTTGATGAAGCCTGCTAGACTGAGAATATGTAGGCGCTTCTTCAACTTAAAATTAAATTTTGCCTTTTCACATTCATTTAATGTATAGATTTTATTGTTTTAACCATGACCCAGACTCAGATTTTTTATCTTAAACTATAAAATCCATTCTAAAATATATGTCAAACGATTAATTGTGATTAAGCACATTCAAAATATACATACTTTGTATATTGTAGCCTGTGTCATTTCATATTAAAGCGCAAATAAAACTACGAGTACACATGTCAGACCCACGTCACGTTCAGTAGCGGCAGCTCTTAAAGTGATAGCAGTTAATAAACCTAATAATCCAGCTGCTGATGTCTATTAATCAAAAGCAAATTAATAACTTTTGTAGCTTTAAGGATACATCTATATTTAATTGAGTATTAACTTTATTCAATTTCTGTTTATGTTCTACTTGCTGAAGGGCACAGATAAATAACGGGTTTATGTGTTAAGTTCACTTACATTAGAAGTTATTTTTAAGTCTAATGAATGTTAAAATTGAAAGCTCTCAATTATACTTGCAATGCTGAATGGCTGTAGTCAACAGTTAAATAATAAAAAAAAAAAAACTTTCCTAGAGACATCAGCAATATTCATATTAGTGATACTCATATAAGCAGTCAGAAATACTTAAATGTTAAAAATATACTCTCTTCATGTTGTTGCTACATTAATTTGAAGACTAAATGTGAAATCAATGCAATATAAAAGTATATTTTAAAACTTTAATGTTAGATTAATCATGATTAATCTTGAATAATTTCTGAAAAATTAGCGATTAATTAATTTATTTTTTAATCGATTGACAGCACTAATATAAATTTAACCTTTCTCTTAAATATGTGTGTGTATTTATATATACATAATAAATATACACAGTACACGCATATATTGCATAACTTGTTTTTGGATGCGATTAATCACGATTAATTATTTGACAGTCCTATAAAACTGTCAATCTTAATACAAAAAAGTGTGACATATTATTCGGTTATGTGTATTTAGTATGTTTAAAAATGCTAGCTATGAAATTAGCCTTAACAAGACAAAAGAGTGAGTTATTTTATTCTACAAACATTTAAAAAGTCATTTACCATCAAAAATTTGCAATCACCATCATTTGCGAATAATAAAAAAAAAAAAAAAAAAAAAAAAATCAATTGACAGCACTAATATAAATATAACCTTTTTCTTATATATGTGTATATATATACATAATAAATATACATAATGCACACATATATTATATAAACTCAAACTTGTATTTTGGATGCGATTAATCACGATTAATCGTTTGACAGTTCTATAAAACTTTCAATCTTATGTGAAAGATTGTGTGATCTAGTGTGAAAATATTATTTGGTATTTAGTATGCTTAAAAATAAGCAAGACAAAAAAAGTGAGTTATTTTATTCTACAAATATTTAAAAAGTCATTCACCATCAAAAATTTGCAATCACCATTATTTGCGAATAATTATTTTTAAAAAAAATTAATCGATTGACAGCATATATGCGTGTGTATTTATGTATACATAATAAATATACATAGTACACACATATACAGGTCCTTCTCAAAAAATTAGCATATTGTGATAAAGTTCATTATTTTCTGTAATGTACTGATAAACATTAGACTTTCATATATTTTAGATTCATTACACACAACTCGAAGTAGTTCAAGCCTTTTATTGTTTTAATATTGATGATTTTGGCATACAGCTCATGAAAACCCAAAATTCCTATCTCAAAAAATTAGCATATTTCATCCGACCAATAAAAGAAATGTGTTTTTAATACAAAAAAAGTCAACCTTCAAATAATTATGTTCAGTTATGTACTCAATACTTGGTCGGGAATCCTTTTGCAGAAATGACTGCTTCAATGCGGCGTGGCATGGAGGCAATCAGCCTGTGGCACTGCTGAGGTGTTATGGAGGCCCAGGATGCTTCGATAGCGGCCTTAAGCTCATCCAGAGTGTTGGGTCTTGCGTCTCTCAACTTTCTCTTCACAATATCCCACAGATTCTCTATGGGGTTCAGGTCAGGAGAGTTGGCAGGCCAATTGAGCACAGTAATACCATGGTCAGTAAACCATTTACCAGTGGTTTTGGCACTGTGAGCAGGTGCCAGGTCGTGCTGTAAAATGAAATCTTCATCTCCATAAAGCTTTTCAGCAGATGGAAGCATGAAGTGCTCCAAAATCTCCTGATAGCTAGCTGCATTGACCCTGCCCTTGATAAAACACAGTGGACCAACACCAGCAGCTGACATGGCACCCCAGACCATCACTGACTGTGGGTACTTGACACTGGACTTCAGGCATTTTGGCATTTCCCTCTCCCCAGTCTTCCTCCAGACTCTGGCACCTTGATTTCCGAATGACATGCAAAATTTGCTTTCATCCGAAAAAAGTACTTTGGACCACTGAGCAACAGTCCAGTGCTGCTTCTCTGTAGCCCAGGTCAGGCGCTTCTGCCGCCGTTTCTGGTTCAAAAGTGGCTTGACCTGGGGAATGCGGCACCTGTAGCCCATTTCCTGCACACGCCTGTACACGGTGGCTCTGGATGTTTCTACTCCAGACTCAGTCCACTGCTTCCGCAGGTCCCCCAAGGTCTGGAATCGGTCCTTCTCCACAATCTTCCTCAGGGTCCGGTCACCTCTTCTCGTTGTGCAGCGTTTTCTGCCACACTTTTTCCTTCCCACAGACCTCTTGCTTGAGGGTGTCAATGATGGCCTTCTGGACAGCAGTCAGGTCGGCAGTCTTACCCATGATTGCGGTTTTGAGTAATGAACCAGGCTGGGAGTTTTTAAAAGCCTCAGGAATCTTTTGCAGGTGTTTAGAGTTAATTAGTTGATTCAGATGATTAGGTTAATAGCTCGTTTAGAGAACCTTTTCATGATATGCTAATTTTTTGAGATAGGAATTTTGGGTTTTCATGAGCTGTATGCCAAAATCATCAATATTAAAACAATAAAAGGCTTGAACTACTTCGAGTTGTGTGTAATGAATCTAAAATATATGAAAGTCTAATGTTTATCAGTACATTACAGAAAATAATGAACTTTATCACAATATGCTAATTTTTTGAGAAGGACCTGTATTACATAAACTCAAACTTATATTTTGGATGCGATTAATCACAATTAATCGTTTGACAGTCCTAAATCTGTCAATCCTAATACAAAAAAAAAAAGAAAATATTATTTGGTTATTTGTATTTAGTATGCTTAAAAATGCTAGCTATAAAATTAGCCTTAGCAAGACAAAGGAGTAGGTTATCTTATTCTAGAAATATTTAAAAAGTCACATCATGGCTAAACATTCGATTGAATTTTTCTGTGACATGCAAGTATATTAACTCCTGAAAGAGTTCACTTTTACATGTCTACAATGCAAAAAATGCACACAGTTGAAGAAAAGGCCATGTGTATAGATATCTTTACTCTCTGAACCTTTTTCCACTTTCAATTTTAAAGGTTTATGGTACAAATCGCAGATGGGAAGACGCTTTAAAGCTGAAAGAGATAAAAGATTAATGACTGAGAATCCCCGACAGAGAGAAATAAGAGCAAATGAATGATTGCGTGATCACAATAGCAGTAAATTAACTTACAGCTGCAATGACAACATGAAGAACCATCTGTAGTACAAAGAAAACTAGCCTTCACTGAGTGATAGAGAGACGAGCGCAAGACAAACGATCTGACCTCTGGTTATGCAAGTGCTAGAATTCACTTGTGCATTAATCTTTCAGCTTTCTCAGATAAACGAACAGGCATTTACCATCCATCAGAGCAACGGACAAAGAAAACAAACATGGCATGAAATAGAACGTGAGAAAGAGAGATTGGAGAAAAAGGGGCAGTTCTATGTTTTTGAAGTCGTGTGCCAGGAAGGGGCCATGTTTGAAGGCCATCTCAGAGATTTAATTAGGTCTTTGTGGGTAAATTTGTGGGCTGGCCTGTTTGAGATGTTTAATGAGAGGATGATGGTAATTGGTGCGCTGATAGGATGCAGCTCTATTCTCTTACTTGTGTTCTCAATAAGCGAAAAAGGGTAAAAGCTGGTGAAAAGCGCCCGCTTTCCCTGTTTTGTTTTGACTGCTGGGGTGACGCCAGACTCAAATTGGTTTAGCTGCTGAGACAAAAACTGCCAGTTGACCTGCTAACTAACAGTTTTGATAAAAACAAAAACATGACCTCTGACCTATCCATCATTAGCTTTCAACAAGTATCTTACACTGCAATATTTTTTTTTCAATTTTTAATTAATATAAATATTTTTTGATCTTTTTCATTTTTTAATGAAAAATTCTTATACACTTCCTGACCAAATGTGACCTTGGAAAAAATAAATAACTTTCCATTGATGTATGGTTTGTTATATGACATGACAATATTTGGCCGAGATACAACTATTTGAAAATCTGGAATCTGAGGGTGCAAAAAAACGTAAAGTACAAAATTATACAACAATTAAGTTGTGATATATTTACAGTAAGAAATTTACAAAATATCTTCATGGAACATGATCTTTACTTAATATCCTAATGATTTTTGGCATAAAAGAAAAAAACAATCACTTTGATTTAATTTTAATTAATGTAATTTTGGCAATTGCTACAAATATATGTGCTACTTAAGACTGGTTTTGTGGTCCAGGGTCACACATCTAAGTGGACATCTGAACACTACACCCACACTTGATGCTGGATTTTATAAACATGCTAGTAATAGGCCGAACCTATTAATTAGGAGGTGTCCATATAATTTTTGCCATTCATGTGGAGCATTATAACCACTTTAAAAGGAAGCATAAATATTAATTTGACAGCAACCAGATCATAAATTTCCATACTCTGCAAATAGTCAAAGGAAAAGGGTGGGGGAAAAAAAAATAAGTACATTATTTATATATTTATACTTTAGCTTAGTCTTGCATGTACTTAGAATGTATTCAAATGACTGAAGACATACACTGGCTACAACAACTGGAAAACAGAGTTTCCTGGTTAGGATTCCATATCAAGAAAAACAGAAGAGAAAAGATACCTCAAGGGCCTATTTTTCTCTTTCAGCAGACGGAGAATGATCTAAAAATACCTCATGCTTACAAAATATCTGTCCTACTCCAGATGTAGTGGATTACAAGAAAGACTTCCAAATCCAAAAAAAAAAAAAAAAAAAAAATCTGAATCTGTTGTATTCCATGGCTAGCATTAATAATAAATAATAATAATTAAAATGGTGGCACTAAATGAGTGCAGAGACTTGGGAGCTTGGAGTGGGGTGGGGGATAGGGGGCTGAACACAAACTATTATATAGAATACACAGACTGGATTTGGATAACCACATGATTTGCATAAGCATACTGCTCACCTAACTTAAATCTAGCAGGGGTAGGCAAGTTTGTTCCTAGAGAGTTGCAGTGCTGCAGAGTTCAGCTTCAACCCTGAAAAAAAAACCTGCCCATAGCCTAATGCTGCATTCCAGAAATTAGTATTTTTCACACATCCTACTTGAAAATAACGTCTGGAACACTGCTTGAAGCCAGATAGCCAACCAGTGAACTCAGGGCAGATTGATCTACCCTGATATAAAGTTTATAAAATATACCTTAAAGAATTAGTACACTTCCAGAACAAAAATTTACTTCAATGGTGTCCGCTAATTTGAACTTCCAAAATGCAGTTTAAATGCAGCTTCAAAGGGCTCTGAACGATCCCAGCCGAGTGAGTAGGGTCATATCTAGCGAAACAATCTGTCATTTTCTTTAAAAAAAAAAAAAAAAAAATGTATACACCTTTTATACGTATACATCCGGTTCAAGACAGTTATGTCGAAAAAACTCCCATCTCATTTTTCCAACTTCAAAATCGCCCCACATCGCTGCAGAAGTTCTGACCTAGTGTTAAAGTGAACGTGCAAAGAAGATCAAATACTCTTTACAAAAAAAAACAAAACAAAGTAAAACAGTGATGCAGGACAATTTTAAAGTTGGAGGAGAAAATGAGAAAATGGAGTGCATACACAGTACACATGCGCATTGCAGAGCTGGACTAGACGACCATTTGTGGTTAAAAAGTGTAAAAAAATATACATTTATTTAAGATGATCGTTTTGTTAGATAAGACCCTTCTTTCTCGGCTGGGATCGTTAAAAGCCCTTTGAAGCTGCATTTAATATGCATTTTGGAAGTTCAAACTTGCAGGCATCATAGAAGTCCTCTATATGGAGAAAATTCCTGAAATGTTTTCCTCAAAAAACATAATTTCATTACTGAAGAAAGAAAGACATGAACATCTTGGATGACAAGTGGGAGAGTAAATTATTAAATTATTTTTGTTCTGGAAGTAAACTAATCCTTTAATTTTAGCTTTTCATCAGCTGTTTTCAAAATGAAAAGCATTTTGTTTTTCTTCTTCCGTTTTTGCCATAATTGACAGAAATATGTTAACATGATGTGTCATTGACTGGAACTCACTGAAGTTGGAAGTGGGACATTTTAACTTGAAGGTCCCCTTTCCTGACCTTGTCTGCAACACAACATTAGTATTCCTGAAGACATCGATTAGTTTGTTTGATTAGGATTGAAGCTGAACTATGCAGGACTACAGCTCTCCAAGACTTAACTTGCCTACCCCTGATCTTAACTGACCATGGTCAAAAACAACTGTTAGTGGACTGAGCAAATCTCCTACAGTAAAAAGTTAAAATTTGCAAGAAGTGTAAGGCATTTATACTAACAAACTAAACTGTGAATGGAATCTACACTTTTTTTATTGAATATGCAAAAAAAGGTAAAAACTCAGTACTCACCATGGGGTGTTTACGGACTCTTGGTTGAAGTTGCTGAGCACTGACAGGCTCATGTGCAATAGCCCTCTCTGGTGAAGGAGTCTTCTTCTTCCGTCGTCCCAGATCAGGAACTGATGGCGATGCATTACTGATCCTACGCATGTATGCCTCGACTGGGCTTGGTTTACTTCCACAGTTAGCAACAGTGCTGGAGTTTGATGGGCTGTCCAACACTGTAGTTGCCCTATATGCTCTCCAGGTGGTTGAAGACTCGCTCTCATCCTCTGAGCCATCTTGCTTTAGTGCTCGAGCAGATTCATCCACAGAAGCTGCCCCACGGCCCCTCCAAGTGCTCCTGACAGTGACGTTTCTCATTTCGGGCACACTGTCATCATATGAGTGGTGGTTGTGGGCGGTTCTCCAGTTGGTCACTGTGGTGCTGCTGCTCTCAAAGCCAGACTCAATATCATTGTTCAAGTCTGAAGCTTCTGAAGACTGGAGGCTGAAGCTACCTTGAGATAGGAGGGCTGACTCCATGGGAGCAGTCTCAAGGTAACTGTGAGATTCAGAGAAGTCAGCATCACTGTCGCTTTGACGTAGAGTGATCTCACTCTTAGGGATGGATATTTCATATGGTATAGAGATGCTACCTCTGTGCTCACTACTGGGGCCGATGACAATGTTGCTTGTGGAAGTGTGCCTTTCCTTGGAAGGGGGCTCGCTTGATAAACTACTGCTCCGGCTGCTTGTTCGAGAGGAGCTGGGGTCATTGGGATAGAAGGTGATACTGCTGGTCATCTTGCTAGTCAATACTGGCTTAGTGGAGATCTTGGGTTTCCCACTGTTGGTCAAAGGCTCTGTGACTCCCCCTGACATCACTTCTTTTCTGTCAATCTCAACAATGGCTTGCTTGATGACAGCTTTTGACCGGAGGGCTTCACGAGGGCTGCATACCCTGCGGACCTCAATTCCTGAGGTAGTATTATGCGTAGTTTCCTGGCTATCCCCTTCCACTGTAAGAGGCCTGTGTTGCTCCTCACTGAAGGGGCTCTTTGAGGAACCATCAGAGTAAGGATCTTGCACCCGTGAGTATCTAGTGTACTTTGATGGTGTTCTTCCACTTGTACTTGACATCAGGGGGTCATTTTGCTCACTTGCTGATCGTCTAGAGCCAATGGATTCTGTTTCGGAGGCTGAGGAGTGACCATCAGAACCATGATCACTCAAAACAGATGGAGATACATGGGATCTGTAAGCAGTATAGGAACCATTTGCCTTGGACAGACTCAACATTGCAGAAGCATCCTGATCTAAACTCTCGGGTTTAGTTAATCCTTTCTCAGGTGAAGCAATGATAGCAGCACTGTCTGAAATTAAGTGTGACCCATCAGAGTTGTTTGATTCATTATCATTTCCAGGGTACCTGGACAATTTCTCAGTTCGAATCTTATTGCTATCACTGTCATTTTGCTTGACCGTTGGCTTCCAAGACTTTTGGTCATTGGCAGCTGGTGGATAGCGACTAAGGACTGAAACTTTCTTGCTTTCACTGAGAGCACTTGATGAGGCACTTCCAATTTTTTCATCTTTCTTTCCATCTTTTGTCCCATTATCAGAAGTAGTAGTACTGGAAGATCCAGTCTTTATGCCTTTCCTGACATTATGTGCTGGACTTGGAGTCCTCCGTACAGTCCTTGGGGAGCTTTCTGTGGAGTGGCAAAGGTCTTTGTTCCTCTGCTTAGTTTCTCGCCTCTGCTGAGGAGATGTGTCTCTGGTTTTGTACTTTGAGGTGACTGGTTCAGAAGCAGCAGGGCTCCTATTTAGTAATTTAGGTTTCTCCTGTCTGAAGCCTCGTACATGGATCTCCTCGTTTTCTGCCTTGCCATTCTCAAGGACCTTTGTAGTGCTGGTAATTGCAGAGCTCCCATTACTACTGCTGCAACCATTGAGCTGCATTTTCATCTGCTCAACCTGGTCATGGAGAGCTTGACTACGGTTCCTCTCCTGCTGGTACTTTTCTGTTAGTTCGGCATTCTTGGATTCCATGTTCTTCAAGTCCTCTTCCACTAACTCCATCTGCTTCAAACGATTCTTTAGTCTTTCCACTTCCTGGCTTAGGTCTTTAACCTTATTATCTTCTTGCCCCTCTAAGCTATTTTTCTCATTTTCTGACTCATTTCTCAAATCTAGGTCATCTGTATGCTTTAAGTAGTCAAAACTCTTCTTCCTGCCCAGTTTGTATGTACGGCCAGAGAACTCATCCTCAATTCGAAGATCTCTAGAGTCAAATCGGCCATGGTCTGCTGGGCCTAGTTTGTTTTTCTGACGTTCAAGCTTCTCAGTCAACTTGAGTATGATCTTCTCATCCTCCCTTTGCCTTTCCAGAAGTCTTTTGCGTTCAGTCACAAACGTCTGAGTGAGACTCTTCAGCTTCTCCATCTCTGCAGTAAGGGATTTTTCTGCCCTGTCTAGTCGAGCTTCAGAGCTATCCACTTCCTTGATACGGGCCTTCAAGGCATCAAGCTCTGCTGCAAGCTTTTTGGTCAGGTTTTTCTCCTCATTAAGATTAAGGCACAACTGGGTACAATCTGACTTGCTTTTACCAAAAGCTTCTTCAAGCTTTTCAAGTTCAGTCATTCTGCGCTGAAGACGTTCAATCTCTACTTTGAGATCCTTGGTAAGTTTCTCTTCCTGATCTAGTTTCTCCCTGACCTCACGACAAAGATCCTCTGCTTTCCTGACCTCTTCATCTTTGCCTTCAATTTTGAGCAATCTCTTCCGCATTGTCTCCACATCTGAGAGCAGTGCGGAATTGCTCCCCTCAGCCTGAATGATTTTGTCCTGAATGTCAAGAAGTTCATCTTCGGCTTTCTGTAGTTTGCCTCTGGCCTCTTCAAGCTCATCCAGGCGTCGTCCTAAGCTCTGCAACTTGTGCCTCAGATGGCGATTTGTTGTTTCTGTCATTTTTTCTTTTGGATACTAATCTACTGTGAGGTCTTTATGATTGTTTAATGGAGGGGTACACATTTGTATGGTGGTGTTTTCTAAGTGGTTTGAGGACTCTTAAGAAGAAATAAAAAAAGACAGGTCCCTATGTTTTCCTCCTACCTTCAGGAGGAGGTTTTGAATACTTTTTATATCAGCTTTGTCTCCACATTCACTGGTGATCACCTGCAAGACAAAAAGAAAAAAGAAAAAGCATGAGTGCCTGTTGTAAAACAAATAAAAGCATATATGACAAAAAAAGAGAGAGATATGTCTGTAATTGCTAAGTTGTCTTTCCAAATTTATCTAGTACAACTATGGTTTGTGTACACACAATGTTAATGACAAAAACCTGAATACATACATACATGCATCTGTTCAGATCCAACCTTCAACCTAACCAATTTTTTGTGATTTTATAAAATGCCACATCAATAAGCCAGTGGAAAGATTAAGCCACCAAGCAAAGGAAGACCTTGGAAGGGGTAGAGGATGACAAAGAAGAAGGGACATACACTGCTTTTTCGGCCGTCATCACAAGCTATGATAATTGCAGCATCGATTTCTTGCTGCACTTTTGCTGACTGCAGCACAACTCACTGACATTGCCCTCTGTCCACGTGCCTGTCTCTATGGCAACATTCACAGTGACAGCCACCCTTAATCACACCCTCAGGATGCTAAGCAAGATTTAGAACGTTTTACACGCCAAGAACAGTTCTGGCCACAGCAACGCACACTATAAGTAGGACAGTGCTAGTCAGATTAAAAATAAAAATGGGGCAGCCATTTTTAATTATAAATTTGATGCTGTGAGCCACTACCTCTTACTAATTTACTGCTTTTAATTTTCCAATCAAAACCTCATGTATATTCAAAATGACTCTATTAAGTCTAATACAAACTGCCTTAATAGCAGCTGTCGGTAACACTTAATTCCTTCAATTAATAAATCATTAACAAACATTTTGTAATGCTTAATATATACTCAAATAGATAAAAACCTGGGATAATGTGCTTACTTAAAATGCTTATGAATGTCAATAAAATTAATTCATATGATCATGCACCTCTTGAACATCTACAAATGATTTGAACAAATGTTATATAATTTATACAAGTTTTGGTTCATGTACTACACATTTGCTGCAATTTGGGTGTGATATGGGTAAGGTTAAGGACAGGTTTGGTTGTATGGATAGGTTTAAGGGTTGGTTAAGTGGTCAACAGTGCACAGGGGTCAATTTGATCACTATAAAGGAAAACGGTTCAACCCGTTTATATTACATTGTTTTGATAAATGATATTTGAAGTATTTTCTTGAAAATTTCATTTATTTTCTATATATGATTCAAGGAATATCTGTTTAATAATACATAATAGTATACTAATATAAGTGTTGAGGCAATAAAAACATGTTTTGCACCCAAATTACAATGTGTTGTGCAAGCATTTAGCTAAACTTGACTAACCTGCCTTTTCACAAACTTTATTAAAACAGCTAAAAGTTCAATGCCCAAAAAAGGTAACAAATGATTAGTAAACATTTATAAATATTTACAAATGAATAGTTTCCACTTTAGACTAGGGAGTGCAGAAACATGAACTAATAGTTAATAAATGATTTGCAAAAAGGGTGAATTCAGGTCATTTAGGACACATTTTGCTATCAAGATGACTGCTCATAAAGGTACTATTTTTAGTACTATGATTAGTAAATGTATATAAATGTTTACAATTGATGAATTGTTTCCAATTAAGATTGGGTACTGAAAAAACATGAACAAATAGTTATTCAATTATTTGTTAAGATGTGAAAATAGTACAAGTCTACACAACGAACAAATACCAAATATATGACCTTTACAGACTGTGATTATACGTTAATGAATAATGCTAACATGAAGTTTGTGAAATGCTTAAAGTTAGTTATGTAATAAAGAGCATTATAGGTGATATTTGAACTGAAGTTTAATGGCATTTGTTAGCAATAACAAATAAACTATGATCTGTTAATCAGTCAAGTTAATTAGTAAACATGAGCAAGCATATTATCTCACATTTCTAGCTATGCAAATATATATTAACCAATGATCTGTTAAGCATTATATAATGTGTGTTAATGATTTATTAATAAAAAGTTATTATGAAGTGTTTCCCAGTTGGTCTGTTTAGTCCTCAGATGTTTGGTAAACCCCCAAGCCTTATTAAATATTCCACTAAATACAGTGAAAGCACTCACAGTAACAGCAGGTCCAGAGGTAACAGAGCATTTTATACAACTTAATCTAAAGTGAATTTCAATATGACCGTTCGATTGGCAGGCCCACCAAGATGGAGACGGGCCCAAATGAATGAGCTGCTGTGTGTGGACTGCAGGAATTCTGTCATAATACTTTCATAATCCCATAATTTTATGGTGTGTGAGGCACAGGCAGCAGTACTTCGGGGTTTAGAAAGGAAACGAGTCATCCAGTAAATGTACCAGCCAAGCAGGAAGGAGATCCAGCACATCTAAGGCAGATTTCCATGACACATGACATTCATAATCACTCTGGCAAGATCCCTCAGTGAAGGGGCTTCTAAGGTCAGGATTACACACACAATCATTCACATGCACACAAGAGCAAACTACCAAATCTACCAAACAAACCTCTATTGAATCCACAACATGGGTGTCAAACTACTAGTTTGGTTACGCATGTGCCACAACAGTAATTCGTTCTCATTCATAAACAAATGAAGCCGTCTACACAGGGATGCAGAACACACACAGCGATGGTTAACTCTTAGGCGTGCATAGTACGAGTTAAGTTTATAGCCTTTAACCACATTTTCAACTATGTAATGAAGGACACTACCACTAGTAGTGGTGACGTGTGAATGAGTGGCAGTTATCACAAAACTGTGAACTGTGTGAACTATGAATGGTAGGACAATGTTTTGTAAAAATTAATGAGGGTGAATTTAAAAGTCCACTGAAGTGCTTCGAAAACATGTAGCGTTATTCTATGTGTTGATGTGATTTCAACTGAAACAGGAAGACAGGGTGGGACATATCAAGCTATGTGCCATTCAACATACAGAAAATACTAATTCTGTGAACAAGTGACCGATTTCAGCTTTAGCGTCTAATAGCGTACGGGGTGGGACGCTTCGGATTCTAGAGAGCATTTGATTGGACAGAAAATTTGATGAGAAGCTGAAGTGCAGGGTGATGTCATCAAAACTGTTGATCCATATTGGCGGAAGTTAGAGAATGCTTATATCTTGTAATATAAATGTACATTTTGACATTATTTTGGAGCACACCAACTTATAGATAACCTTATGGCTAACTAAAAACCAAAAAGATTTTAAGTGTGGAGACAAGCAAAAACTGTTATGAAATGTAAAAACGTGTCAAGAAAAAAAAATGACAAGGTCCTTTTACATATGGAAATCTAAAGAATGGTATTAAGACACTCACTTCCTTTGAAACTGCTGCAAATGCACATCTGATTTCACCTAATCAGGGAATCACGAAGTAAAAGCATACTAAAAGAACTTTATGGTAGATCAATAACTGGGCTCAAATTTTGCTCTGCTTGTTAGCCTTGCACCAGAGCAAAATGTAAGGTCTCATCTTTAGAGTTTAAGCTAGAATACTTAAAGGAGAAGTTCACTTCCGTAACAAAAATATACAGATCATTTACTTACCCCCTTGTTTATCTCTTAATTTCTTCACGACTGAAGAAAGAATGTTTCTTGAGGAAATCATTTCAGGAATGTTCTTCATATAATGGATTTTATGGTGCCTGTGTGTTTCAAAACTTCAGAACTTTCAAAATGCAGACAAGGAATAAGGGTTTTAGATAGCAAAACAGTTATTAGTTATTTTCTTTAAAAAAAAAAATTACAATTTACATACTTTTTTGCCTTAAATACTTAAAGTCTTGTCTAGCTCAGCGATGTGCATACGTACTATGTACTCCGGATCTAGACAGTTTAGGTTGAAAAACTCTCATCTCATTTTCTCCTCCAACTTCAAAATTGTCCTGCATCAATGTTTTACCTTTTTTGGTAAAGGGCGTTTGACCTTCTTTGCATGTTTACTTTGTAAACACTGGGTCAGTACTTCTGCATTGATGTAGGATGATTTTGAAGTTGTAGGAGAAACATTTTTCGGCCTACTCGGAGTATGCATGCACACTGTAGACAAAGACAAGCATTTGAGGTTAAAAAAAAATATTTTTTTTAGAATAATAATTGATCGTTTTGCTAGATAACACCCTTCTTCCTCAGCTGGGATTGTTTAGAGCCCTTTGAAGCTGCATTTTTGAGTTTCAAACTCGTGGGCACAACAGAAGTCCACTATATGGAGAACAATTCTGAAATGTTTTTCTCAAGAAAAATAATTTCTTTACGACAGAAAGACATGAACATTTTGGATGACAAGGAGGTGAGTAAATCATTTGTACATTTTTTCTCTAGACGTGAAATTCTCCTTTAAGACATTTCACAATGCAAGTGAAAGTCCTCAAATTTCTCTTGAGGCAACTGTAGTGGTGAAAAAGAAATGAAAAACAGATTTAGAAACAGAAGAAAAACATCCCAGATGCTATAAGGCATTGTAAAGTACCTGAATGCAAAGGAAATACTTCTTTCTCTTGCTTCTTAGCTTCTAGTCTCTCATATACACACACTTTCTCTTTCCTCCTCAAGAGCAGCACACATGCAATCATGCACCATATCATTAGTCCAAGCCACGCTAAGCGATTCGTCTGCCTCCTGAACATTCTGTTCCCCCGGAGGAAAGAGGGGAAAAGACTTTCCCCTGCACTTGACATCAGTTTGGTTGGCCAGCCTGAAGCTCTTTATTCTTTATAAACATCCCTTAATAATCCCTCAAACCCAGAAATCGTGCCAATCACAACCAACAAGAGACAGAGGGAGTGCACGTTTTACAAACATGGCTTCCAGATGAAAAATTATTTGTGATCACTATAAGGTGAGCTTTAAAGCCACACTGTCCCAACTGAGACAAAATGTCAAGAATTGTAGAAAAAATAATGTTAAAAAAAAACAAAAAAACATTCCAGTTTACGTAAATAATTTGAAGTAGTTTGATTTTTTATGTGGGCAGAAACCACACAGAATAGTGAAATGATTTGTAGTCACATGATTTTCTCCTGCATTTGCCAACAAACTGACAACGTTATATGAAAGCAGATGGACCACATGTGGTCCTAAATCTCTGCTTTTATTGGAAGTCGTTGCTTCACATCATTGCTCAACTTTTCTTAACATCAGATCGCTAAAGGTCACGGTTGCTCGACACCTTAAATGCTAATTTGCAGTAAAGAAGAATGACTTTTGTTTGCTTTGCTGCTGCACATCGATGTTATGCATGAACATTCCTATCAGTGCTGATCCTGTATTGATTGAATGCTTTGTCAATATTGTACACTTAAAGTAATGCCAAGACAGCACACAGAGTTTAAAAGAGAGAGGGAGAGAGGAGGATGATGAGTGTGTGTTTGGCCTCTTCTGAACTCGTGCAGTTCTGGCAGAAACTGACAAACCACAAAATAGTGGCAACCTGAATCTTGAAGCAGCAATTTTTTACATTTTTCCATGAAAGCAAAAACCAGCCTATAATGTTCAGTTTGTTGTTTCCTGTGCAGTCATGTCATTTTCTTCTCCCTCTCTTCACCGCATTTGGAGAAATGGAAAAGTAAGGACAGGAAGTCTGATGTTTTAGTGGGGCTGTACGTCTGAAAGGCCGAGCAGACAGCAGGGCTACAAAAAGACTCTGGTGAGAAAAGAACGGTCTTGTGTTTAAAATAAAGACATGTTGAATTCAGATTTGTTTGGTCTTTTAAAAAAGTTAAAGATTTACAAAAAAAAAAAGAAACACATGGCTTTAAGCCTCATCAGACCAGAGGAAGACACGAATCACTACACAAATAAACAAACTCTTCATCATACAAACTTGGTTTATGGAACAGCCTTATAATGCCAAAATACCAAGATGTAATGTTCATCTTGAGTCTAAATAAAAAGAAAGAAAAAAGATCACCCAGTTTTACCAAATATAAACAGTTTAAAACGTATCCGGACACTTAAGACGCACTTGAAAACATCTGAATGTTATTGCTTTAGGAAAATACCTATGATGCTACAGCTTTCCCCAGAACTAAATGTAAGACATTTTTTCTGTTACTTTTAACAAACTGATCGTCAGAGTAACCACAGATGTAGTTTTCACATCTCACATTAACTTGAATCCCAATGAATGAAATGATTCCCAAAAATGAAACCCAAAAATGAATCAATTACTCGCCATCATGTTCCAAACCTAAATGCATTTTTTTTTTATCTGCTGAACATAGCCTCTTTCTTACAGATTCCTGAAAATACACGGAAAATGTGTCCCGTCGTTTGCCAGTGATTTTCCGGAATCTGTGTATGCATTCACACACATCCCGTAAATCCTGTTAAAGACAATATGTACGTTTTTGCCACACATTCAAAACATAAGAAACAAAGGCGTAGTTTGATGCAATGTGATTGAGTGTGGAATCATGGGAGTTATTGTCTTCATCCCCACTGTCGATGCAATTCGAGTGGACTCGGGCAGAAATGTCCTTGGATGAGCTAATGTAATAAAGAATTATTAAGGTCACAATAGTATGAAGCAGGGTGAGGCTAAAAGTCGTGGAAGCGAAACAAGGATCCTGGAGCGATTGCTAATGAAGGACAAGTGTGATATATGGCTCGAAAGCAGTGAAGCTTTTATTAAGCCACAGTCGACCACTTCCGCGTTTCTGGTCATGGGTATGTAGGAAAAGCAGCGCTGTTTTATCATACTAAGAAAGTTTTGTTATAATGCTACCTTGTGCATTCATCACCTGTCTAATAAAATGCATAACACATTAATGCGTCTTTGGGGTTTCATGTTTTCTACTAAATAAAACCGGAAAAGCAAGGATGTATGACGTCATTGGCAGGCGGCGCAATGACACGGTCATTTGTGATATTGTAATAACGTCAGCTAAATATATAACGCTGTTCTTTTTTGGATATTTTAATTAAAAACCATACATATTGTGGCTTTAAGACACAGGAAATCAGGATGTGGCATGTAATGTGAGGAGTACCTTTCCACTGAACTGGTGTACGATCTCAGCTTCAGCGAAGATAGTGAGGAGCTCCCTGATCTCTGCTTCATTCCAGTTTACACTTTTTAGCTGAAAACGTTGATCTGTCTTTAAAACTTGCTGTCTTACAAACTTAAGTCCGTTAAGTCCACAAGAACGTAGGGTGTCCCATTCGCCATTTTAGTATTTAGAAGGGGGCTCATCCCCTTTTGTAGCCACTAAAGCACCCTCGATACGCACTTCTGCCGAGCCCATGGACTGGTCTCTGACTGGACTAAGACACGACGATATCCTCCAAAACATTTTGCACTGTTTACATTAGAGCTGCACAATTAATCCTTAAAAGATTGCGATCTCTTTTCAAACACCTACGCAATCTTAATCCTGAATGACAACAATTCAGCGGTGTCTATTCACATCGCTCTGCTCACACTCCACTGATGCTTATGATGTGAAAAATGTGTTAAAGACACCAAAATCTGCATTCTTGCTGCTGCTGATCCAGAAAGCGCAACAAAGTTTTTTTCAATCACATAATGATCATTATTTCTGTGTTACAGACATTTAAATGACAGAAGTACTGGAATAAAAGTTTATAGTTTGGGTATAAACACTTTTTGTCTACAGTAGCGATCAAAACGAAAGTATCTTAACACTGTATGTATTGTAACGCTTATCCTCTTCCACCAAGAGGTGGTGACAACTGCACGTTTAAAAAAAAAAAAAAAAAAAAAAAAAAAAAGTAATTGAATCATTCATATAGGAGATTCCAATAGTGAAACAAGTCTTTATTAATTGAGACACTGACTTCATTTTTTTACATTTTTGATCGAATATATTTTTTAAAAGATTTAAGCAATGAACATCAGAATCAGAATTGTGTCAGAACCACTAGTAAATTGTTGTTTTGTTTAGATTTCCAATCTTTTTTTTTCAGAATTGCGAGGGAATCGTGATCAATTTATAAAAAAAAAAAAATTGTGATTTTCAATTTATCCAGAATCATGCAGCTTTAGTTTAAATGTTTATCACTGCATATAATTCATTAAAATATAAGTTTAATTTCATAAAGTACAAGTTCATATCAAAATGCACCTATATTTTTTTAATTTTATTTTAATTTATTTTTTTTTTGCATTATGTGTTTTTTTTTTTTTTGTGGAATAAAATACTACTCCTATGTATTTCATAATTAAGGATTTCTTTAAAAAAAAAAGTTTAAAAGTCTGACTCGTGAACCCAGTCTTGTGTCTCGTCTCGTGGGATAAGTGTCTCATCACACCCCTAAAAAAATTACCTTTTATTTATTGGGTGGATTATCCCTTTAACATGCTAAAATGCTTCACTAACGTCTAACAACCAGAATGTCCGAATATTATGAATAATCTGAATATGTATTTGTAATTTATCATTTCATATCCAGCAAGTTCCTACTTTAAAGAAAATCCTTGAAAAATGTTGCTGTACTTTCTTTCAACTATGGTGATCTTATATTTTTTTTATGGAAAAAACCTTAGTGTCTAAATACATACATTTGGAACCTAATACAAGACATCCAGTCTTAAAAATAAGACCTTATAAATACAGAAAAGGTTCTTTATAGTCGATAAAAACTTATTTAGATTTTTAAAATGGAATGTTGAGGCTTATTCTTTTAGGAAATGCTCACTGAAAGGCTCTTTGGGGAACCAAAAATGGTTCTTCTATGGCATCACTGCAAAAACACCCTTTTGGAACCTATCGCAAGAGGGTATCATTATTTTTGCAATTTTTTTTTGTCAAAAATCAAACTTTCCAAACTTTAACATTTCAAATCATACCTTTAAAATGTAAAAATAAAGTGTTTTTTACTGGTTACAAATGTAATGACTACATGCTTAAAAGTCTACAGGAAAAATAAGCGGCAGAGAGATATAGAGAGAATTAAGGGTAAAGATTTAGAATTATTGGCAGAATGGTAAAAGCAGCTTAGCAACATCACATCTGTGACCACATCTTGTCTGTCAGTGTATGTGTGTGTGTGTGTGTGTGTGTGTGTGTGTGTGTGTGTGTGTGTGTGTGTGTGTGTGTGCGCGCACAAGTGTTAGGTTGAATTAGTGCAAAAATCTGTGTGGCATCATGGCATTAATGGTGAACAGGACCAGTATGTTAAATATAAACAGAGCTGCACTACTCCTTAAAATATTCATTGTCTTTTCTGTATCAGAACAACATCACATAAACACTTTCTTCTATCTCCTGGACGACAGGGACAAATACGTCGAACAACAAACATTTGAAAAATGTTAGTTATTTACCTTGGTATTTTGAGGTTTATACCTCCTGATTTACAGCCAGCAAACATTTACACAACAATTTTGATTTAGTAAAGAGACAAATCCATCACACCAGTCACTGAACCCAGCAGACACAAACAAAGCACAACTCCAGAACCAATTTCAGCCCAAGACAGAGGCTGGAGAGAGCAAAAAAAAGATCAGCCACATGTGTTTGTTATAAACTCAGGTACTTGAACAGAATTTATGCTGTTATTTGAGTTTCTGTGGAGATTTCAAGTCAGGTCTAGACTCACTCACTCTGTGTATGTTTGCAATTGTCTTTTGATTATGTGTGCATTTTGAGAATACCAGTTTAGGTCCCTATAAAGCTGGGATACAAAATTTCACTGGCGTTTTTTTGAAGCGCTGCATGCTGTGTCAGTGTATTTCAAGATGCTAAGCTAAACCTTAAAGCATTTGTCCTCAGGATCAGCAGATTAAACACAGCAGCCGCGTTACTGAAAACAGTGCATAATTGCAGTTTACAATCATCCAAAGGGCTACAAAACGGTGTGAGTCTGTATAACACGTTTCTGTGCCATATAACAGTTGTGAGAGAAGGTCTGCCTGCTTAAAAAAAAAACTTATGACATCAGAGAGAGATTAATTGTTTCTCATTATTGGTTTTGGCAGTGTGAACAGGAAAGGAAAGGAACTGAATGAAACAATGTCTGTTGTATCATTAACTGATTATGAACTAAAAATTGCACTTTTCTGATAGGACTGTGGACAGCAAGGAAAAATGCTAATACAGTCGAGGTCAAAAGTTTACACACACCTTGAAGAACCTGCAAAATGTTAATTATTTTACCAAAATAAGAGGGATCATACAAAATAATCTCTTGATTACTGACCTGAATAAGATATTTCACATTAAAGATTTTTAATTTAGTTTAGTCCACAAATAATAACAGCTGAATTTATAAAAATTACCCTGTTCAAAAGTTTAAATATACTTGATTCTCAATACTGTGTTGTTATCTGAATGTTTTTGTTGTTGTTTTTGTTTAGTGATAGTTGTTCATGAATCCCTTGTTTGTCCTGAACAGTTACTAAGTTACTAAGTAAGTAAATTCTTTGGTTTTTCAGAATTTTTGTGTATTTGAACACTTTCCAACAATGAATGTATTTGAGATTAATCCTTTCACACACGATGCAATTTTAAACACGATGCAATAAGAAAGAAACACGATGCAATAAGAGTCAGGGGGTGAAAACTTTTTGAATTTGAAGATCAGGATAAATTTAACTTACTTTGTCTTCCGGGGAATATAATTATCTTTCGTAACTAGATATTTAGGCAAAATAAGAAAAGTGTACACATCTTTATTCTGTTCAAAAGTTTACACCCCTGGCTCTACATGCATCGTTTTTCCTTCTGGAGCATCAGTGAATGAACCTTCTGTAATAGTTGCATACGAGTCCCTCAGTTGTCCTTAAAATCATGTCATTGCTGAAAAGGGTTCAAATACACAAAAATGCAACCAAACAAAAACCAAAGAATTTAAGAGCAACTAGCCTATCACTAAACGAAAAAAAAAAAAAAAAAAAAAAAAGGTAACAACACAGTATTAAGAATCAAGGGGATGAAAACTTTTGAACAGGATTATTTTTATAAATTCAACTATTATTTTCTCTTGTGGACCATATGTAAATGTCTTTTATCTTATGCAGATCAGTACTAAATACAAAAAATAACATGGATTTTGTGTGACCCCTCTTATTTTGGTAAAATACTTTTGAAGATTCTGTAAACTTTTGACTATTTATGTGTGCATGGTTTAAATAGTAAAATAACAGGCTTTTAAACTTAAAACGATGAAAAATCCTCTAATCAAACATGTCCTTTAACGATCATAAATTTCTATATTTGACTAAAAGGACATTTGTTCACACTTGGAAAATAAACATTAAATATCTAGGTCCTGAAGCGAAACCTGTCGAGAATCACTATCATAAATCACTCACCTGAAACTGAACTACTGTAATATGACACTAACCGAATGCCTTTTTTACAAGTACATGCAGACACCTTCTGTTTTTGCAAAAACCGAATGAATGAAAAAAATAAGCGGTAGAGTGATGATCAACTCATTTAGTGAAATGGAAAGTGTGCATTTCATTGTGCTTAGCAAACAAGTGTAACAATGACGCAAGGTTTAAAGGTGGGGCTGTGATAAAGCGGGTCTGGGAATGACATGAACTTTCCAGGCTGATCTCATCACTAAAATCACAAACAAATAAATAAATTAAAAAAAAACCTTTAATAATACTTCACAAAATTACAGTTTTACCATATTTTGGTCAAATAAATGCAGCCTTGGTGAGCATAAGAGCAGAATAACTTCTGAACTCGTAACCACTTTACATTTCCTGATCCCACTTTGGACGACACAGAAATGAAGCGTCTGATCTGTTTAGGTGACCTGCTTTTGCTTCATGTGGATTACAGCACAGCAGTATATACCAAGCAGAATTACTTAAATAAAACCACAGCTATTACCTTAAAAACAGATCTAATCTCATCCGTGTTTAAGATTTATCAACCCAAAAAGATGAATCCCAGTTATCGCCTCAGATGGACAAAGTACAGACTCAAAGAACACAACATAGCAACAAAGGTGCCACATAACACGGCATTAGTTTCATGCCACGCATACAAGCACATGGGAAGTACAAGATTGCTTTCGAACAAGGTACAAGAAAGCGTTATGCCAACAATGCAAAACAAAACAATCCTGAGACAGTCAAGCGTCAGCACTCCTCTGAGTCAAAGGTCAAAGGTTATCGTCTACAATAATTATTGTGGTGATGTGTTGCTTCATTATCGTGCTTGTTATGTGTGTGTTTACAGTACTAATAACTGATTCATCCTTACCGACACACTTTGAAAGGATGCATTCTTGGAAAGTGTGCGTTTCATTCTTTTACTTTGATATCCAGATAACCACAGGTTCACTGCTAGTGTAAAATCAGTTAACATGCTCACAATGTGTGTGAGTTTGTAAGGAGGAAATGGTTTGTTAGTGTGTATACGGTCCCAGAGTCCATCTGAAGCCTTTGTGAGTGACTTCCTTTAAACCCGGCGCCACTGTTCCTTCCCTCTACAGCTATGAAGTACTGAGTTCAAGCTTTGGTGTGACTCACTTGCTTTCATCGTTACACACATTTAAATTTTTACTCTTCCTTTTGGGTGCACCAAGAAATCAGTGAATCACCTTACTATCGTCAGTCACCACAATCTGAATGTGGCACTAACGTCAACTGACTCAATATCTATGCCTTGAACTAGGTTGAGACAATTAAGACTATATCGATAATACTGCCAGTATGCAAACAAACAGAAATATGACCATGGGTGTGGGTGTACTTAGCAGTATGTCAAGGACAACTTTGTCTCCAGAAGTTTGAAAATATGCGACAAAACCATTTAAACATTTGAAGTCTGTAAAAGGTTTTTTGAAAGAAGTCTTAAATGCTCACCAAGACTGCATTTATTTGATTAAAAATACAGTAAAACAGCAAAATAGTTTAATATATGTGACCCTGAACCAACAGCCAAAAATACACTGTACGGGTCAAAATTATAAATGTTTCTTTTATGCCAAAAATCATTACGATATTAAGTAAAGATCATGTTCCATTACGATATTTAGTAAATTTCCCAACGTAAATATATCAAAACTTAATTTAATTAAAAATATGCATTGCTAAGAACGTAATTTAAGGCATTTTTTTGCACGCTAAGATTCCATATTTCCAAACAGTTGTATTCTATTTAATAATGTATTTGTAATAAAGAATAAATACCATAAATATGCGGTATGTCTTTATTTAGATGTATGCCATGTACATGTGTGCTTGGTAGTTTTGCTTTCCCTCATACATGAGTAAACAGTTTGTAAAATGCTGGCCAAGGTAAACAGACACACACACACACACACACACACACACACACAAATACAGACTCAGACCACTTGTGCTGCTTTGTGGTAAGTCTTTCTTCCTCTAGCTGTATCATGTTTTCATTTCCATATCACTCTAACTCGCAAACACTTAGAAGCAATATATAGATCATTAATTATTAATAGCACAAACCATTAAGCACACATGAGAAATGAGGTAAACCAAGGAAAACCACACCGACATCAAGTAAAAATCACGTACAGTTCATAAAGGCTTAATTTAGACTTTGTGACACCTGTCTGAGTGATTTAATCAGTTGATTATCATTGGTATTTCTTCTAGTCACAACACAACAATAGATGACCACAGTATAGGACCAATGAACTGAACTGACCAATCAGAATAGAGCATTGCAAAAACCATGAATCATTGAACCAGAAAACGTAAGACTTTCACAACTATCTGTTCACTAATGTGTCCATCTGGATAAGAACTAGAAGCCTAAAAGCAGATTATGAACGTGCAGCTATGAGCAAACCAAGCTTAGCGTGCCAACAACAAATGAGTTGATTGGAACAAAAACCAAACTATCGGGAAAAACTACTAGTAGTCACATTCTGAAAACTAAACTAAAATGCACTTTAGAGCGAAGTTATAACTCACGAAACTTACCGGAGGACAAATAATGATCACCTCCATGAACTCAGAACCACCACACGATATATATCCAAAGCTTGTTTTGCCCTCTTTCTCTCATGCTGTACAGGAGCCCATTTCCTGTGAGTGATTAGAAGGGGGAGCTCATGGTCCAGAGAATTTTCTCTCTCTTTGTTGTTGTTGTTTTGTCTGCGAGGGAAGGGAAGGAATGCCCGAATTAAACACGTGGAATTCAGGACGCCCAAAGAGGTACGAGGTTCAAAAAATGGCACGAACGACAGAGTGTGTGTGCGTGAGAGAGAACGAAGGAGAGAGAAAGAAAGAGTGCGAGAGAATTGAGGGGGGAGGAAAGAGTGAGTGGATGGGTGATTAAAAAGAAGAAAAGAAAAACCTTGTAACATCTTTGGAATCCATTTTTTATTGTCTACTGGCACATTAGGCTGGCAGCTGAATGTTTTGTGTTCATGTTCGTATTTTCTGACAGGCAGGAATGTGGAATAAAACGCCTGAGTCCGACCTGAAGAACGTGTTCTCCAATGCGTTATTACACGTGGAAAACACTCACACCCACCACCCGAGGAATTAACCTGAGTGTGATTTCAAATGACAGGCCGCATTCACAACTGGATGAGCAATTACTGAAGGCTGATGAAGGTGAAGAAAAACAAACCAAAAGCTTAGGTCAATGACATGACAGCGAATGGGGCATAAGGTCAAAAACGTCAGGGTAATACAAATGTCCTGATACCATAATGTAAAATCAGAAAAAAAAAAAATTCTTAAGTAGTTTAGCATAATTATTATATTATTATTAGATATGCACGAGATTATCTGAACACTGCAAAAAAATATTTTCTAGTATAAATATCTAAACATTTTTTTTTCAAATCAAGATGCATTTATTTGACAAGTAAAATGTCTTAAGATATTATGTCTTGATTTCAGAAAAAAAAGATTGACATTTTGTTAGTTTATGCTTGAAACAAGCAAAAATATCTGACAATGGGGCAAGAAAATCTTAATTCTAAAAGATAATCTCAATTCAAAGGTTAAACAAGATAGATAATTTTGTTTGTTTTAAGCAAAAACTAACAACATTTTGAGCATCTTTTTTTCTTTAAATGCATCCTGATTCAAACATTTTTAAATATTTTGTCTAGAAAACAAGACAAAAATACTAAGGAAGAAAAAAAATACTAAGGAAGAAAAACATCGGCATCGGCCCAATATGAAAAAGTATGCTGAGAAGAATAATTATAGCTATTTTCAAAGCTTTAATCATGTTTATTTAGTTCTAACAAGTTTAATCAAAACTAACCAAAATCGGCCAAAAATTTGGCATCAGCTATCGGCCAAACTTAGTTAAAAAATAATAATAATATCTGCATATCTGATATCAGCAGGTATAATATCTGAGGCAGTTTTTTTGAAATATTAATATTTGAAAAATCTTTGTCCACCAAATCCAAGTTATTTGGCCAATATTATAACTTAAAATATCAGATAATTTGCCCCTTTTTAAGACAAAGCATGAGTCACATGACACCTCAAAACTATTACTATTTATGAATTATTAATTCAAGATTTTTTTATATAATGATTATTTAATAATATAATTATTTGTCCAATGCTGTTTCATACATGTTAAGTTATTTACACTGTTAAAGAGTTGAATTCTCATGCTAAACATGAGTTTCAAAAAACGATTTGGACTGCGGGAAGAATGTCTCTAAAGAAGTTTGGTTTTGGTTGTAAGGCAAAGAACCCAGCGTTACATGAATAGTGGATGCAGTTTGTTTTTCTGGGGCAGAAACATAGTTTTTGCAAGTGCGTTTGTTGACGAACAATGTATAAACGAGTCCCAGTTCAACGCTGGATTTACACATCGTTTGATACTGAAAGAGCGGTCCCAGATCCCGGTCAGAACTACAAGTGGTAAGTGAAACAGCATCAAATGTATTTCTGTCATGACAACTCTCAGAGGGATTGGCATTGGTAATGTACATGATGTATTTGGTCTTGGCAGAATAGATCTGCTACACTGCTGCTGCGGCAGAGCAAGTACAGAGACTTGCTACTGCCAATACATCCACAACATGCTGCTGTAAGCATGTAAGAAATACTGCTGCTGCACATATAACATATATGAATAACCCCTATAGCATACATGAATCACCTCGTAGCAGATCTATACAGGTGGAGCTGGGGAAGGTGAAGGGTTTCTGAAGCATGCTGCAAACGGCTACATTGAGCACTAGTCATGTATTTGAGTGTTGAGCAGTGAGCTCATTGGCTACTGATACAGGAGATGAACCAATCAGCTGTGCCATGTGATTATGTCAGCATGTTGTCAGATTGAGTTACACCCATCGGACTGCATTCTAGAGTTTCATGCCACATCTGTATGTGTTTTTATTGGCTATCGCCACACAAGGGCTCGTCAATCTTTAGCTCCGCCCACAGCATGCCTCAAGGAGCTCGGCTGTTTTCGGAGAGAATCATAAAGCTGTATCCTTCTTTTGTAAATATGATAAAACTAAAGACTTTTTGGATATATGATGGATGCAGTACTATAGGTACTCAAGATTAACATGAGGGTGAAACTGTGTGTTATGCCCCCTTTAACATTAGTTAATGTGTTAACTAACATGAACAGACAATGAACAATACATTACACTATTTATTAAACTTTGTTCATGTTAGTTAATTAAAATGTATTTGTTTATTGTATGTTCATGTTAGCTCACAATGCATTAACTAATGTCAACAAACAACTTGTGATATGAATAATGCATTAGTAAATGTTTGTGAAATAACTAAGATTAATAAATGCTGTAGAAGTATTGTTTCATTCTTCATTCTATTGCTTCATTCTCATGTTAACTAATGTAGTTAACTCATGTTAACTAATGAACCTCATTGTAAAATGTTACTGGTCTAAGGAAAATATGTTTTTCAAAAGCGTATGAAACCAACATGAATTCCAGAAGTACACTGCTAAGAACTTGGCACATGGTTTAATTTTTTTTTTCTCCAAATAAATCCAGGAATAGTTTTTGCACAAGTGTCAGGCAGGCTTATATAATCCATGTGAAGTGCCTGGCTGTGGAGGGAGAGTGGATAAAACGAGAGAGAAAGAGAGATGCCAAGCGCAAATGGTAAATGTGAGATTTGACTGCATCATGTCCTTATAAGGCCTGAATAAAGAGCCTTTCCCCTCTAAATCCATCTGGTTGGCATGACCTACAAACACAATACCAGAAGCCCAAAATGATAAAACGACATCATTTACACTGCATTCTCCAGAGCAAGAATGAAAAAGAGAGCAAGAGAGTCGGATGAATATATCAAAGTGGGTGGCCGTTTAATATGCTTGACCTTTGGCACCGTTTTCTGTCTTGACTTTGGGGTAGAAAACAGACGGAAAGCAAATGAACAGAAAAAAAAAAAAGAATGGCTTGTATGTGTGGTATGTTTGTGCAGACCTCTCCAAACTGACCTCAATAATTGGGTGGACACACACACACACATTAGGAGCAGTGTTGGGGAAAGTTATTTTTAAAAGTAATGCATCACAATATTGCGTTACTCCATATAAAAGTAACTAATTGTGTTACTTTTTATGGAAAGTAATGCATTGTTACTTTTTGTCACCTGCCTCTGCAACAGTTTAAGTAATCTGTGTTACTTATTTAAAAAAGTAACTCAGATATTTTGTTGCGTAATTTAAAAGTAATGCGTTTCTTTACTAGCTAGCTACTAAAAGTAATCCGATTACGTTACTTGTAATTTGTTAACCCCAAAACTTTTAAAGTTTTAAAGAGTAAGGAAGACATTTTTGTCAGTTGTAACTTTTGGAGGAAAATAGAGCAGACGCTGGAGCAAGAAGAAGCTTTCTAGAGCGCTAGTACTTTGTCATACAGAGGTAGAGTTGTTTTTTTTTTTTTTTTTGCCTAACTTTACCAGATCAGTCTCCTCGGCACTTATCTTCGTTCTGGTCTCTCAGCGCTGCGCACACAAGTGAACGTGCACGCATGCACGCCACACGTGCACTGCCTGAGAGACTGTTTTTTTTTTATTTAATCTTTTGTTTTGTTTTGTTTGCAGCTTCGGAAAAAAGGCAAACTGTTCTCAGAAAGCATGCGTTCTCAAGTGCACACAATTAGCCTAATATAAAATAATATAGGCTAATCGCAACATTTTCCCGTCATATAATCGCACAGGCTGACATCGCGATTGCGATACGATTAATCGTGCAGCACCAATCTGTGCCTCACATTAAACTATGGAACAGCTTAAGAACACTTGAAATATAATGCATAGAAACTTTATGGTGCTTTATAATGTGTTTGTGGCTTATGTGGGGTATAACAATAACACAATATACTCATAATATTGGATTTGGATCCGTCTCGTCTGATCGATACTCCGATTCGGCAGAAAATAACAATATCGGAGCGATACCGATACGGAATATCGGATCAGCTCACCCCTAAATGTAGCCTTAGGATTCACTGACAGGAATATGTGGAATAAAGTAGTAAAGAAAAAAAAAAAAAAGCAAAACAGTTGTCAACTACACAGACACAAGTACTGACGGAGTTGACAACTATATTGACTTGGTAACACTACCCACACACTACTGCCTGCAGATGAAGGGAATTCCTGCCTCATCATCTTGTGAAGTCACTGGACATTTGGAAACAGTTTGGGAATTCTGATATCTATTGGGATTTGGGCTGCCTCTCTCTCCTAAAGAATTTCTGATTCTGTTTGTCATTGTTTGTGTGTCTGTGCTTTTGAGGACAAAGACAGAGACTTCTACATAAGGCAACGACGCCGCAGCAGGAGGCCGCGTCCATATCCTATTATGGGTGGGAATGAGTCAGGTCAGAGTCATGTTGACATAGTTCCAGGCAGCACGGCTGACAGACTGACAGCTTTGGGGCCGGCGGTTAGAAACTAAAATAATAATCGTTAACTGACTGATTGCACCATTTATGGGAGACTGATGACTGCCCTATTTATCATATGACCAGAGTTTGACATGATGAGACAGAGCGAGTCTTGTGTCTGTACAAAATACAAGAAAAAATCTTAAGAATCACACATTCTTTTCATTGTTTACTCTCTCCATTAGAGGACTAGGCTGTCAAAATTCAAAATATCTGATAAGAAAACCATAAATGTGGCCCATACAAAATGTGCTATATTCCAAGACTTATAAAGTCATACAACATCTTTTTATAAGATACAGACTTTAAATTTAAGTTGCTATTAACTGAAAATACTGCCATTTGCTCACTCTCCTTAGCAGGTTTATTAGAATTCCTGAGATGCCCAGTAAGTGAATGAATTGTTTTTTTGAGTCAGATCTTTAATAAATTAGCTGACACACATTCATAAATCATTAAAAACCAGTCTCTTTAGCTCAATGATCTACAGCTGTTTGTTTCTCAGGAAGGAAAAAAAAAAAAAATCTCCATTTAGAAGAAAGTAAATCATATGTGTTTGTAACAGGCCAAGTAAATAATGACATAATTCTCATTTGTGACCCTGGACCATAAAACCAGTCATAAGTAGCAATAATACATTGTAGGGGTCAAAATGATTGATTTTTATTTTATGCCAAAAAACATTAGGATATTAAGTAAAGATCACATTTTATTAAGATATTTTGTACATTTCCTACCGTAAACATATCAAAACTTATTATTTGATAAGTAATATGCATTGTTAAGTACTTCATTTGGACAACTTTAAAGGCAATTTTCTCAATATTTAGATTTTTTATGCACCCTTAGATTCCAGATTTTCAAATAGTTGTATCTCAGCCAAATATTGTCCTATCCTAACAAACCATATATCAATGGAAAGCTTATTTACCAGACGTATAAATCTCAATTTCGAAAAAATGACCCTTACTACTTGTTTTGTGGCCCAGGGTCACATTTTTGTTTGAATTATCCATTTAATGAGCAATATAATTTTTAAAACTCCCTTTTAATATTAGATGTCAATTTTCTATAGCTATTTCCTTTTTTGAATAACACATAATTGCCTACAGGTTTCCCTTTAATTAAGACATATGTAATGCATTAAAAAACTTAAAGATATGTATCGCACAAGATAATTACATGGCTTTTCGCAAAGGCATTTCAAGCCGATATTCCGACAGATTAACAACGGGTTTCCACAGATCTAAATGACATAATGCGGTATGGAATTCAACCAACTGAACACAGGTATTTTTTAGTTATAAATATCAAGAAGCAACTAATGACAGGGAAGAGGACACAGACAAGACAGACTTTGATTTAGCCACAGTGACGTCAGGCATAAAGGAAATTAATGAACTACTTTAAGTGGATTGAGAAGACAGTCATAAAAAGGGATGAAGAGGAAATGATGAGTGTGTGTGGGGGAGAGAGAAGGAGGCTGATAAAGAATGAGTGCGTAACAGAGGAAGAGGAATGTTGAAAATGAGATGCATCGTCATCCAGATGGTCAGACCATGAAGACTCACACTTGTTTATGAGTCGGTGTGTGTGCGCAGACACATCGAACCTCACTTAACACAAGCCAAAATCAACAACATCCTTCTTCTAGGAGCATCAGCAGTGCCAAAAGTCCCTCAAACAATTCACAAACCAAACGCCTCATCACAAGGGCCTAAACCATCACATTTATCAGACTGAAAGTAGGGGAGAGAGCAGAAGATCTGCCTGCTTTACACTTTAAGAGAGAAGCAGAGGAAAAAAAAATAGGAGAGGCAGAAGACCTGCAACATGTTAGCCTGTACATTCCTCTCTCTGAGAACATGTATATTTTCACTGATCAGAGAAAAACAATCCAGCACAGAAGGGCCATGCGATCGCATTCTTGGACAGAGGAAGAAGAAAAATTATGGCTCTTTCAAGCACACATAAGCATCAGTCACCTCCAAGAACCTCAAAGTGAACCAAACCAGAGCTTTTCTAAAAATATGAGAAATAAGATGGTAATAATATACATCAGATTCTGAACATGAGAACAATTTTGCATTTTTAAGGGTGACATATCATGAAAATCTGACTGTGTTTAAGTGCTATAATCGAGTCCCCGGTGCATCTACCATCCCAGAAAATGTGAACAAGAACAACCCAGTAATTGCTTTGGTTAGCCTTTCATTGCAAGCTTGTGAGAAAATGAGCCACATAGATTTCGCTCCACTTAACTGACTGTTTTTGTAACTCCTGTGTGTTTTTGACATAAATTGTGTGTATTTAAAAGTTTAAGCATAATAAGACATGAAAGAGAACTTAGTTTAGTACTCACATGCCGTTTTCCAAGCGCGTGCTTTGGATGTGTGCACTCAGAAAACCGTATATCAGAAATTAACTAATATGGTTTAAAACCCATGATTTCAGCACAATAGACATGATAATCAAAACCAAACAGATGTTTTTTAGCAGAGTATCTAACGTACAACCACCCCCTGTTCGGGAAAATGGGGTGAGGAGCAGCATTTGCATTTAAAGACACATGCACGATCACAGTGTGTTTCTGCTTCCACACAAAATAGCCATATTCAAAATTATATAACACATGATCTGTATTTTGAGCTGGAAATTCACATACAGATTCTGGGAAAATCTGAGACATTAAATCTTGTAAATAGATGCATAATAGGTAAACAATAAGTGACAAGTTTAAATAATAAAAAATAGTTAGTTGAAAAATAGTTACATGAATTTTAGAATTTCTCAGTATTTGGCATCTTTTGCTATCAGGAACTTCAAATTTATGTCAAACCTGATGATCATGTTATCCAACATGACACTATTTTGTTTATTTATTTCCAGGTTTACAATGTGGACCTTACAGTATAAGCCCAGGCTATAGACGAAAGGAAAGCTTCAATGGTGGCGACTCGGCTTAAAAGATTTGAGAGGGCTTCACGGCTTCAGATGGATTATGGTGATAGAGGTTTCTCTCACGTATGGTGAAATCACACCTCTCATCCAAGTTTTCCACCATTTTTAATTTGAGCACATATAAGGGGCTAGAACAAAGCCCTTTTTTTAAACAGTCAATCTACCAGTAACACTTTTTTCTTCTGTGTTGGTGAATGTGAGAGTGACAACAAGCTTGGGTCCCTCCAGCTCTGCTTACAATAAATCATGAAGTTAATAAGCTCTTAAATCAACATGAACATGTTGCTCTATACATGCAAACAAATGCTGAAATACTTCACAAAAGCGCTGCTGACACTCAATCAGGCGAATCAAAACAAATCGGCTAAACATTGTGTGTCTAATGAGGTTTTTAATCAAAGAGCAACCGTTGACAGATGGAAAGTTGGACGTGAGAAACAGACATGGAGTTATTGTCCCACTCTTGGACCGAGAGTTGATGACGGATGATGACATAACAAGGACTGACAGCGGAGCTGGAACCCAACCACTGAGTAAAACGCAGGCCAAGTTTCAGCTCCAATTTCTCTTTTTTATTCACCAACTGCTTTATTTTTTGTCTTTACATTTATATTTACTCTTTATTGTTAGAGACATAGATACTAAAGCATGTTTCTTATTCAGAGGCGAGGAGAGCGTGTGGAATTGAATTTCCCCATGTGTTCTGCTTACACGCTGCTTCCTATTTCAGTGTGTCTGCACTGATATCCCCCCCTCTCCCTCAATCAATCCCACCAACCACAGCACAGGATTTATGAAAGTCAGCTTCAGGATGTTGATACAGGTGCCTGAGTCGCCCCTATTTCTCACTCTCTCACATACATCCAGACACTCTTTAACCTCTTTCTACCCATTTGATTTCTATCAATTCATCTAGTTTTGTCTCACTTTTCTATGGAAGCCCGTTTCTGCCACTGAATAAAAAATAAAGGTAATTGCGACTTTTTGTCTCACAATTCTGACTTATTATCTTACAATTGTGAGTTTACATCTTGCAAATCTGACTTTCTTAATATAAACTTGCAATTCTGAGAAATGAAGTCAGAATTGTGTGATATAAACTCTCAATTGGGGAACTATTAAGTCAGAATTACGAGACAAACTCGCAATTCAGACTTTTTTCCTAACAATTGCGTGATATAAACTCGCAATTGCAAGTTATAAAGTCAGAATTGTGAGACAAACTCAGAATTCTAAGAAATAAACTTGTTATTTCTCGTTATTATTAGAAATAAAGTCAGAATTGTAAGATTCTGACTTTATAAAATGCATAATTGCACATTATTAAGTCATGTTATGAGATATATACTTGCAGTTCTGAGAACATATCAGTTATTGTCCTCTCGAAATTGGACTTCATAACTCGCAGTTGTGAGTTTACCTCACATAGTCAGAATTGTGACATACAAACTTGCAAATGCAAGACAAAAAGTCAGAATTGCAAGCTTTTATGTCGCAATTATGACTTTATTTCTCGCAATTGTGGGTTTATATCACGCAATTCTGAGAAAAAGTCAGAATTGTCGGATAAAAGGCAATAACATTTTTTATGTTTTATTCAGTGTCAGAAATTGGCTTCCATTAGGGCTGAAACGATTAGTCGACATTATCGACAACGTCGACAATAAAAAATTGTCGGCAAATATTTTTGTTGTCGAGTAGTCGTTTGATCTCATATGACCTAATGTAAGAGCCTGCAATAATGCGGTATGACCAGTGCGGCGCTGTAGCGCAAGACTGTAGAATGCGAATCAAGAGAAAAAGAGCGCTTCAGAGCAAACGCAGCACCGTTTTGGATGAATATTCCACGTTTTTCTCTCAGTAACGAAATAAACAACAAAAACTGACAACAGTGTGAAAGCAGCAGTTAAAAATGCATCTGATTACAACGATGTGGATGTTTGCATGAGCTCTGCAGTTCAGTTATGTTAACTTACTCTAGTAATATCCATCACATCATGTTTATTTATATAGTCCGTTATGCAATAGATAGCCTTACATCAAACTGCTTCATGGTATTAACATGAAAAAGCTGTCGCTTTCAGTTAGAATTACAACTTGATTTCCTGTTATAAAGCAGATCTTTCCAGTGTGGAGCTGGCTAATGAGAAAATATTTTTATTAGTGGGAAAAAAAATGATTTCATTACAGTGATAGTTTGGTTTACAGAGATCAAAGCTTGATCTAGCTCAGGACTGTTTTGGTTATTATAACCCTATAATGTATTTTAAGACATTATATTTTGAATAAAATTGTTTATCCAATACATAGAGCCTCTTATCACTGACCTTTGTTTCTTATCCGTATGATTTACAAAAGGAGATGTTAGGCAGAATGATGTTTATAAGACAGTTTCTCTGTCTGTCATCTCATTTTGTGTGCCAAATATATCTATTTGTATAATGATTTGGTAACACTTTACAAATAAGGTATCATTTGTAAACATTAGCTAATGTAACAATTAACATGAATGAACATTTATTACATTTATGTATTATTTTTTTAAATGTTGGTTAATAATAATGCAGCTGTTCATTGTATGTTCATACATATTGTTCACAGTGCATTTATCAAATATTAAAAAAACAACTTGTGATTTTTATAAATGCATTAGTAAATGTGAAATTACCATTAACTAAGACTAATAAATGCTGCAAAAGTTGTTCATACTTAGTTATTAATTATATTAACTAATGTTAAGTAATGAACCTTATTGTAAAGTATTACCAATTCATTGGATAATAATTGTAATTGTATAATACGCTTTTCTAAAGCTAAAGTGACCTTAATTTATGTTAGAATATATAACAATTTTTTACTAATTGCAAAAACTGAAAATCAAAGTATACTGATTAGCCAGTAAAATAATTGATTATTAACCGATTAATCGTTAGATTAATCAATTATTAAAATAATCATTTGTTGCAGCCCTAGCTTCCATACATGTCTTTGCTGTAGCGAGACGAGCCAGATAGATAACAAGGAAATGCAATATAACTTAAAATAATATAATACAATAAAATATAACAATATAAAAGGTGAGTCACTAGTTAAAATTGCTTATTTCTCTGGATTTAAACATTCTTGGAAACATTTGGGAAAATATATGTACACAAGTCAACCAAAATATGCAAGAGTACAGTCTCTATATTCAGGCCATTAGTCCTGTAGATACTCAGACAGAATCATAGCTCTAAATCCAATCACCTTGTCGCCAATCGACAGGAAGTGGGATGGTCAGAATATGTGCGGCAGCCATTCCTATGGAAATGCAGGTCACCAGGCATCGCCAAGGACTCTGAGAGCTTGGTCTGATCCTTTGTGTTGTCAGGGTGACCATGACATCAGTGATCGCTTTTTTTGTAATCATTTTATTCAGTGGCAGCAGCAGGCCTCGCTCCTCTTTCAGTGAGATAAGAACAGCCTTGTTGCAGTGACGCATGGCTGGACATTAACTAAGCAGCAGAACACAGCATCTAAACTACACAGAAGAACATTTACTAAACTACCAACGCTAAATTAGTAGTGGGTCAATGACATGGTCATTTTGTCCAATGTTTTAATTTATTAAAGGTAGGATGGGCAAAGCTAGCTTTGAAAGCAAGATCCCACCTTTTCTGCATAATCACTATTCAAAGCCACACCTCCTACAAAACATAAGAATGCACACAGGCAGACCAGAGGCTAATCAGCAACACAATAAGAGATGGCGTTGGTGGAGGATTAAATGCAACGCTGTCAGATTACCTCATGTCTCATTCACCAGTGAGAAATCATTACAGTACAAAGCATATAATACTACAATAATAACGCCTCTCATTCTTGCTTGGTCCGCAATAGCGTAATGGAATGCACTGATGACGTTTCATGTCTGTATACAAACACAGGTTGACAAGCAGGCAAGACAGCCTATTGTAATCTTTGGACCGAAGATTTTGATTGGCCGAACATTTTATGCTCCTACGCCTTACACAGACAATATAAATACAGGTCCACCCAAAATTTATTCAGATACCTTTAACATTTCTCATATTATCACAGTATACTTTAGAAAATGGTAATAAAATATAACAAGAGCTCAGTGTTGAACTGTCAAAACAAATTCATCTTGATAATCACAAATGAATTAGTCAAACCAAAATGTATTCAGATACCTTTAACATTTCTCATATTAATCACAGTATACTTCAGAAAATGGTAATAAAATATAACAAGAGCTCAGAGTTGAACTGTCAAAACAAATTCATCTTGATATTCACAAATGAATTACAGTCAAACCAACATTTATTCAAACACCTTCAAAATGTCTCACATTATCACACATTTGCTATAGTTTAGAAACGGTAATAAAATATGACAAGAAATCAAGAGTGAAACTGTGTCAGAACAAATTCATCTTGATAATGTCAGATAACTTTGATACAAAGGGATGTAACAAAACATGGTTAGGTCAAAGTGTCAAATCAAATTTTTGGTCCCAAATTTGACTGATAATCTGCTGTATGAAGAATTTTTGGGTATAATATGTCAGTTTACTTTATTATGCTAGCCTCACTTACATAAATTAACTAGTGTCCTGTAAGTTTTTGTTTGACTGTATAAATAAATTTAGACCACTTAACTTAGTAATTGCTATCGGGATGTGAAAAAACTTTTAACCAACATGACAAAAAAAGTTTTTGAATCAAATCACCAGCCCTGCCTTTAAAAAAAACTAAACTAATAACTAAAATAAATTTATACAAATGTCTTGAAAACACCTTTATGATAGTTCCCTTGATCTTCTGACATAGAAGAGGTCTTTGTATGCTTAATGAATCCACCAAATTTTCTTAACTTAAAATGTCCTTATTATCAATAAAAAAAAAACATTTATGTAATAACCCTCAGAAAACGGCTCATTTGGATCCGAGGTGCGAGGTGACGTCACACAGGCGCAGTCGTTTGAATAAACGCCGTCTCCAGTGCACGACATCAGCAGTTGTCTTCTCACCATAGGCAACCACTGGCGTTCAGTCGCTTAACGGCTGACACTTTAATACGCTGAATGCGAGTGTCGTGTAGAGTTGTGTCAAAAGCAAAAATAAATTACAATCACTGCCACTATTTTGTCTACACTGGATATAGCATACAGATGCGCTTTCGCTTTCTGACACAGTCCACGTGCTTGAGTCGGTCGTCAATAGGATGTTTGGTTTAAACAGTTCATGTCTTTGTACAAATATCAAAAGGATTCCAGGTCATGTCAGTGGACTGTTCGGACTTCGGAGCATGATGTTTTGTACATGAGGCACAGAGTTCACAAAGAAACATTTGTTGAATGATGTAGTGGTACTAGATCTGATTGCAGCTGCATCACAAACTGTAAGTAAACGGTTTTATAATGCTTTGTCTGGAAATTACCATTTTATTTTGATCATGTTGTCAAAATACTCACATGCAATAGTGAGGGGATGGGGCATTGATATCAAGAGTACATGTCAAAGTACTTGGTGCAATATTTTGTCCTTTTCTTTAGAATGAACACTCTATGAAACTACGAAACAGACCCTTACAAATCAACCTCTAACAAGTTTGACAATTGCACTTGTCTTTTTCTCTCTGCTCCAAACAAAGGCAGCACACAAAATCAACCTCAAACAAACAGACTAATTTCTGCAGCTCCCATGCTATAATTCATCACAATTATAGATAATAATCATGGAAAACCACCAATATGCTCCAATCTCAACAACAATCTTTTCTTCATCTATCCTTTAATAAGCATGGAAATGGCCTGTAACACAGTCAGCCATACAGCCAACATACTTCTTTATGAACAGAGTACAATTTCCAGAATAATCTAGGGGATCATACAAGGGAAAGACACAAGAAAGAGATCAGTATCCACATGATGAGCTGTTAAAACCCAAAGTTTCTGCTGAGACAGAGAGATTCATTTAATGGGCGAAACTCATGCTGTTTTTCTCTAGTAAATGTTCTTTTAAATTACTTTCAAGTTCTCAGTACAGAACAGAATTCTGAGTGTTACACAAACCTCTTCCATAGCATGTCCCAGTGGGCAAAAAGTGGACCTTGAAGCGAGCTGGAAAGGCTTCTAAAAAATGCTAACTATGCCCCTTTTCCCCTCTCCCTCCCCAAAGATTGAGTCCAGCCCAACTTAACCATCCAACCCAGAGCATTCCTGTGTTCTCCAGCCCCTTTAACAAAACACAGTGTGAGAGAGACGTCAAATGCATTAATAACACAACTTTCCACTCAGCTGACCCAGACATCCCTTTTAAGGCCAAGCAGTTCAGATTTCTCTTTTCATTAAGTTCCAAAAATACCTCAAGAACAGAGAGGACGAAAGAAAGGAAGAGAAAACATTTAGCTGCCCGGTTTGAGCTGACATCTCATTGAGAGCGGCCCTTATAAATATATGAGGCGGAAAGGATTTGGAATCAAAAGAAATGTGACAGGTGAGTTCAAATGAAGGATATTTTAACTTTTCTCCTTCTCTTCCACCAGTATAAAAATTCCTGTCCAGGTGCTACATCTTAAATGTTTTCAAATGTTTTGAATTCCTATGTTTTAGGTGCCATCTTGTCCACTTCAAGAGTTGTTAGTGAGACTTATAAACCAATTCAGATGGAGAAAATAATCTATTTTGACTGAAAGAGGAAAGTCTTGTTCCATCCAGTCACACATTATTCCTAATGTTCACATTTGCCCATTTCTCAAATAAATGTTTTTCAGAAAAAGGGAAAACAATAGTCTGAACATCTGCACACAATGTGCGCCATTCCTAGAGGTCATTTCTATTTTGTTATTATGCCTCAAAAGAGCTTTTGTAAAACATTCTTGGAAAACATCCTGAATATGTTTGGCTTTATCTACAGGAAAAACAAAAAGTTAGCTCTGAGATATTACACTGCGTTTTGTGCGGTTTTATCCTAATTCATAGCATCTTTTTGACAGAAAACATCTACAATACTAATAGCTGTAGCTGTATTTTTTTACAAAAGTAAAAAGCAGAGTACGTTTTACCATGCATGAAAGATGGTAAGTGCAGAGTTTTCAGGCTTTAGGCTTGAAATGCCCTTTCAAACTGCAAAAAATTTCCAACCATATGTAAGCTATTACAGAACCCAGGAAAATGTTTACAATCGAGTGTCACAGTAGAAACATGTTTTCTATCAGAGATAAGGGAGAATCGGCCACGAACCAGAGCAGACCAAACGTGCATCAGCCTCAGTTTAACTTTCTTAACGTGTTTGCATAGTTCACAGGTCACAGCTATCCTGCCTCTAATAAAAGATAGCAAAGTTCCGCCGTCCCCGGATAAACCACACTAGAGATGTCTTGAATTAGCTCTGGTGCATCTCTGTATGTGAAAGTCAAGAATGAGACAATGGATGTGTTATGCTGTTCCTTAAAAGGAATATGGTTTTTCAGTATGATGATGAATCATAACCAAGAAACGGATGCAGCTGATACAGTTCTCCGTCTATTTCCCCTTTAATGCTAAGCAGTACTTTAAAAATGCCAGTCAAATGCTAACATGTTCTCATTAGCTTGATATGTGGTGTCCCTCTGGGCAATGTTTTAGGCCCCTTAATTTTTCAACATTTCTTCAACAGATTAAGGGTTTGAAAGTAGTTTAATACAAAAATAAGCTTGTTGCGAGGATGTGTGTAAGATGAATATCACTTAAACATTACCAGTCAAAAGTTTTTGAACAGTAAGATTTTTTTTAAGTCTCTTCTGCTCACCAAGCCTCCAATTATTTGTTCTAAAGTACATTAAAAATAGTAAAGTTTTAAAATATTTGTACCATTTAAAATAACTGTTTTCTATTTGAACATTTTAATTAATGTAATTTATTCCTATCAAAGCTACATTTTCAGCATTATTACCATAGTCTTCAATATCATATGGTCCTTCAGAAATCATTCTAATATGCTGATTTGCTGTTCAAGAAACAGTTCAATATTTAAAACAGTTGATTACATTTTTTCAGGATTCTCTGATGAATAGAAAGGTCTGAAGATCAGCATTTATTTTAAATAAAAAGCTTTTCTAACATTATACACTATACTATTTAGTCAGTATTTTAGATTTAATTTTAGATTTTCAGAATTAATACTTTTATTTAGCAGGGATGCTTTAAATTCATAAAAATTCAGATAAATGCTGTTCTTCTTCTAAACTTTCTATTCATCAAAGAAAAACAATGTTTTCAAAAAAAAACATTTTTTGCACAGCAAATCATAATATTAGAATAATTTCTGAACGATCATGTGACTCGAGTAATGATGCTAAAAATTCAGCTTTGAAAACAGGAATAACTTGCATTTTAAAATATATTTAAATAGAAAACAGTTATTTTAAACTGTAAAAATATTTCCAATTTTTACTGTTTTTTGCTGTACTTTGAATCAAATAAATATAGGCTTGGTACAGGAGAAGAGACTTAAAAAATACAGCAGAAGAGACTTAAAAAAATACTAAAAATGTATGTCCATTTGACACATGCAATGCAAAAGCAACGTAGTGGAATAACTTAAAAATTAACCTTTTTGCCATTAATGTGAGCCTATAGAGGAAAAAAAAGTTTTTTGGGTTATTAGACATCAGGCATTTCTTTTGATAATTGCCATAAAATATAAATATCAAGATTAGGTCAGTTAAAAAGTAGGGGTGTCCTAAAGTTTCAGCCACCAAAAACAGAAAAAGGGTGGAAATTAAGCTAAAAAAGGAAAAAGTTATTTGTATATCTGATCTAAAACAGAAATACTGACAAAAAAGCCGCATTCATGTCAAACGACCCCGGTTTAATCTTACATACATCAGCTTAAACAACCCAAATGGTGAACTTGATGTGAACTTGTGGTTATAATAATGGCCAATACTAACCTAGACTTCTAACCAGCATTATGTCAAAGTGTGGACTTTGGAGGCAGACTTCAAGGCTTGGGCTGGCATTCAGAATAGGGCCCGAGTACACTCAAACAAATGAATGTTGCTATCCTCTATAGAGCACAAACGAATAAAGGTGATGGCAGATGTTCAAGATAAAGGAAAAAAAAAAAATTCTCCTTTCTGCATTCTACTCACAAATTGCAGTAAACACAAGTATTACGAAAACAATGGCTCACTCTTCAAAAATCTGTCAGATGTTTGACAGATGGGTCCATTCAGTGTTTATTCAATAACACTCACTCTGAACTTTATAGTACTGTGTGTAGACAGCAACGTGGCTAAAACGTCAGCTAAAACTAGAGTTCATGCATCAGTGAGAAACAGTGCGGAGGGAGGTAGGGCACAGCCTCTTTCCCTGCCCATGCCTGAACCTCTCTGCTAGACTGGAAATCAGGTCAGCACTGGACCAGAGAATCTCTGCTTGTGTTTCCATGTGGAGGGTAAAAATAGGCAGCGCAGTGCAGGATTAAAAAAAACAACATCCTCACAGCAAATGAAGAGGTGAATGAATCCTTGCTTTAAAAGTACTGGGTATAAACACAATACAGAAAAAAAATCTAAATATTTCTCAATCTTTTTCAGCGTTTCATATTCATGCATTTGTTATGAAATGGTTTAAAAAAAGTGATTTTATATTAAATCGGAGGAGCCATCACTGCTGTTTTCAACATCATAATAAATATTTTGAGCAGCAATCAGAATATTAGAATGATTACTGATTGATGCTAAACTTTCAGCTTTGAAATCACAAGAATAAATTACATTTTTACATACATTCAAATAGAAAAATGTTATTTTAAATAGTACAAATATTTTCAGATTTTACTGTTTTTGCTGTACTTTGGATCTAATAAATGCAGGCTTGGTGAGCAGAAGAGACTTCTTTAAAAAAACATTAAAAATCTTACTGTTCAAAAACTTTTGACTGGTAGTGCAGATTAGCCTTCTAACTACAGTTTTCATTATGTGATCTGTAATCAGCAATGGACTACAATTTGTAAGTACTATACCCAGCTCTGATAGCGAATAACCAGTCTCTTGTCCAGTCCTAGTGATTCATAGACTAAAGTTGGGGAAAAACTTTGTAAGAGGCATATTAGCCTTTTGTAGCACACTAGACTTTACAACACAGGAGAAGGAAGTCAGGACAGTGCATGAGAACCATAAGCCAGATCCCTGATGGAATTCCCCATCTCCACCCAATACAAACACGCACAGGAGCTAATGAACTTAAATATAACCATTTGGTTTTGCAGAGGCAGAGTACTGCAGCTGTCCAGCTGTGTCCAGCGTGCCGTCCCGGATACAGAGAGAACGTTACACCATCACAGGGCATGTGGGCTGCTCTGTATGCATCACTCCGGATCCGCTGAACTATTTCAGGAGACCTTAAGAGATATTTCAAGCACACTCCCACTCTCGAACCAACACTCCTCAACAGCAGCTTGGATACTGTTACACAAAAAACAGGGTCAAAGATCAATGAGGAAAAATTTCCTGACTGACAAGCATTTGAGATGCACGTTAATACCAGGTGTGAACAGCAATTGGTCTCGGTTGACCATTTCCAATCTCATCACCGACACGGATCTTAATACCAGGTGTAAAAATACCATATAAATGCACACCTGCTCTTTAACGCACAATAAACCTTCTGTATTCTGTACACATGCTCAAATGTAAACACGGGCGTGTTTGTGCGCAGATGAGACAGCGAAAGGGTGGGGCGCTTTCGAGGAGAAAAGACATTTGACATCCTTTACAAATGACTTTGAGGGTTTAGAATCTGGTGAGTTCTTCTTACAAGTATTTTCTATGATGTAAAACATCACAGAAGAAGCAGGTCTGAGCAGATCCAAGCACATCAGCAATCCTAGACGCAGTGCAGTACTTGGGATATCAGTTCTGGCTGGGTGCCTCTTTAATACTTAACTGCTGTGAGTTCTTGCATATGAATAGTGGTCAATAATTAAATAATAATAAGATTAAATAATAGTTGAATTTATAAAAATTACCCCGTTCAAATTCTTAATATTGTGTTGTTACCTGAATGATCCACAGCTGGGTTTTTTGTATTGTTTTGTTTTGTTTTGTGATAGTCCATGTGATAGTTTGTCCTGAACCGTTAAACTGCCCGCTGTTCTTCAGAAAATTCTTCCACAAATTCTTTGGTTTTTGTGCATTCATTTGTAGTTGAACCCTTTCCAATGACTGTATGATTTTGAAATCCATCTTTTCACACTGAGGACAACTGTGGGACTCATGCAACTATTACAGAAGGTTCAAACACTCACTGATGTTTCAGAAGGAAACAACGCATTAAAGAGTCAGGGGGTGAAAACTTTTGAACAGAATGAAGATATGCATTTTTTTCTTATTTTGCCTAAATATATACATATATTTAATTTAGTACTGCCCTTCAGAAGCTACATAAGATACTTACATGTTTCCCAGAAGACAAAAGTAAAATTTACCCTGATCTTCATATTCAAAATTAGGGTTGGGCGATATATATCGATTGATATTATGCGCATTTCATCAGTAAAGCTGGTTCTTTGATTAGCGGTAAATCTCCATCACCTGTTTTCAAATAGAGCGCCAGTTTATTCACAGAGCTGTAGATCACTGACAAGCTACGCAATATCGGGTTCAGTTTCGTGGGTGATTCATTGGGGTAGCTTTTCAGTGATCTACGGCTCTGTGAATAAACTGGCGCTCCATTTGAAAACAGGTGATGGAGATTTACAGCTAATCAAATAACCGGCTTTAGTGATGAGATGTGCATGAATTTATCGATCGATATAAATCGCCCATCCCTATTCAAAATTTTCTCCCCTCAGCTCTTAATGCTTTGTGTTTTCTTCTGAAGCATCAGTGAGTGTTTGAACATTCTGTAATAGTTGCATATGTATGCCTTAGTTGTCCTCAGTGTGAAAAGATGGATTTCAAAATCATACAGTCATTGTTGGAAAGTGTTCAAATACACAAAAATGCTGTTAAAAAAAAAAACTTTTGAACAAGGTAATTTTTATAAATGTATCTTGTGGACTAGAGAAAATGGTTAACCTGGTTAAAATTTGCAGACATGGGTCTAGTGTCTATTGTCTACTCTATAGGGTCCATGTGACTAACCTGAATCTCATGCAAAATCTGATGTTTGGATCCCTTTTGAAATCACAGTAATAGATGACGCCTGCAAAAATATATATATATAAAAAAAATGGTCAAATGTGACCACACATGTGGTTTAATCATTTGAGCATTTTCGACTTGATCACAAAACATTCTGGACCTAAATGTATTTTGTAAAATGTCTATACAGTTAAATAAGTCCATAGTTGTTCTGTATGGACAAAAACAGATAATCAAAATACCTTTCTTAGCATTATACAGGTCTGAATTGATACGAGGGAAAATAAATGTTGACAGAATTTTCATAATCCCTTTAAAACCAGGTGTAAACATAGTCCCAGAAGAAGCACTCTCACTTTGAGTCCTGTGGTACTGTGTGAAAATCAGTCCTCAGGGCAGACTGGGACAGCTGGACTGGTTCAGTGTATGTTTGTGTGTGGGAGGAGCTGCTGTAGTCTTCTTGTGTTCACACTTTAACACCTCTTCCTCAAGCTGGATGTCTATCAGCAAGCTCTCCCACTCCCTGACAGCACAAAACTGAAGAGACACTCAGTTGTGCACCAGATCTGGTCCTCCTTCCCCATAAACACCTCATTATATGTCAGTTCACAGGAACACATAGAATTACTGAAAGAGTTTTGTCATTTTTATTTTTAGATCGTGTATACTCTTCCACTGCCATTTTCAAGATGATGTTAATGTCAAGAGGACATTTTCTGGAAGCCAAAAGCTAATCCGCCAATCAACAACCTTACTGTTTGACATTTATGAGACATCTATTTGGTAAAATACGCAACAAATTTCACTTCCTTTTGCATTTAAGAAGTACCAAATCACAGCCTTATTCCCACAGAAAAAGGAGAACAATGTCATGTAAAGTACCAAACTATCCCATAACGTTCCTGTAAACTATGATTTTGTAACAGAACGAAGATCTACTGACAATGTGGTGTCAGAATCTGTCGGTTCATTTGAGAAAGAAAGAGAGAAGATTAAGAGAGGGAACACCAGGACTGAACCGCAGTATTCAATTTAAACCTCAAACTAGTCATTTAGCCTCTCCATAATCCTCAGGCCTGGTGCTAAGTCTGGTAATTACTCTTATTGGACACCGATAACCATCACAAGCGTTTCGCTGCATGCTTCCTCCAAGTGGAAAAGCAATCAGTAGACTGGCAAAACCAGAAGCAGGGCCTGCTCATAAAGTGGAGAGGGAGGGCAGGAATTACAGCGCACCGGCATTCATTGCTTGAGCGTTGTGCAAACTGTCTCCTAACTTTCTCTCGAGCGAGAACTGCCCCTGCCTTCGCTCTCACACAAACACCCACCCATCCTGTTTCAGCTGACAAAGTTCACATGTACAGTTGTATAACCAACAATAACAGCTCATCAGAAATCAACCTTTGGCCGTCTAAGGTTAGAGATGTGAAAAGCCATAGCAGGTCATGAAACACATGAGAGACAGAGAGAGAGATAAGCTACAATAGAAACGGACAAAGAACAACACAAGAGTGTCAGCCGGCTTTTGGCAGAAAGCAATACATCCGGCTCTAGAATGTAGTCCAGATCTCCAGCTGAACATACTCTAGTGCAGTGGCTCTCAGCTGGTTTTGCTTCAGGATGCAGATTTTACAAATGACAGCCAAACAAAGAACCTATATTTAATGGTTAATGTAGCCAGGGACAGGGTTATATTTTCTTTGAGATCATGTAGTCTTGTTGATTTTTTTTGAAGATGAGGGCATCTCAAACATCCTGTCAGTGTTGGTATCTGACTAATTTGTTTGGAAGTCATTATGTTTTTGTTTTTTAAGGAAATTAATACTCTCATTCTTCAAGAATACAGTGACAGTAAAGTTAAAGGAACAGACCCAGCATAGAACAAAAGCAACAACTTTATTTAACAATTTCTTCTTTTCCTTGTCAGTCATTGATGTATGTTCATGACTCAGAAGAGAAAAAATTGTTAAATAAAGTAGTTTTCTTTGCGCACAAAATTTATTCACGTAGTTTCATAAAATACAGTTAAACCACTGGTGGCACATGGACTATTTTAATGAGGTCCTTACTACCTTTCTGGGCCTTGAATGTGGTAGTTACGTTGTTGTCTATGCATGGTCAGCAAGCTTAATTATGCATCTTAATACGTGTTCCAAACATGAACGAAGGTCTTGCGGGTTTGGACGACATGAGGGTGAGTATTTAATGATAGAATCATAGAATCCTAATTGCTTCTTCAAAGCAACTTACAATGTATCAATACAAAGACAAGGCTAGAGCAAAATACAAGTCTAATGCTTAAAAGAATAACTAATTATCAAGTGCCCGTAAACTGTATAGGTATTTAGTTGAGTGGGCTAGTTAACTGTTCATACTAAAACACACAAATCCGTCACTGCTCTGCATTTGAGTCTAGGGCAGGTCATGGCAGGTCCTCTCTGTACTCGTCTTCCCTCTCTTGCTTTATGGGCCCCACCTGCCTAATGTAATGGAGCTTGTATGGGGGTTGCTGTTCTCTCTGTGCTTAGTGTTTCATTTTTCTGTCAGCTCCCCAACCCCCCAACCATCACCACTGCTGCTTACCTGACAAATGAATACTGGTGCGTATACTGTATATGTTAGCAGTGTATTTTTCTTGAGTGAATCTTTTAATTTTAAAAAATCATTCCCGCTCTATTTCACAACTATTTTTTTTTTTTTTACATTTACTGAAGTCTGCCTTGTTTAAGGCATACAACTATAGAAGAACTATATGTAAACAATAGCATCTGAGTATGGGCTGTTAAGAAGCAACATCATTGGTTGGATCTATTGAATGAACACGCCTCCTTTACTGAATGAGTAATTAGTTATGTCCCAAATGACATACTACACATGATGTACTCTACTGTCTAGTTAAGCGTATGATGTGTTTAATAGTCCATCTTCGATTGTCGGAAACTTTGAAATTCACTTTTCTTATCGGAATAATAATATATAAATAATATGGTGTATTCAGCCATTCTACTTATCTGAAATACTTTTTGCAGAACTACAGAAGTATGTAGTAAAGAAGCGTCGACTCACTTATCGCCACCTACTGGCGGAACGATGTTACCTGCAGAAAGAGTCACTGAGCAAATCAGAGCAAACCTTTGGTTAAATGATTAAAAACCTTTGAATCACTGAGATGAAACAAATTTGCGTGTATTCTTAGTTTGGACATGAACATACACTAATGCACAGACTGACAAAACACATGAGGAAAGCATCAGTCTTCCTGACCTCTACTCGACATCCCACTGTAGCACGCAAGTCAAAAATAAACACCTGGTTTTTAGGCCAAGGCAAAAACAGGACTTTCCATTACTAATATAAGCCTAAATATGAGCCATGTAAGGTTAATTGTGCCTGTCACTGTGTGTGAACTCACCTCGCATCTCTAATAAAGGCTGTCAACATTAATAGCCACGGCTTGAAATACATTTTCTATTCGCGTCCGCGGACTCCGCACCAACAGTAGTGCAGGTCGGGACACACACTGCGTCAAAAAAAGCTACACGTTACGATACAGAAATCCAGATTTAACCTGGGATATCTGACAGGCGAACATGAGCTTCATAACTGAAGCCCTTAACATAGTCCCACACCGGAATGAGCTTTATTGCTCGCTTGCTTGTTCGGCAGAAACGTGTGAGAAAAAAACGCCTTCAAGGTTAAGGACAGAGAAAACTGCTTTCTGTAAGAATAAACCTATTTAGACTGTCTTGTAACCGACCCAAATTCCCTCAAAGTCTGCGGTATTGTTCTCAGAGAAAGCGACTTTTCCTGTTTGAAAACTCACAATATTCTTGGGAACGTCTGGTGTACGTGGCGAGGAATTTAAATCGGTCTGACATTTCAGTGCTAGCGCGCAACAAACAAAGTGCAGATCGAGCTTAAATGCTGTAAACGTAAACTTTATGGAGTTTCGCTACATAGTGCAATGCTGCTGACGTAGAACGTCTCAATCAGAATACAGAGGGAATCTCTGGTGGTTCAGCCCCCTAAAAAACACATACTCGATTATGTTTTAGTTACTGCTCGGCTACTAAACATCCGCTGTTCGGAAAGTCCCGGATAAGTTTACTCCCGCATCCCTACGACGCTTTCATTCCTACATCAGTCACAAAAAAATAGCTCGACTAAAATCGCCGCAGTCCAGCTTATCGAGCTTCTCCGCTGCAGAGAACAGGAGGGGGAGGAGGGTGGCAAAGTTGCCGCAGTTTGGAGTTGTGTCTAGGGGGCAAGATTCCACCATTCAGCTCCCCTGCCACTAAACTAGCTTAATAACCCCGCTTCGGTTTTCTCTTACCTTCAGAACCGGTAGAAGAAGAACGGTGACAATTTTTCGGAGGTAACGTTAGCTCTCTGGAAAGGCAAACTACTCAGTCGCGTTTGACTTTTTAAGGATGAATAGAGCAGCTCTCAGCAGGGTCCTCGCTAGTTCCTTCTCTCTCACCCCCTCCCTTGCGCCGCAAGATCAAACCATCACATTCCTTCGAGATCCAAACAATGAAAAAGGTGGGTTTTCCTTTGCCAAGAAAGACCCACCCCTAGACCGACTACGCCGCCTGTGACCGCAGAAAGAACGCCCTGCTCGGCTAATACGGTCCCGCCTTCCCCGATGAGGGAAAGAGCGACGGGTCAGGCAAGCGCTGAGCTCTAGAGGAAGCTTGAGGAATAACGGAAACCCAGTTCACAAGCAGAAACTATTTTTTAGCACTACAATTAATAAAGGAGTTAAACATTTTTAAAAAAATGTCAATAAACACAAAAATAAATACAAAATGTAAACAAAAACAACATGACGTCGGCAATATTCTCTGTATTAAATAAATGTGTGACGTCACTGCAAAAAGTGAGCAATATCCATTCCACTATCAGGCAATAAAAACATTGAAGCAATTACTTTTAGCTAACAAATAGTTTATATGACTATATATATTTTTTTATTATTATTCTCACTAACAAATTTAAATTACTAGATATATATTACTATTTAAAATTACTGTTTTCTATTTTAATATATTTTAAAATCTAATTTATTCCTGTGATTTCAATTAAATTTAATTTTAGCATCATTACTCCAGTCACATGATCCTTCAGAATATTATTATTATTATTATTATTACGTTGAAAACAGCTGAGTTTCTTTGAAGAATAGAAAGTTCCAAAGAACAGCATTTATCTGAAATAGAATTTGTAACATTATAAATATCTTTATCATCACTTTTGATCAGTTTAAAGGTATTCATTTCTATAATTTATTTCCCAAATATATGCACTGTCTCCAGGATTATGAATGGTAGTGTATAATGTTACAAAAGAGATTAAAAATCTTACTGTTCAAAAACTTTTGACTGGTAGTGCATATTTAAGTAAATTATAATTATATTAATTAGTGCACCATGCTAGAAAAAAATAATAATATTACCACCCCAGACATAGTGACAACAACAACAATAAAATAAATTTACCTTTTTTTTTTACTAACTTTAACTAATTTAACTAATTTAACTTTACTAGTTTGTTTAAGTCATATCTTCATTATTATTTGTTTCTGTATGTTGTGCTTGCAAAGCAAAAACTTCATTTCAAAAAGAAATGTATTACCATTAACATATATAGAATGGCGTGATATTAGGTGTCTCAAACTCTTACAAAAGTAGTGGTCAGAAATAGTTCAAACTCTGCTGAAAAGGCAGCAGTCCAATAGAAAGTTGACTTCCTTGGGTTTCCAAAGCAGGATATGAACCAGCATCTGATTGCTGGTTTACAGCCTCAGCCCACAAGCTACCACCAAAATCACAAACACCCTTATATTTTTAGGACCCACACTGTTTTAAGTTGCATTCTTTTTACTCTTCATTAGAGTAATTTCAAAGCAATGCATTGTGGTTTCTCATTAGAAAAACAACTCTCTCCCTCAGTCCGCTTTTTTGGTAGATGCTGAGATGAAAGAAGGCGTGACACTGTTATTTTCAATGGTGAATACAGTGCAAACATATTATATCCACTCCAAATGCACGCAGTCCTGTTTTTGGTCCAAAAAGAACGGAAAACATTTAATTCTGAGAGCAACAGCATGTTAGTGCGGTGGCCAAGTTTCATCCTAGTTCTGCAATTTACTATTTAAGCACTCAGCGAACTCAGTGAACCAGGCGTACATTTAGTATTATTACAACATGAAAAGTGCATAAAAAAGTTAACTCTGCCCACCATGGTAAAGCAAACACCCTCAGACTGTAGTCCACAACCAGACCTAGACTGGTATTTACAACTCCATGTACTGTATGGACTAGAATAGACAACTAGAATAATTAAATTTTGTTTTGTTTCTTTCAGCGTATTTAAATAGGACAAGAGTGACTCCAATTATGTCAAATGTTTATATATTAAGTCAGTAGACATCAATGAACCAAGCTCACTTCGTCACAGTCCAAGCTTCATATATACTCTGTTCAAGGCAGTTAAAATTACTCTTTCCAGTGGCAGTGATCCTGAATAAGCACATGGCAGAAATAAAAATCTAAAAACAGCCTAGTTGCCTCAAAGTGGCTTTAGTGCACCAACCAATAGTTACACCTGCCATAGGATAATCTTCACCATATGACTTTGATCTGCCTGTTTTAGGAAAATGTTACTGTATTTTATTTCTTTTACATTACATTTTCACATTCAGCAGATGCTTTTATCTAAAAGCAACTTACAAAGAGGACAATGGAAGCAATCAAAATCAACAAAAGAGCAATAACATGCAAGTGCTATGACAAGTCTTATTTAGTCTAACGCAGTACACATAGCAAGTTTTTTTATTATTATTATTATTATTATTATATGATAAATAAAAAGAAAATATATAGAATAAAAAAGAAAAAGGTAGCTAGTGTTAGAGTCCTTCTTTTTTGCTTTTTAGCCAATTCTTGATAATGGCTAAGGACTCTGTTCGGATTGATTCCACCAGGAGGGTACATTTAATGTGAAAGTCTGTGAAAGTGATTTTGTGCCTCTTTCAGATGGCACAATAATGTGCCATTCACTTGCAGAACAGAAGCTTCTAGAGGGCACATAAGTCTGAAGTAATTAATTTAGGTAAATGGGTGCAGAGCCCGTGGTGGTTTTGTAGGCAAACATTAATGCCTTGAATTATGCAAGCAGCTTTTGGTAGTCAGTGCAAACTGATAAAGAGACGTGTAGCGTGCATACTTTACAGCACATTAAAAACTAATCTTGCAGCTGCATTCTGGATTAATTGTGAAGGTTTGATAGAACTAGCTGAAAGACCTGCCAAAAGAGCAATGCAATAATCCAGCCTGGATAGAATAAGAGCTTGAACAAGGAGTTGTGAAGCATGTTCCGAAAGAAAGGGCCTGATCTTCCTGATTTTGAAAAAAGCTAATCTGCAGGACCAGGCAGTTTTGGCAATGTGGTCTGAGAAAGTCAGCTGATCCTCAATCACAACTACAAGGTTTCTGGCTGTTTTTGAAGGAGTTTTGGTTGATGTGCCTGAATGGTGAAAATGTGATGAAACAATGGGTTTGATGGAACCATAAGCAGTTCTGTCTTGGCAAGGTTGGGTTGAATATTATGGTCCTTCATCCAGCAAGAAAAAGCTGAAGAGAAGTGGTCCAAGACCTGAGCCCTGAGGCACCCCAGTAGCTAGATGTTGCGACTTGGATACCTCAACTCTCTAAGATACCTTAAGGACCTGTCTGACTCTGTCAGTGTAAATCTAGGCTAAAGACCCATCTCTTTAACCTGGCTTACACATAACACATTAACACATTTCTATAATTCAAATCCGTTAAAGGATTGTTAGGCTGCATTAATTAGGTCAACCGGAACCGGGAACACTTCCCATAACACCTGATGTACTCGTTGCATCATAAGAATGGCATCTACGCTAATATTAGTCTGTCTCTTGCTTATTCTGAGGTCATCGTTGCCACTCAGATCCAGTCTGTATCCTGATCAGATGGTCACTGCAGTCCCCTGATCCAGTCCGTATCCAGATGGTGGATCAGCATCTATAGGCGACCTCTACAGGTACAAATTGCTTGTTCGTTGGTCAGAGGAGAACTGACCCCCCGACTGAGCCTGGTTTCTCCCAAGGTTTTTTTCTCCATTTCTGTCACCAATGGATTTTTGGTTCCAATGATTAACTCCCTTTAACTGAAAATTGTTTACTGTTTCTTTTTGCATTATTGATACGCTACCTTCCTATTTGATACTGTAAAGCTGCTTTGACACAATCTGTATTGTAAAAATGTGCTATATAAATAAAGGTGACTTGACTTGACTTGAGAGGTAAGATTCTAACCACTGGAGTGTGGTTCCTGAGATGCCCTTTGCCAATAGGATTGACAGGAGGATCTGGTGGTTAACTGTGTCAAAAGCAGTGGACAGATCCAGCAAGATAGGTATTGATGATCTGGAATCCGCTTTTGCCAGCCTTAGGGCTTCAACAACTGAGAGCAAGGCAGTCTCAGTGGAATGTTCACTTCTGAAACCAGACTGGCATTTATATATCTATTCATGTTGTATGCATCAAACATTAGGTTAGCAGGGATGCCATTTAGGATACAACAATACTAAGTTTGAAGTAAATTACTAGCAACATTTGTACACGGGCCATTCTACAGAATTGGTGCAAACTGCTGTACCACAACCAAAAGTGTGAGTAGATTTGTATCATTTTGAGGTAAATGCTGTCAAAAGTCTGAAAAATCCGTAACTTTAAGGAACGTCACCACCAAACACCATTTTTCCTGCAATTAAGCACACTTTTGAGGAGTCATTCCATAACATTTAGTTTTTATAAGTGTGCCACTGTTTAGAACATAGGTAACCATGTGATTAGCATCTTTGAGCTAGGTTCAAAATAGGTATCTAAAATTGTTTTGGGTGTTATCCTAGTTATCATAGTTTCAGTAGTGACAAAAGGGAACACATAATCATTTATTTGGGGGAAATAAACTACATTTTAGTGCAGTTATGGAAATGTTTTAGTATTTTAGTATGTTTTAGTGGTGTTTTAGTATGTGTACAATTCTGTAATGTGATGTGGTCGCTACCAAAGAATTACTGTCACTACTGAAAATGTGCAGTCATGACCGAAAACATGGGATGTTTTTTCAAAAATAAAGTATATTGAATTATCAACTAAGATGTTATTGGTTTTATTATAGTTTTTGGTTCAATGTATTGTCAAACTATTGAATCCTTAACTTTGAAATCAGTATGATCAACTGTTTGCCTTTTATAATATATATATATATATATATTCAAAATACAACAAATCTTATAAATTACACTTGAAATATTGTTAAAAATGTAATTGTTATTGATTTACCTTTGAAACATATTTACAATGTAGATAAGCTAAATATTATTAAAAAAAGCTAAATATTAATAGGTAATATAACCCCTTCAATTAAATTATTATTACTGTGTTTCTGTCAAATTTAGGGAGAGGACAAATATTCCAAAACTTTCTGAAAATACAATATGAGTATTAACTGCACTTTTTTGGAAAAAGACATGTTTTTAAACTCTGATTTTGGACCAGTTCTGTAAAATGGCCCATATATCAAGATAAAATAGCAATATTTTCTATTGCTATTTTTTATCTGCACATCGGAACAGCTGCATTTTTGCTTGTGAGTTTGAATGTCAAGAGATAAAGCACAAGTGGCTTTCAGATCTCTCACTCCCACACAAGCTGTCATCGGTTAAATCAAAACAAAGTCCTTCACTCTTTAATTATTTTTGTATAAGGCCACTGCATGTCACAGCAGGAAAAGCTGTAGGTGGAGAGAACATCACAAGCTCACACTTTGGCGAATGGTGAGCTAAATATATGGGAAAATATGCTCTTACATAACACACTAGACACTTTGTCATATGACCACCCCACTTATTTAGGTTAGTGCCTTGCCCAAAGAATATACAGTTAGTACATTTTATACTTTGCTTGCAAGTTGGAGTTACTTTGTATAAAAAAAATCTGTTCTGATGTTAAATCATTTAAAAGAACAGCCTCAGCCATATGAAATGTATGCTACAAAAGCATGGCATGCTGGGACATGCCCACCAGTGTGTCACAACACCACAGAGAAGTTTGCTGTTCTGACTCTTTCTCTTGTGCTGGTATATTTTTCACTCTCCCCCACATTCAAATGCGGGCTTGCAGATGTTAAGAGAAGAGATTTATATTGAGCAAAACAGTAATCATGTTTTATTTTTTATTTACATGGGCACTTACACAAACTTTTTTATCTTAAGTGCAGAGTTGTGAATCATCCATAGCACCTGAAAACTCTGAGAAGTTTCTACGCATCTTAAAACTAAGCCAATTAGAATTTAGAGTGAAAACAGACATTAGAGACTTTGTCTTGTCTTTCTCACTATTGTCAGCAATGCCATCCCAAAACGTATGCAAACCATGTTGTTATGTCATCTAATTGTGAGGGGCTGTATGCAGTGAATGGTGTTTCAGCTTCTTTTGGAATGTGGCTCAGTCCATCTCCACAATATCGCATGAAACCTTTGGGCTGCAGGCCAACATTCCCCAAAGAGCACCTGGGTGCATTTGCCCCATCTCTTTCCCAGATTCCAGCTGCAGGACCTGCCCTCTGTAAGGAATGATTGAGGCTTTAAGAAATGCAATGAAAATGATGGTGTGTTGCCCAGACAGAGTGCATTTTAAAAGTATTCACTCAATAAAAGTGACATAGCTGCTGAGTTATGTGAAATTCCAATTTTTATGATACAGAATGTAGCTAATACAGAGTAACTTAAAGAGTTAACTCGCATATTTTGTTGATTATCGCTGCTGAATATGGTCAATTATTGTCATGTTTTGGGCTGTACTAATCGGTCAGACCAGGAAAAACATTTGGAGTAGACTGGCAAAAGTTATAACTAATCAAAGAGAAGAGTGCAAAAATCTGTCTGAGGAACAAAAGGCTAGTGGTTGGACAAACTGAACCAGGGCAAGAATCTTGACAACATTTGTGCTTGTTCTTATCATTTCCAGTCAGGTAAGTGAAATATTAGGCTAATAAATTAATACTGCTCGTACATATCTTTACCACATATTACCTTTAGTTTGTCAAAATATCGCACCCTTTCCTGCTTACTGTCCTTCCACATGTTTTTTCTGTGGTTTACGCAGCATAAATTAGCAAAACAACATATTCACACTGAAAAAAAAAAGACATTTTTTAAGTAGAAGTTAAGTATGGAATTAAGTCAAATCTACTTAACTAAGTTAAGTAAAATTAGCAAAGGAAGTAAGTAAATTTGTAGTTAGAGTTTGATGAGTAATTTCTACTATTTTAAGTTTACCCTGTAGTCCTCAAGTACAATTCACTCTGCCACTGTTTGTAAACTTTACTTAAACATCATAGCACTGTTGACTCAATGTAGTTACTGACCAAATGAACACAGAGACCTCATGATACACAATGGGCCTCATTCATGAAACTTGCGTAAATGAGTAAAGGTGCGTTCACGCCATATCAGAATTCCAGTAATTACGAGATTCCAACTTTTAAAAAGCATTCACGTCCTCGTAGAACTCATAATTACAACTTGTGAACTATGAGTCTTTTGAGAGCTACGTCTTGTACCACATGACCACTGTACCACCTGACCAACAGCCTTTGTTTAGGTGTTGATAGCGTTGCCATAGAAAAGCATAATTCCGAGTATGAGGACGCGAACAGCTTCGTGTTGTCATCTTGAAATTACGGTAATTCCCAAAAACTCAACTCTCTATTCACAAACGTTTCGTAAACGTCCAATTTCATAGTTAAACGTGTATGTTCATGAATTCCAATCTTAACTAAATAGTGTGCTTACAATTAGTATAATCCCTGCCTATAATTACAGCTACAAGAACGTATTGGAATATTCTGGTCTACTTTCTCAGGTTTGGCTTTAATATATTGCATAAGTGCAAAAAAGATTAATAAGACATGTGCCTAGCAATACATTTTCAATACTGGTGTCCAACAAAGAGTTTTTAGGCAGTTGAAAAAATGCTCTTCTTAAAAAGACCAGCTGGTGGCACTCGAAAACGCTTTGGTGGCACGGCGTTTTTCCAGCTGAGACGCTTTGGTTGCTACGATTCCGGCAGCAAAACATATTACTAGTATCTCACTGTTAAGAATTTTACTTAATTACCAAAAAACCTCCTCTATTTACAACTGGGACTGGTTAAAAAGTGATAGTGACGAGTGCTGTGCTTTACAGCTATCAAGTCAGCTACAGAAAAAATAAATAAATAAAAAGTGTCACCAGTTTGCCAAAAAGAAAAAAAAAAGTTTTATGCACCATTTACACGTGGTAGGGAGCAGGTGTAACTAACATTTTGAAAATACTAAAATTTTCATGAATTTCAATGTTTATGTCAGAACAGCTTTACGAACGATTTACACAAAAATTAGTTCTGCTCGTTTTTCATGAATGAGGCCCAATGACGGTAACAATCAGTGAATAGTTTTAGAGTATGAATAGGTCATTTTGAGTAGAAAATGAACTCTAGATGTTACAAAAGTTACTTAACCTAACAACAAAAGCAGCCATAAAACAGTGTAAATACAAAATCTCAAAAACAGCAAAAATTAATTATGCATGCCCTAGTGCATGATGGGAACAACGGGGTCATGACTTTGATATTTAGGTGCATTCCGATTGACAGGGTCGGATGGAACACACCTTTAAACAATCTTTGTAAAAATAACAAACAATTCTAAGTAAAATATACTTAAACATTCAACATTTAAATTCTACAAGCTTAAACTGAGCACTAACATTGAATTGACAATTACTAACATAATTGACAAATTATTAATAATTTTAATTTCTTTTTTGTGATGCTGCTTTGAAATAATCTGTACTATATAGCTACATAAATAGATGTACCTTCTATTTTACACTGAAAAAATGAACATAACAGGTCTTTGAAATTACAAAAATGAATCATGTTTATACAACACAATTCATTTACATTTCTATTACATATTTTAATTAAGCAGATTTCAATTGTTCATTTTGAGTGTTGAATGTAAACATTTCTCTCATGTTGATTAAGAAATGAGAGATTCAGCAGCCAGCAGTCTCCTGGCCTCAGTTCAGCAAATTGTTTTGTATATATATATATATATATATATATATATATAGTTTTTTTTTTTTTTTTTTTTTTCAAGTACATGTTGGCATTCATGGTTCCCTCAATGAACTGTAGCTCCCCAGTGCTGGCAGCACTCATGCAGCCCCAGACCATGACACTCCCACCACCATGCTTGACTCTAGGCAAGACAGACTTGTCTTTGTACTCCTCACCTGGTTGCCACCACACACACTTGACACCATCTGAACCAAATAAGTTTATCTTGGTTTCATCAGACCACAGGACATGGTTCCAGTAATCCATGTCCTTAGTCTGCTTGTCTTTAGCAATCTGTTTGCGGGCTTTCTTGCGCATCATCTTTAGAAGAGGCTTCCTTCTGGGACGACAGCCATGCAGTCCAATTTGATGCAGTGTGCGGCATACGGTCTGAGCACTGACAGGTTGACCCCCCAGCCTTTCAACCTCTGCAGCAATGACATATGTCTATTTCCCAAACACAACCTCTGGATATGACGCTGAGCATTGGCACTCAATTTCTTTGGTCGACCATGGTGAGGCCTGTTCTGAGTGGCATTCACACCTGAGACCTTGTAACACTAACAAGGCACATGACACCGGGGAGAGAAAATGGCTAATAAGCCTTTTCCACAAAAATCTGAAATTGCGTCAGCGCAGGGTAAAGTTAATTCCGTTACAGATCGGAGACTATAAAATTAGTATGCCCTTTTCTCAAATAATGCTTCTCACCTTTTCTGCTTTGTCTGTTTGCCAAGTTGTTGTTATATAATCAATAAAGAAATAACATTTTACTTGTTTGTAATTTATATGGCCACTCAGACCCTCACTCATCCAGATAATATGCTCAGCATAGCACCGGATAGTTTCTGTTCTGCATCTCCTGTACATTTGAGTGTATTATCTCAATTTACTCAGTCATTTCCCTCGCATCACCACATCATAATAAATTATGACAGCATTTATATCCAGATACACATTTTACCAGGAATAAATTAAACAAATTAAAACAAACACACAAAATTACAAAAAATTATACAAACACACAGTTCGCCGGCAGGTGAGAGTGCTTCCCATCTGCTGAGACAGCTGGACTGTGATAAGATCCTGAGGATTGAGGGTTCTTATAATCCAAAATATAACTCACACAATAACAAACACATGCTATTCTTATACTGTATTATCTTAGGTGGATATGTATAAAAGAAAGTGCAAGTATAATGATAATAAGAGAATTACAAACAATGTTAAAATAGTTTTAGAGTATGGCATGCCACACTGCAGAACACGGCTTTATTATATAATAATAATAATATATATAATAATATATATAATTAATGTTTAAATGGAACACATTTGCTGGAAATATGCCATCGGCAAGAAGATGGGGGAAGGATCATACGGCTCCGTGTATGAAGGGACCCGCAGAGGACGGCCTTCAGGTGGCGATCAAAATCACAGCAAAGATGGAGAACGAGCCGTACCTCGGCCTGGTAAGTGAACTCTGCTCTCTGTGTCATTTCTCAGCCATTGTTTGCAATTTATAACATTAATGTGAATAATCCAACCATTTTACCATCATAAAAACTTTGCCTGACCATTCCAGACCAGTATCTCTAGAGGTGGCCCTGACAGTTCTGGCCAATCAAGGCCCGAGCTGTCACCACATTATAGAGCTACTGGACTGGCAGGACCATCCTGACAAGTATTTCATGGTCCTAGAGCGGCCCTCACCCTGCATGGACATGCATGATTTCGGGCTGCATTATGAAGGCCTCTTCAGTGAGGGGGTGTCCCGTCATATCTTGCAGCAGGTCATCAATGCTGCTGTCGTGTGCTGTACCCGGGGGGTCCTCCATCGCGATATCCTGTAAGGGCCACTGCAGAAATCATTCTGAAAGCCTCCATAAAGGTTCCTGACTCTGCTGCTCCAGAACCTGCAAAGGTCAGAGAGAACTAAATTAAAAGCACCACAGAGATTACCTGACATGGTACCTTTTCAGACCTGCCCTGGTCTCAAAGCTTCTTGTCCAGGCCTGAAGGTCCCTGCTGCTGCAACCCCAGAACCTGCAATGGTTTCAGAGCTCTGTGTTATAACAGCTACAGTCTGAAAGCTGTAGCGCATCATGTGTGCCACAAATGTTCCTCTCTGGATGGTGTTGAGATTCAAGTCATGGTTGCCAAAAAACCTCCAACCAAGGCTGCCTCAGTGTTTCCTGCAATAACCTCAGCCAGAGCTGATGTCTAAAGATGCTCCAGTCCCAGAGCACCTCACGGAACCTCCCTGGTCCCAGAGGTTCCTGCTAAAGCGGCTCTGGCCCTAGAGGTTTCTGTCTCGACTGCATGAGAAGATCCTCTCTCAACCCCAGTGTAAAGTGAAAACTAAGTGAAAGTCAAGAAAGGTAATAAAAACATTGTTAAAATAGTCTATGTGACATCAGCGGTTCAACCTTAACTTTCTATGTTAAAATTAAACAAAAATAACAGCTTTATTCAACAATTCTTCTCCAACAAGCAACCGTCTTCCACCAATATGGAGAGTACAATGACGCATGCGTGTGCTTTCCTCTTCTCATAAACAAGGCACAGCGTGTTCTACGTCAGCAGCACCACACACATATCAGACAGCATATAGAAAAGAGGTGCGTCTTTTAACGGATTGGTGCACTGCAAAAGGTCTTCAGCTAAACACCACAAAAACTAAAGAGGTTATCATTGATTTTAGGAGAAATGGGGGAAATTTCATGGACCACTAACATCACAGCACTGACAAAGAAAGCTCAGCAGCGTCTCCATTTTCTGAGAGTACTCTGGAAAAGCGGGCTGGAACAGAAGTTACTGGTATCCTTCTATCAGTCCACCATTAAGAGTGTGCTTACGTACTCCATCATGGTGTGGTATGCTGGGAGTTCAGCAGGGGACAAGAAGTCATTACAGAGGATCATAAACTTAGCTTAAAAGATCATTGGTTGCCCTCTGCCCTTTCTAGACTAGATCTCTAGTTCCCAGTGCCTCATGAGGGCCGGGTCCAATGTGTCAGACAGCTTCCACCCAGCCCACCATCTATTTGATCTGTTGCCCTCAAGTAGGCGCTACTGATCAATTAAAACTCGAACCTACAGATTTAGGGACAGTTTTTTCTCATGGGCCATTAGGACACTTAATAATCCAACAACAAATTGATTATTGATGGTTAAAGCTGTTATTTTTGTTTTCTTTGTTTTCAGATAATAGTAAGTTTATAAATGTCTTGTTGTTTTTAATCCATTGTGATGATACATCAAGTATATATGCTCTGATATTCTATGTAATTTCTTCATGGATTTCTTAATGTATTGTTTGTTAAACTTAATGCAGAATTTACATTAGTTTTGTAATTCTACTCTGACAACCAAGTTGTTTTCATTATGTATTTGTGTTTGAATACACCGCTGATGCAGCATTTAAAGTGTCTTTGTTTTGATTTACTGTGAAATCAATTCACAGCAGCTGTGCTCAGTCCTCTATTTTTCAAAGTTTGCAGTTTGACAACTCAATATAACAAAACTTAACTACCAACTCTTGCTTTTTGCCTGTGTTGTCAGTGCCAATATAAATTTTTACATTTAGTATTTACACACACATACTTGAACATGTCTACAATACATTTGTATGAAGTTAACTAAGTTAGGTTTACACAAGTGGTACCAGAGATATAATGAAATTGCTTTAGAGCTGAAAATACCTTAAAGGAACACTCTACTGCGTTCGCACTTTTAGCATAGATAAACCGTTAGCATCTCGCTCAAAAATGACCAAAGAGTTTCTATATTTTTCCTATTTAAAACTTGACTCTTATGTGGTTACATCGTGTACTAAGACTGGCAGAAAATGAAAAGTTGCGATTTTCTAGGCTGATATGGATAGGAACTATACTCTCATTCTGGTGTAATAATCAAGGAACTTTGCTGCAGTACCATGGGTGCAGCAGGCGCACTGATATTACACCACGCCTGAAAATAGTTCCCAGCTATTTTACTTTTAGCTTAGTAGCTTAGTGGCTTAGTGCCGGTCACAGTGGAAGTTACCTAGCTGGGAGCTATTTTCAGGTGCCTGCTGCACCCATGGTACAGCAAGTTCCTTGGTTATTACACTGGAATGAGAGTATAGTTCCTATCCATATCAGCCTAGAAAATCACAACTTTTCATTTTCTGTCGGCCTTAGTACATGATGTAAAGAGTCTAGTTTTAAATAGGAAAAATATCGAAACTCTTAGGTCATTTTTGAGAGAGATGGTAACGTCTAATAGTGTTGTAATCAAGACCACCTAAATCAAGACCAAGTCGAGACCAGAGTGTGTTGAGACCAAGACTTTAAGGGTTTTGAGACCAAGACAAGACCAAGGCAGGGCGTGGCCGAGTCGAGACCAAGACCGACCAGCACTCCTCAAATTAATTTGAAAGATCCACATTTACTGTGAAATGTCTTGAAAAAATAATAAAAAGTCATTGCAGTGGTGAATTTTCCTTTTAAATTGGTAAACATATACATGTACAAGCTAAAAACAACTTAACCATCTTTATTCAACACTTATTGTCTGTTTTATTATAAGACTAACATATTACTATTTTGCTGTAAGAAAAAAAGCAAAACATTCAAAATTTAAAATGTAGAAAATTGTAAATACCCAAGATGTACACTGGGTGTCAAATGTTTAGAATAATTAAGATTTTTTAGTGGTTCTGAATGTTCCTTTTGCCCACCAAAACAGCTTTATTCAATAAAAATACAGTAAGACATTAATACTGTACAATTTTATTACAATTTAAAATAATTCAAAATTATTCAGTAATAATAATTAAGTATTTAATAATAATTGAGCTCTAAATCAGCATATTAGAATGATTTCTGAAGAATTGTGTGACTGGAGTTACGATGCTGAAACTTCAGCTTTGATAACAGCAATAAATTAAATTTTAAAATTTATTAAAAGAGAAACCATTTATTTAAATTGTAATAATGTGTCACAATATTTTACACACAAATTTTACTGTATTCCTGATCAAATAAATACAGCCTTGGTGAGGAAGAGACTCATTTCAGAAATATGAAAAATCTTAATTATTCTAAACTTTTGACTTTTAACATATTTATGAAAACTGCTCTCTTTCTTTTGTGTTGCTTAATTATGTAACATTATATAAATATTATCATACACAAGTACAACAGTAGCTTAACAATAGAAATCAGTATAGAAATATGTTATTTAGGCTATTGCTTTCATAAGATTTAGATCCAATCTCATGATGTTCACAAAGACAGTGCACTTGTAATTTAGTGATATCCACACAGTCGTGGTCTTGACTGGTGTTGAAGTAAAATCCTGAGTCCTCTTAATCTGAGACCAAGACAAGACAGAGTCCAAATGCAGTCGAGACCGAGACAAAACCAAGACCATCAAAAATGGTCTCAAGACTCAAGTAAATAAGTCAGCTCTCCTCTGACCAACATACAAGCAGTTTATACCTGTAGACGTGGTCTATATGTGCTGACCCACCATCTGGATACGGACTGGATCAGGAAACTCCAGTGACCATCTGATCAGGATACAGACTGGATTTGACCTCGGAATAAGCAGGACACAGACAAATATTAGCGTAGATGCCATTCTTCATATGATGCAGCGAGTGCATCAGGTGTTTTGGGAAGTGTTCCCGGTTCCGGTTTGACCTAGTTAATGCAGCCTAACAATCCTTTAACGGATTTCAATTTTAGAAATGTTTAAATGGGCTATGTGTAAGCCAGGTTAAAGAGATAGGTCTTTAGTCTAGATTTAAACTGACAGAGTGTGTCTGCCTCCCGAACAGAATTAGGTAGACGGCTCCAGAGTTTTGGCGCTAAGTAAGAAAAAGATCTGCTGCCTGCAGTTGATTTTAATATTCTGGGTATTATCAGATTGCCAGAGTATTGAGAACGCAGTGGACGTGAGGGACTATAATGTGATAAGAGCTCGCTCAAGTACTGAGGAGAAGTACCATTGAGGGCTTTATAAGTAACTAGCAAGATTTTAAAATCAATACGATATTTAATAGGGAGCCAGTGCAGTGTTGACAGAACTGGGCTAATATGCTCATACTTTCTGGTTCTAGTAAGGACTCTAGCTGCTGCATTTCAGACCAGCTGGAGTTTGTTTATTAAGCGTGCCGAACAACCACCCAATAAAGCATTGCAATAATCTATCCTGGAGGTCATGCATGCATGAATTAACATTTCTGCATTTGACTTTGTCTGTAATGTCTGTGAATATTGTTAATATCTCTGGGTAAAACTAGCTAACGTTAGAGTTAGTGAGTCTATGCTAACGTAAACCTCAGCTAACTCCTGTCATGTACAATGTAGGTCAAAAACACATAAACGAAGGTCTGCATTTCAGTGCCTCTCCATATTAAATTTAAAATAAAATAATAATAATTAAAAATGTAAAATAATTAATCTTAAATTGCGGTACATGAACGTTGATCCTGGATGTTGTCATCTGTGATCATGACGACCGTAACATGAGATTTTTTCCATTTGCATTAGGGGAGAGTGGGGTGATTTGTGCCAGGGGGGAAGTAGTTCCACCCCTTGTTTCTGGAAAACCATAGAAGAAATTGGTCATATGACCACATAATTTTGAAAAGCCATCCATTTTATCCTCATTATCATTTCATCCTCCAAATAAGAGAGACACATGGCATGAGAGGTAACACATTTTAGCTCAAAAAACAGTTTTTTTCCCTTTCAAAGTAAAATTTCTATGATTAAGGTTTTTTGATTGTAGTGTCTGAAAAATTATAGACAGGTTTGAAAACATTTCACACATGTTTTAGTGCTTTAGCAGGCTACACAATGAGTCTATACAGTTAGCATGTTGTTAGCTCTTAACTGATGGATCATGCTAGTTTTTCAAACTTGTAGGTCTGGGGTGATTTGTGCCAAAGGGCCTGGGTTAAGTTGTGCCAGTGGCACAACTCCCCCTCACTTATGATTATTTTCAACATATTATTAATTTGTAATTGTACATTGTACTCTTACATTTTAGCACTTAAACTATGTGACATTCTTAATTTTAGACCAAAACCCATCATGCCTACATACTCTCAGGGGATAATCTGGAGAAGTGAGGAGATGGGCATGCCTCATCAGTGTTTGACTTAGGCCTACCTGCCATTAGTTTAATTTAGCTAACATTGATTTCAGTTTTGAGTTTGCACTGTTATTAGAGATTTATTAAGTTTTTAAGTGGCCTAAGTCACAATAGGATGTTTAGAAATTAGCCTAGTCACTTTATTCTTATATGTTAGATAACTAACAGACAGCATTCTATGTATGTCAACAGGCATCATGAAATGATTCACAAATATCATATATTGTCTACATATATTGTTTTTTGTGTTTTCCCAATAACTACAAAATATGACTTATTCCAACTGTTTAATAGTATGACAACATCTAAATAAACCTTAAATTAATTTTGTATTGAATTTGTCTTGCTTTCATGTAGCATTACAGTTCATAACATTAAAATGTTCTGTTTTGCTTCTGAAATCACTGGCACAATTTACCCCAACGTATTCCCCCAAAGGCACAACTTACCCCACACCAGGGGCAAGTTGTGCCACGAGACCACTTTTTTCCCAAAAGCTATATTTCTGAAACAATTTATTTCAGATCCAAAGTTATTGTTCTTAGGGATGTACCACATCCTGAAATATATGTACATCCTTAAGTTGAAGGCATTACTGTCATGGCCTCACTTTAAAGTCACTTTGAGTAAAAACTGGCACAACTTACCCCACTTTCCCCTACAGATAAATATTGTTACACACCATTTTTATTTTTAAATTATTTATATATCTCCATGGCATATTAAAGCCCATTAAAATGCTCCTAAACAAGAGGTTCTTCTGTGTTCAAAATGTATCAAAAATATCTTCGGACAAGGTTTTCACACTGACAGCTGTCATTTAAGACAGTGGGAAACTCCTTTTGTTTGCCCAAGGCAGCAACAGTAACTAAGAGGGACCAATGTACACAATAAAATTAAGTAAATTCATAGTACTTTTTTTCAGTGTAGATTGTGGTTTCTTCTATGATCGAAAATGGTTCCATACAAAGCCACGGCAGAATAATGTATGCGTTTCAGAGCCAAATGCAGTACTGGTTCATCCCAGAATGTATCGGTGTTTTTGAGTGAATCAGTTCAGTGGATGATTCAGTGACTCTAACAGTGTAACCTGCCATTGGATGTATATGAGAATTGATAGTATCAAGTATTGAAACGATGACCAGAACAGACAGATGCAAGTTATGATTATGAACTTCACAGGAAACAGTGCCATCTAGAGAACATTGCATGTATGCAAGCCTACATTTATTCAATAGGACATTTGCTGAAATGCCATAAAACTACATCTAAGACCCCCTTTCGTTAGCCCGATTCTGTGCCACCCAAGTGTAAAGTCTTGAACATTTAAAACATTTCAGAAACCATTAAAGCCACAGTGAGAACGTTTCATAAAGATGCCTCTTAGATATGAGCGTGGAGTGTGTTTTTATTGTGCCCTGTGGTTTGTTCTGCTCAATCTTTATGTTTCTCATCTCTGTTGCAGGCAGTCTTACCCATCATAACAGCAGTTTGGTTAAAGACTATCGTTAACCTTAATCCAGGATTTAGCCTGTGGCTCCATCGGGGCTAGGGCTGTGTGTTTGTTGTTAAAGTTAATATCTATTAAAACTAAAGTAGCATTGCATAAGGCAACTCGCTTTAACCATAAACTCAAGTATTTTTCCACCACTCTTTTTTATTTATGAGCTTTGTCTTTTTTGCATACTTTTGTGTATGGGCCATTCTACAGAATTGGTCCAAACTGCTGTCCCACAAGCAAAAACACATTTCAGAAGATTTAAAATATTCAAATCTTAGATGATTACTAAGATCCTTCTATTATCTTGTGATGATGAACATAGTTCTCATCAGTTTACAGTGTTGTGTGTATGGTGTATGGTGTGTTGTTTATTATGTTAGGTTTATAATTTGATGTATATGTATGAGTGTTTTGACATAAATTATTTGAATTTCTCTGTTAATGAATGATGATACCATTTTTGAGCACTGGGGTTAATTGAATTATTTGAAATGGTAACTGTCTATTGATAATTGTCTGATTAATTATTATATTTGTGTTTAGGAGTATTAGTTTATTGTGTACATGTTATTACTGATGTTTATCTAGATGTGTATTCTCTGTCAGGAAGGAGGAGTGACCCCTAAGGATGGTATGATCCGCTAGTGTTTGGCGGGAGGTTGGAATATACCTGGGTTTTAGCATCTTTGCGCCGGGTTCAAAAGTATCTGAAATTGTCACTACTGAAACAGTCACTACTGAAATATTTGGTGGCATTTTGGTAGTCACATCCTTGTTTATTTGGGTGTTATCCCATAAAGTTGTCACTACCCTGATAGCACACTTACTGTCACACTGTCACCAGCCACGCCCACCTGCACACGCTCACAATCACCAGTCTTCTGATTATACTCACCTGACTCCACTTACCTGCACACTTTAAAAACCCAGCGTGCCTGTCACTCCCGGCCGGTGTTCTAAGGTCACTTACCTCGAGGACAATTCCTCCGTTACCTCCCCAGTCTGTTTCGGGCCTGAAATACCTGCAACAAAAGGAAAGTACTTTGATGAACATTTACTCCTCTATATTGATGTTGAACTTCCACATTTGAACTCGCCTCATTCTTCTGCCTTGTTTGGAAGTTGCCTTTATGTTGAATAAAAGACTGTGAGAAATATACTTACCTGTGTCCTCATCTCTCCAAGTCTGACACTTACATCACGGAAATATCTATTTGACGTCTGCATTTATATCTCATTTACAATACATTAATATGTTTCCTATCAGATATCAAATAGACGTATATTAGATGTCTTTAAGATGTTTATGATTAGAATGTGTGCAAAACTGACATCTGAAAGATGTCTGTCAGACGTTTGTACACAGCAGGTGGTTTCCAGATCAAGAGATCTTTAACAGACATTTTGCAGACGTACATGTGCTATCTGGGTACTGAAAGAGTCACAACCGAATCATGTCATCATTGTTTCTGTAGTGACAAAAGGGAACACACAATCCTTGTATTTTAGCATAGTTATGCTATATTTTAGTATGCAAGTTAAATTTTTGTCATGTGATATAGTCGTATGTGAATATATGTGAGATACAAAAGCATTACTGTCACTACCAAAAATGTGCAGTCATTACTGAAACATGGGATGTTTTGTCAAAAATAAAGTATACTGAATTATCATTTAAGATGTTATAATTTTTGGTTCAATGTATATTCAATCTAATGAATCCTTAACTTTGAAATCAGTATGACCTTGTAAAACTTTTTGCCTTTTGCAAATGCAAATTTTATTCAGGAATACACAAATCTCATAAATTACACTTGAAATATTGTCAAAAATGTGATTGTTGTTGATTTACCTCTGAATGTTTTTATTTTCATTTTTTATAAAATAGCAAAAAATATATATTTACAATATAAATGTAAGCGAAATCATAATAGGTTAATATAACCCTTCTAACTAAATGATTAATACTGTGTTTCGGTAGTGACAAATTTGAGAAAAAGGACAAATATTCCAAAACTTTCTGAAAATACAATATGAGAATTAACTGCACAAATACTATATAATACACAGTTTGGAAAAAGACACTTTTTTTTCAAAACGTATGATTTTGGACCAATTCAGTAGAATGGCCTATATATGTTGCTATCCTAGTCTTTTTTATGTCTCTTTATCTTCCACAGAATGGATTGTTCTGGACTGATCTCTGTCCCGTGACTGATGAGCACTGTGAGAGAATAGATAAAAGGGATTGTTGTGCCTGAAGAGGGAGTAGCTGTATAGCCAACAAACTTTTCTTTTCTTTTTTTCTTGTTTTATATATATATATATATATATATATATATTTGCTGTATTGTGCAGTAGTTGAAGTGTGTTCTTGCTTTTTTAATTCCACTCCACTTGTGGTATGAACTTTTTAAAAAGTGGAAAAGAATATTAAAAATCTCATTCTAGATGGGGTCTTATAATTGGGAATTACATACAGATTTAGCTTCTTGGGTTTTATTATTTTTGAGGCTTAAAATATAGCAATAATACAATTAATTACTAACCTTTCTGTATTCCTAAGAAGAAACGAGATAAATATTTGACATCAGTACAGAACTTAAATGCATGAGACAATATTCTTGATTTCTTGGTTCCCCCTAGTGGCCCATATGAGTGGGCAATGCGGGATGGCATGCCTCTGCTTTTTTTAACTCTTCAACAGGCCCCTCAACCTATTTTTATTTCCTGTTTTATGTTCTCAACTCAAGCTGTCTGAGTCATATCTAGTAGCCTATTCGGGTGTTCATAGTATGCTCATTTCAGTATGTTGTGAAGTAAATCATGATGTAAATCATTTGATGTAAGGTTGATCTTTTCACTCATAATTGTGGAAATATAATGTGGTTTAATGCATAAAACGTTTTTATATAATCTTTCATGAGAATTTTTTATTCTCATGAATAAATGCTTCAATAGCGGCCTTAAGCTCATCCAGAGTGTTGGATCTTGCGTCTCTCAACTTTCTCTTCACAATATCCCACAGATTCTCTATGGGGTTCAGGTCAGGAGAGTTGGCAAGCCAATTGAGCACAGTAATACCATGGTCAGTAAACCATTTACCAGTGGTTTTGGCACTGTGAGCAGGTGCCAGGTCGTGCTGAAAAATGAAATCTTCATCTCCATAAAGCTTTTCAGCAGATGGAAGCATGAAGTGCTCCAAAATCTCCTGATAGCTAGCTGCATTGACCCTGCCCTTGATAAAACACAGTGGACCAACACCAGCAGCTGACATGGCACCCCAGACCATCACTGACTGTGGGTACTTGACACTGGACTTCAGGCATTTTGGCCTGAAGTCCAGTCTTTCCCCAGTCTTTTCCCCAGTCTTTCCCCAGTCTTCCTCCAGACTCTGGCACCTTGATTTCCGAATGACATGCAAAATTTGCTTTCATCTGAAAAAAGTACTTTGGACCACTGAGCAACAGTCCAGTGCTGCTTCTCTGTAGCCCAGGTCAGGCGCTTCTGCCGCTGTTTCTGGTTCAAAAGTGGCTTGACCTGGGGAATGCGGCACCTGTAGCCCATTTCCTGCACATGCCTGTACACGGTGGCTCTGGATGTTTCTACTCCAGACTCAGTCCACTGCTTCCGCAGGTCCCCCAAGGTCCACAATCTTCCTCAGGGTCCGGTCACCTCTTCTCGTTGTGCAGCGTTTTCTGCCACACTTTTTCCTTCCCACAGACCTCTTGCTTGAGGGTGTCAATGATGGCCTTCTGGACAGCAGTCAGGTCGGCAGTCTTACCCATGATTGCGGTTTTGAGTAATGAACCAGGCTGGGAGTTTTTAAAAGCCTCAGGAATCTTTTGCAGGTGTTTAGAGTTAATTAGTTGATTCAGATGATTAGGTTAATAGCTCGTTTAGAGAACCTTTTCATGATATGCTAATTTTTTGAGATAGGAATTTTGGGTTTTCATGAGCTGTATGCCAAAATCATCAATATTAAAACAATAAAAGGCTTGAACTACTTTGAGTTGTGTGTAATGAATCTAAAATATATGAAAGTCTAATGTTTATCAGTACATTACAGAAAATAATGAACTTTATCACAATATGCTAATTTTTTGAGAAGGACCTGTAGACCACAAGACAAAATAATAGTTGAATTAATAAAAATAACCCTGTTCACATACACTTAATTCTTAATACTGTGTTGTTACCTGAATGACCCACAGCTGTTTTTTTTTTCTTTTTTTATCCTGTTTGTCCTGAACAGGTAAACTGCCCTGTTTATAAAAAAAACCTGTTCCAGTCCCACAAATTCTTTGTTTTTTCAGCATTTTTGTGTTTTTGAATCATTTCCAACAATAACTGTATAATTTTGAGACCTGTCTTTTCACACTGAGTGACGCATATGCAACTATTACAGAAGGAGACACAATGCATTAAGAGCTGCAGAAGATACATTAGTATCTTCTTAGTAGCTTCTGTAACTTCTGAAAGTCAGTACTAAATGAAGCTTCTGAAAGGCAGTACTAAATAAAAAAAAAAAAATCATATTTAGGCAAAATAAGAAAAATATCACATATTCATTCTGTTAAAAAGTTTACACTCTTGTTTTTTTTTCCTTCTGGAGCATCAGTAAGAATTGGAAACTTCTGTGATAATTGCACATGAGTCCCCTCAGTTGTCCTCAGTGTCAAAAGATGGATCTCAAAATTATATTCATTGTTGTAAAGGGTTCAAATAGGGTTCAAAAATGCCCTGGACCCTGAAGAATTTTTCTGAAAAACAATGGGCAGTTTAACTGGACAAACAAGGGACTCATAAACAACAATTACACACACACACACACACACACACACACACACACACACACAAACAGCTGTGGATCATTCAGGGAACACAGTATTAAGAATAAAGCGTATGTAAACTTTTAAACAGGGTCATTTTAATAAATTGAACTATCATTTTCTTTTGTGGAGTATGTGTAAACATCTTTTATATATAATATTTTATTCAGGTCAGTGCTAAATAAAAATCAGCATTTAAAAAATAACTTTGTATTATCCCTCTGATTCATTTAGTAGATTCTGCAAGGTACATTTTTGACCTCAGCTATATGTAGTATTGTATGACTGTTATATGTATCTTCAACATTACAGTATTACAGTACAGTGAACAATAATAAAAATGATTAAAAACATTTCTGGGTGTGCCCATTAAAGGGTGAAGTAGTTGTATTTTAAGCATGCTATTTAGAACTGACATCACTGTTAGAGACAAAGAAAGCATGTGTGATCAAACCACTAATGATGCATTACATAGATGATAATAATTTTGCTGCCTATGTCAGCCATTAAGGGCCCATTAGTGGTCTAATTATCAAACAACATTCGGCTTCTTTGTACTAATTTGACTTTTCTTCTTCCTTCCTAATGCTTTCACGTGAGTCATAATGGAGATTTTTGCCATCAGCTAACTCCATTTGAAACGGCAAACTCTAATAGAAAACACTCACCAGACAAGTTTTTTTTGAAGACATTGCTTCATGTTAAGACTTGATAATCTACATGACATGCCAAGACGTGATTGTAGCATGCCAGACTACCCCAAATAACTGTGAACATGAGTAAAAATTGTTTTTGGAGTTCTCATCAGCACGTTGCACATATTCATTTAGAGATTTTTAGGTGAATTTCTGCTGTAGACATTATTTGCATGTTACAAGATCCACTGTTACAGAGAACTAATATGCACATTTTGTTCATCTCATTGCAAAAACAGAGCAAAATACCTTAGCAAAACCCTTTTTTCGGTTTAGTTTTCAGTCAGATTTTTCTGAATTTCTTGATCAACACGAATTGTTTTAGCCAGAAAAAAGTGAGCACAGTGACTGATTTCAACTTTGTGCCCTTTTAAGGTCTATAAATACACAAAGGAACTGCTCTCACGGTTTTGGAAATTTTATGCTCTAATGAAGATGATCTTCAGAGATAAAGTACTAAGAAAAATGGTTGTTTATATTCATGACATGACTACATATGAGAGTTTAGGTCAACAGTCAGCAGATATCACACAAATGAAACACCATAGTTTCTCGATCCAAGAGTCAAAAGCACATAGGAGAAACCTTTAGCCAGCTTAGGATCTGCAGACATCTCTTGCTGTGGTTAATGCCAATGTGCTGCATCCTCCATTAAGAAACCACTGAACAATAGAGTGATTGTGGGAGTCTCTAATCGTTTAGTTGTTTCCAGGGGCTTGCTTGATTTCAAAATATTAAGGGTGGGTCTCGTGCCTGCATGTTCAGCAGTGTTAAAATGTGTTTCACAGTCCCTTATGATCAAAGGACAATGGGAAAACATTTCCGGCACTTCCTGAGTTTATCGTGATGGATTCTAAGCACTTAAAATACATCACATTATTGGAGATAAACTGATGTGACATATCAGCAATAAACAAATCAACTCAGACAACCACACTATCATACAGCTTTGTGGAAATGGATACTACAGTGTATTATAGTAAGCTATATGCAGTAATGACAGTACTAGGTCAGTTATTTTAGGTGTGGCTGACAATGTACAATCTGACAATAAATGTTCTGTTTCCTGCATGGGGAAAGAGCGATGCGTCACCAATACTATTTCTTTTCTTCCCTTCCATTCATAATGTAAAACCCTCCCTATACACAATGTATAACAGTACATAATATGTTAGAATATAATATAAAATAATATAAAAATAATTAATAATATAAATAAATGTGGTTGCACTTTAGTATAGGGAACAATTCTCACTATTAACTACACTCTTAAAAGGTATAAAGGTTCTTTATTGGCATCAATAGTTGCATGTAGAACCTTGAATGTCCATGGGTCATTCTATATTTAGGGGTACATTTCAGGGCAAACAAAAAGTCAGAAAATCAGTGTTTATTTTTAATAAATAAACTAGGTGGTTGAATAATATATCCCCTTATTGTGCTAAATGTATTATTTGGCAAGCTTAAGCTGTAATGACTTTTTAAATATATTAATGAAAATTCACATTTGGTTCATTATTCTGTCAACTGTGTTACGGACAAATGCTGTGTCAAATGAAACATGAATGAGGTACCACATGTCTGAAAACACATTTGTTTAAAGGTTTTTGAGTCTATTCACCAGAGTTTTTGAGGTTATCTTTCTAACTGGTTTGAAAATATCAATTTGGTGCTTCATAATGGGCATTCTGTGGAATGCTATTATGAGTGATGACAAGTTTTTCAACATAAATCCACAGTATGCTGAATTTATTGTTATTCACCATTCTTACAAAAGACATCAATGTTCAGACATATCCCCATCTTTTTTCTGATGGTTTAGTTCATATTTAAATAAAAATATGCCATAAAAACCACACATAACACAGTTGACAGGAGTAACACAGTTGACAGAAAAATAACACAGTTGACGGGACACAGATTAAAAGAACAATAGAAAACATTTTTTAGGATAAAAACTTCATTCAAAATAATGCAAGTAAAAGCAATTAATCAGAGTTAATGTATAAAAAGATCAAAATCATTGTAATATATAGTATAGAGTAATGTACATAATCTACACAGCATTTTAAATGCACACATAATATAATACAATAATAATAATAATAATAATAATAATAATAATAATAATAATAATAATAAATTATTCAAGGTAAATTAAGTTTTATAATGCATCTGTCACGTGTCGTGTATGGGAGGACAAACGAGGAGTACGAGGTCGAGCTCAGATACAAAACAAGTCTTTTAATAATTAAGTCCACAAAGAAATCCAACAGGAGACGGGCAAGGAGACAACGACGAGAACGGACAACAGAGAACGGACAACCAAACAATGAACAGAATCAAACTTAAATAGGGTGGTAACGAGACACAGACAGGTGATCGTGATTAACTAATAATGACTTAATGAGGGGTGGAGACAGGAACATGACCAAATAAGGACAGGACTAAACCAAATACAGACTGGACTAAACCAAATACACAGGACTAAAACCAACAGAAAACACAACAAAAGAGTCTCAAAACCTGACAGCATCATGACACTTCAAGTTGTAGGGACTTACAATACAATACAAAACAATAACACTGTAGCTGTCAGTCATGACTAGATATAAAGGCAGAAATAAATATATGTCAAATCTATTCTATTTTATAGGTCAGTCATGAGGAATTGTGAATGCTTTATATTATTATCATTATTATTATTATTATTATTATTATTATTATTATTATGTCCTTGACAAATGTGAATATAAAATGTATATAATACTGAGTTGTATATAAATATAATAATATAAAGTGTTGCAGTAATTCAATCAGTTTATCCATTCTAATGCAAATCATGGTTTTCTGTTTAATGACAATAATTTGTGTATTTTTTTTTATGAACAACACTCAGCGTGAGCATAAACTGACAACAAATTGCCAACAATTTCAGCCATGTTAGTCCTTGTCAACTGTGTTACAGCTGATGGGTAACACAGTTGACATTTCGGCCACTTTTAGGGCCTTGTGCAAACTGCAGACATTGGAATAGTTAGCATATGACCTTGATTAACTTATATTTTTATGTTACTTCTCTACATGTTCATAAATATAACGTGACGCAAGTTCGCCGGAAATTGTTGATAACACAGTTGACAGTCAATTAATCTACTCTCTGTGTAGACACAAAATGTAGTCTGGGAAAGTTATATATAAAGACATTTCCAGTGAATTTGTCCATGTACATATTTTGCACAAGGGAGTAATTCTAGGTCCTGTAAGGCCACATTTTTTGGAGGACTGTCCAAAAAATGTTTTCATGAGAAAACATAAGATGACTAGAAAGGACAGCTGCCCAGCTCACACTGTATGGCCTTTGCTCTTGGTTTCCCAAGTTTAGCTGAACAGCAAGGCTTTGAAGGTTTTTGACCAAAACATAGTTTCATCAAATATTGGTTCAACTCTTAACCGTTTTCATTGCCTGTGCATTTTTTCAACTTACCTCATGAAAAGGTGGTGGATATAACGGCATATCTTTCACGTTTATTCAAAGTGAACACAAAGACTTACCACAACGTTCTCTGGAAAGGAGTTGGGAAAACATAGAAAGTGACAGCGGGGAAAAAAGCACCTATTTTGGATAGTCTACGTTCCAATACCTGAACTATCATTAAGCAGCAAATTAGGAGTTAATGATTTGTTAATAGTGAAAACTGGACCTTAAAATAAAGTGTGACCCACTTTAGTTTAGGGACAAATTCTCACTATTAACCAGTTGCTTATTAGCACACATATAAAAAAAAAACACATATTAGTGCAAATTAGGAGTTTATTAAGGGAATAGTTGTAGCTAATAGAGAATTTGAAGCTGACTGTGTTGAGTTCTGGGAAATTGCTTTGTTTTTCTGCCATACTGGGAGGATCTCGCTACTGTTACACATGGTTTCACTATTGAGTTTAGGACAGTATTTTGATTTTGTCACGTTTGTGAAAATATCACCATTGTATGTTATTCGTGCTGCATCGAGAATTGCGATAGTAACTCAGATCATCGTTCTGAAAGAAAACTGGACAATGCAGTATGTTTTTCGCATTTTCTGTGTATAAACACCAAGGGCAGCAGTTCGCAGAGATGGGGAGAAGACGCCAGATAGTAATTCTATTAATAAATGTCACTCAATAAAAGGATCACTTTGCTGCATGTTTTTGAAAGTTTTGGTATTGTTTGGTTTAATAATTAACAACACCTTTGCGACTCTCTAGGCTTTGTGAATGAGCAGAACTTGAACAGGGACTTTCTAAAATGCTGAACAGAAACACTTCATGTGGCTTAATGCACCAAGACAGCTAAAGATACATTTGTAGGGAGGTTTCATGGAGGTTTCATGGCTATATTTGTGCAGCCTGGTGGCCAGTCTTCACTTATTGCACATTTAACCAGTAAGAGCAAAGTGTGAAGGTTGACTATGTGCACCCAATGGTTCATACATTGTACCCTAAAGGTGGTGCCTTGTATAAGGATGATAATGCACTAATACACACAGCAAGACTGGTGACAGAGAGGTTTGATGAACATGAAAGTAAAGTTGAACATCTCCCATGGCCTGCACAGTCACCAGATCTGAATATTATTGAGGCACTTTAGGATGTTTTGGAAGAGCGAGTCAGGAAACGTTTTCCTACACCAGAATCACATAGTGACCTGGCCGCTGTTTTATAAAATGAATGGCTCAAAATCCCTCTGGCTACTGTGCATGACGTGTATTTGTCAATCCCAAAACGAAATGATGCTGTATTGGCCACAAAAGGAGGCCCAACACCGTACTAATTGTGGTCTAAAACCAAGTGTTTCAGTTTCATTGTCCAACCCCTGTATGTGCAGTTACTCATGTGAGCCCAAAATATGAACGCAATGCGTTTATTTACACGTTAAGTGTTTTCCTTATGTACATAAACAGTGATATTTAAAGAGCACATTATGCACACAAAAAACAGATGAGCTCAAATTCTTAACTTTAAATATAACTATATCGTGATGTATAAACCATGCTAAGTGTTTTCCTGTATGTTTTTCTAAATGGTGGAAAACCTTTCACGTGTAAGTAAATCTTTCTGTTGCTCTCTGCCATTTTTTCCAATTTAGAATAATCAATTTAGGCAAAAGAAAAAAGTGATGGTTGGCTCAGCATTTTCAACTGCTTTTCCCTTCTTTTTCTTTCTTTCTTTCTGGCATGTATTCCAACATAGATAAGCATTTGTTTGCATTATTGGTGGGTTTTCTGTACTCAACTGGATGGTGCAACCGTTAAGCCCAGGGCGTCCCCAAGCTCCTGGAAGTCAAGGGGCCCCTGGGCACTGCCCCCATTGGCCTGGTCAGCAATCCATCCTTGAGCTTCCTGCAATACAAACTCAATGGAGAGCGTTCAACTGTTTTGCCCCCAGTGTGGGCGTGGCCTAAATACACGTGTCATAATCTAAAAACCATGCCCATTGGGCCCACAGGGGTGGTGCAACAATCCAACTCTCCCCGTTTGATTTTGTATTGCGGGAAGCTGCCTCCTTGTCATTTCTGACATTCTGACTAACAAAAAACAGAACAATGTCTGAAAGTTGTTATGTGACAAGGTGTACAGCAAACAAGCTAAAAAAAGAAATAGTTGTAGATGGTATTTCAAGGTGGTATTTCAAGGTATTTCACGTTGGGCCATTCAGTTGGATCATTTCTCCAGCAACAGGAAGGCAAGGAAAAGAAACGCTGACATAAACTAATAAAATGTAGTTTCTCAATATATTTCCTTGTCCCAGGGTGGTGAAATAATCTTTTGACATGGTTAAACATGATTATGATGCTAGTTAGTTAGTTAATAGTGAGAATTGGCCCCCAAACTAAATGTGACGATAAACTGGGAAAGCTATTTTTCCAGTGAATTTGCCTATAAATATATTTTGGTAGTAAATCATGGTCCTGTAAGCCATATTTTTTCGGAGGAGATTTCTATTTTGGTAGATCACTTATCTTGAATTTTCATAAGAAAACAAAGATGACTATAAAGGACAGGGTGCCAAATTATCACTCTATTATGACTCTGCTGTCCAGTTCACACTGTATGGGCTTTGCTCTTGGTTTTCCAAGTTTGGCTGAACAGCAAGGCTTTTGAACGTTCTTGACCAAAACATTAGTTAGGCTACATCAAATATTGGTAACTTTTAACCGTTTTCAATGCCTGTACGTTTTTTAACTATTTTCATGAAAAGGTGGTGTATATAACGGCACATCTTTCACGTTTATTCACAGTGAATACAAAGACTTATCACAACTTTCTCTGAAAAGGAGCTGGGAAAACATATTAGGAAGTAACAGCGGGAGGTGTGACTACGTGTGATGTACGAAACGCTGAGCTTTGAAGGAGTGAACGCTCAGAGGACTGCACTTGAGCATCACATACACCGGCAATTACAAGGTAGGTTAAGAGATGGAGTTTTGTAATTTAATAGTTATTCACACTGTGTCTATTCAGGTAAAAGTGTGCTTTTTCATGTGTAACAGATGTGTATGATAGATAGTTTTGTCGTCTCCCAAAACTTGTGATTAGATACGAACCAAGAGCAGCAGCATTGCTGTTATAGCCTACATATCCCTTAGTTTAAGTTTCAGTATCGACTAAGATATTTTACTGCCGTTTTTTTCTGCTTGCGAAACACGTCGTTAATGTGTGAGAAGACAAAATCCATATGTTGAGGACTGAATATTGGTCATGTGTAACAGACCAGATGATAGATAGTTTTGTCGTCGCGCAGTAGACCGCGTGTTTTGTGGTGTATCTTCTGCTGAGACAAAACTTGTCATCAGATACGAACCAAGAGCAGCAGCATTGTTGTTATAGCCTACATATCCCTTAGTTTGTTTTAGTTAAGTTTTGGTAGGCTATCGGCTACGATATTTTAGTGCCGTTTTTTTTGTAATTGCGAAACATTTCGCCAGAAGACAAATACCCGTTTGTTGAGGATGGAATATTGACACATCATGTAATGTTGAAAACCCCCACTATATGATTCATATATGCAATACACGTCTCATACTGTGAAATTACTTAAAAGTACAATTGAACAATTTATTATTAGTGCAATGCAAACATTGCGATGTGAATGAGCAATATGATGTTGTGTTCTGTTCTGCTTATAGTTAAGCATTTTTATTGCTATTCTAATCAATTAGGGGAGACCGGGGCTTACTGTCACAAGGGTTGTACATCGAATAACCACCCTAGGAAATAAGCATAATATTCAGGTAAATGTTTACTATATAATGTTATCACTGTTTTATTGTGAAACATTGTATATATATATATATATATATATACAGGGGTTGGACAATGAAACTGAAATACTGGCCAATATAGTGTTAGAGGTTTCATGGCCATATTTGCGCAACCTGGTGGCCAATCTTCACTTATTGCACATTCCACCAGAAGAGCAAAGTGTGAAGGTCCACTATGTGCACCCAGTGGTTCAGACATTGTACCCTATTGGTAGTGCCATGTATAAGGATGATAATGCACTAATACACACAGCAAGACTGGTGACAGAGAGGTTTGATGAACAGAAAAATAAAGTTGAACATCTCCCATGGCCTGCACAGTCACCAGATCTGAATATTATTGAGGCACTTTGGGATGTTTATGGAGGTCAGGAAACGTCTTCCTTCACCAGAATCACATAGTGACCTGGCCACTGTTCTATAAAAGGAATGGCTCAAAATCCCTCTGGCTACTGTGCATGACATGTATTTGTCAATCCCAAAACGAAATGATGCTGTATTGGCCACAAAAGGAGGCCCAACACCGTACTAATTGTGGTCTAAAACCAAGTGTTTCAGTTTCATTGTCCAACCCCTGTATATACTGACAGCTTACACATAATGCATGACAGTATGCTATGTAGTGCAAGACGCCACCTCTTTGCATGCCACAAAGGTTAACACGGTCAGTGAAGTTCCTGAGAGATAGCAAATGTTCACAAACTGTTTTGAGGTCAAGACTTTGAGGTCTCTTAACAATAGTTACAATTATATACTCAAGAACTTAAAAATAAGTTTTGCATTTCAAAAATACTGACCAAAAAGTCTTGTGAAACTACTGATAGCAAAAGCATATTTTGATGTAATATAATGTCTGTGGTTTTTTCGAGCTTTACAAATTCATTTCCTGCTTTCAGCAAAGAGATTGCAGATAAATATGCAATGATGAGAAAACACCTAATGCATTTCAGAACATGTAATCATGAGAAAAAGATTTTACCACTCTCAATGCTGCTCTCCCACATTTCTAGTTAATAAAAACACATAAAAGTGACGTGTCATTTTCAGTTATCCTATGTAATGGAGAGACAACTCTAAACCCCAAAGTAGGCCTATATATTTTTGCATGTGGACTAGTCAAAAGTTTTTGGATAGTAAGATTTGTAATGTTTTTAAAAGAAGTCTTTTGTACTCACCAAACCTGCAATTTTTTGATCCAAAATACAGCAAAAGTAGTAATATTATGAAACGTGTTTTACTGTTTAAAATAACTGCTTTTTACTGGAATATATTTTAAGATGTAAATTATACCAGTGATCAAAGCTGAATTTTTAGCATCATTACTCCAGACTTCATTGTCACATGATCCTTTAGAAATCATTCTAATATGCTGATTTACTGTTCAAGAAACATTTTTATTATTATTATTATTATTATTATTATCATCATCATCATCAATATTTAAAGCAGTTGAGTATTTTTTTTTAGGATTCTTTGATGAATAGAAATATCCAAAGATCAACATTTATCTGAAATAAAAAGCTTTTGTAATATTATACACTATACCTTTCAAAAGCTTGGAGTCATATATATACACACTACCAGACAAAAGTGTGGACACACCCTCTCATTTAGTGTTTTTTAAAGAAGTTTCTTATGCTTATCAAGGCTGTTTTCACTTGATCAAAAATACAGAAAAAATGTAATATTGTGAAATATTATTACGATGTAAATCAGTGTTTTTCTATATTAATATACATTAAAATTTCCAGAATCATTACTCCAGTCTTCAGTGTCACATGATCCTTCAGAAATCATTTTAATATGCTGATTTATTATCAGTGCTGGAAACAGTTACGCTGCTTAGTATTAATTTATTTTTTTTGAACCTGTGATACTTTTTTTTTAGGATTTTTTGATCAATAAAAGGTTAAAAAAGAACAGCATTTATTTAAAATAGAAAGGTTTTCTAACAATATACACTACTGTTCAAAAGCTTGGGGTCAGTAAATTTTTATTCTTTATTTTTTGAAAGAAATTAATACTTTTATTCACCAAGGATGTGCTAAATTAATAAAAAGTATTTTGAATAAATGCTGTTCTTTTTAAAAGAATGAAAATTCCGCTTTGCATCTCAGGAATAAATATATTTTATATTGTAATAACATTTTGCAATATTACTGTTTTTTTGATCAAATAAATGCAGCCTGGATGAGCATAAGAGACTTCTTTAAAAAAACATTAAATGAGAGGGTGTGTCCAACTTTTGACTGGTAGTGTATATATATATATATATATATATATATATATATATATATATACATATATTCATGGCCTCCATGAATGTATATATATATATATATATATATATATATATATATATATATAAATATATATATAGTTATGTATAGGAAGTAGAGGAAGAACACAGGCAAAGGGATAATCCAAACTAGAGACTTTAATAATGAGGAGATAACAAATAATACACCATAACATTATCAGTGCAAGACAAAGGAAATCAGGAAAAACACCACGCTTATAAACTGGAAACATTATCAGGGCAAACAGAAACAAGTGTGGGGCTAATTAACGATAATAGACTAAAGAGAACAGGAACAGAACCAAATTAGGACAAACAGGAACTGAAACTGAGGTAAAACACGGAACACCAAACGCATCCATACACATCCATATATATATATATATATATATATATATATATATAAATTAATAATTAATACTTTTATCTTGCAAGGATGATCAGAGGTTAAGTCATGATAAAGACATTTATAATGTTACAAAAGGACTTACTATTGTTCAAAGAAACCTAAAAGGATTATACTCAGTGGTTTTCAAAATAATAATAATAATAATAATAATAATAATAAATGTTTTTTCAGCAGCAAATCAAAATATTAGAATGATTTCTGAAGGATCATGTGACTAGAGTAATGATGCTAAAAATGCAGCTTTGAAATCACAGGAATAAATTACATTTTAAAATATATTCAAATAGAAAACAGTTATTTTAAACAGCAAAAACATTTCAAAATGATACTGTTTTTGCTGTACTTTGGATCAAATAAATGCAGGCTTAGTGAGCCGAAGAGACTTCTTTAAAAAAAACTTGCGCACGTTGGAAGTATTGTCATAAAAACTGTAAAACTGTAAAATATTTTTTATTGGAAATAGCACAGACATTTTATAGTTTACTTTACACAGATGGTAGTTTGTAAAAGAAGCTTAAAAAAAAAAAAAGGTTTTAAAGTCTTTTGCTGCATCTTGGGCATGATATGGTGTTCTATGATGCTCAAGATAAAAAAGTTTCTAAAAACAAAATAGACATTACATTTTTTCTCATTCCTCTACTCGCATTTTTCAGTGCAAAAAATGTGTTCTGTGTGAACAGCCCAATGAAAGCCCTTTGAAGACTGAATGTGTAAACGTTATGTTTTTGTGACAGTATCAAAACATTGTCCAATCATTGTCTGAGTTTGGGTCAGGCATGTTAGTTTGTGAAAACAGTGAAAACAGTTTTAAACAATTTCAGTATCAATATTTGAATGTGGTGAAATTAGACACTTTAACACAACACTTACCATTAAAAGCTATGAAGTCTAGAGTGGTTAATGACTTCTAACCATTAGGAACAGAGAGGGGAAGACTTCCTCCTCCATATCCAGATTGACCAATATCATTTTATGGATAACTATGTCAAAGTATACTGGAAGGAATCCAGTTTAATTGTATATTGTCTTTTCAGTCTGTTTTCTTCTCAGATGCACAAGATGATCAGTATAAGCAATGGAAATAACAGCAACGAATTCATTGACTCAGAATTTCGTTACACTCTCTTTCCCATATTCTACAGCCTGGTCTTTATCTTTGGGTTGCTGGCCAACTTCTACGCTCTTTATGTGTTGCACCACATGCGAGAGTCTAAAGCCATGAATGAGATTCGAATCTACATGACCAACCTAACCGTTGCAGACCTGCTGTTTGTGTCCGCTTTACCATTCTGGATTGGCTATTACATGAATCGCGGTCACTGGAAATACTCAGACCCCCTCTGTCGTATCACAGGCACATTTTTCTTCATCAACACATACTGCTCTATTCTCTTCCTAACTGTTATCAGCATCAACCGTTACTGGGCTGTCACCAGGCCGCTGGTGGCCGCTTCTTCTGACTGCTGGAAGCGTGGAGCAGTCATCTCAGCACTCATCTGGGGCGTCACTCTTGGAGCATCAATTAAATACCTCAGTGAAGAAGGAATCCCGAAGGATAAGAAGAATGACACTGCTCGCTGTTTTGAGGGTTATGAAAACGAGCAAGCCAGTACTAAATATGCAATGGCTGTCACGCACTTCTTAATTATTGGCTTGTTCTTTTTTGTTTTCTTGATGGTGATTATCTGCAACATCTCGATCGCGCGAGCTCTTCTGTCTCAACCCATCAGTCAGCCTCGAGCCAGCACAGGAAGGCGCCCTGGTGGTACCAAGCGTAGAGCTTTAAGGATGCTGTGTGCTGTCATAGGCGTCTTTGTGGTGTGTTTCCTGCCACACCACGTGGTGCAGGGTCCCTGGGTGTTGTCCGTGCTGTACCTGAAGAAAGAGTGGAGTAAAGAAACACGGAAAAGCTTAAACGATGCTCACCAGATCACCCTCATGCTTATGGGGTGCAACTGCATGGTGGACCCACTGGTGTATTGCTTCGCCACCACAAAATTCCGCAAGTACATCCAGAATCATTTCACAAGGGTCAAGAATAATAAAAACTGCTCACGCCACACAGCAAGCACGGCTATATCACTGAAGAGCAGACATCAGAGTGAGTTATGAACATCAAAGAAGAACAGAAAACAGCTGAGAAATATCTGCTTATTCTAATTAGAACCTTTTTCAGACAGCTTCAGATTTGAGCTGAATTTCATTTCAGTTCCAAATTAGGTTCTGTTTGGAAAAATGTAAATGCTGTCATGATTTACTCACCCTCATGTTGTTCCAAACCTGTATGACTTTTCTTTCTTTCCTTTAAAAGATAATTTAAAAAAAATTATGAGGCTGGGCAAATGATGTTATCCCTGTAAATGTAATCAAATGATTGTTATGTTTTGCTGACCCTTGTAGGCAACACCCTCAAACTCTTCAGATTATTCAAAGCATATGATAAATGCTTTATATACTCAGCCTCATATTGTCTCAAGGCCTGGATACACCAAGCCGACTTCAAAAAACTAGCAGCATTGAAAGCCGAAAATAAACCAAAAAGTTGTTCTTGACTGCAAATTAACACATTTTGCATCTGTGTGAGAGGAATCGGCTGTCTTTATCAGCAGCTATCAATAGTACAGTTGAGGTAAAAAATATACATCCCCCTTTCAGAATCTGCAAAATGTTAATTATTTTACCAAAATAAGAGGGATCACACAAAATGCATGTTATTGTTTATTTAGTACTTACCTGAATGAGATATTTCACATAAAACATGTTTACATATAGTCCACAATAGAAAATAACAGTTGAATTTATAAAAACGACCTTGTTCAAAAGTTTACATCCCCTTGATTTGTAATACTGTGTTCTTACCTGAATGATCCACAGCTGTGTTTTTTTGTTTAGTGATAGTTGTTTATGAGTCTCTTGTTTGTCCTGAACAGATAAACTCCCTGCTGTTCTTCAGAAAAATCCTTTTCCAGAATTTTTGTGTATTTGAACTCTTTCCAACAATGACTGTATGATTTTGAGATCCATTTTTTGACACCGAGGGACTCATATGCAACTATTACAGAAGGTTCAAACACTCAATGATGCTTCAGAAGGAAAAACCGGGGGGTGAATACTTTTTGAATTTGAAGATCAGGGTAAATTTAACTTGAACTAAATTTTTTCTGGGAAACATGTAAATAAGAAAGGGGTGCATACTTTTGGTGCTTGCTTACATTTTGAACATCTGTTACCTTTTTTCATTTTAGGCGGCTCATGTTATGAAAATATTAGCATTTTGTAACATGTAAGTCATGTAACATTAAAACAGCCTTCATTTACTTGCTCGTCGCTTTAATTCTCCGGCACTGACTCGTTCTCATTCTGACTCCGATTCAACACATTCGCCACAGTGAGCCTGATGAGAGGCGACGTGTGGAACACACACAAAAAAAAGTCAGACACCCGCCGACCATCGGCTTGATGTATCCTGGCCTTTAAAGAAGTAATTCACCAAAAAAGGAACATGGATGATTTTTTCCTTCTGTGGAACAAGATTTTTGGATTAACTATGCCTTTAAATGTGTAGGTGGAATATCTATATAGGTTAAGCCAAACCCATTATCTATAAAAAGATTCTCATTCTTGGTAAGATGGTGGTGTTCGTTCTCGTGTTAAGAAAAAATAAAACATGATGACATACCAGAAGACAGTCTTCTTCTCTAGAAATAAGGACAAAGCAGAAAATAGCTTTCGTTGTTTATTTTTTTAGACATAAAGCAGATGACAGAAGCTACCTGTTTCCTGTGAAACTAGAGCTTTGTGCTGCTTGTGCTAAACCTTGTGCTGCTGCTCAGGAGTCAGGATTAACTGTAATATAAATTGCACTTCATAAAAAGGTGGTCTGTTAATTTCTTTCTCATGTTGTTGTACAACCTTGTTTTGAAGTAGCACTATGCAGAGCATTCCTGTGGGCCAGATCTTATGCCACACAGGAAATCTATGTATTCTTTTGCAAAGACTTGTTTTTCTAAATGGGGAACTTGAACTGCACCCATCCCCTGCAAATGTGCACCTAAATTGTTCTTTTTCCCACAAATAATTATTTTTATAATGCTGTAATGTTATTTATTTAACATGATGCAATTTCTATACTCTGTAAGCTGATATCTGTTTTATAGTTTACATGTAATGCTTTGCAAAACCAAACTTGTATATAAAACGTGTGTTTAAATTGCTTGCATGACAGCTACTTCTCAATACTTAACTTCTGCATTAAACAGGAAGTTTCACAAGATGGTGTCATATACACTCCTATTTTTTTAAGTTAGTAAAGTTCTCATTTATTCACCCTCAAGTTGTTGCAAACCTGTATGACTTTCTTCCGTGGAACATAAAGGAGATGTTAAACAGAAAGTTTTTCATTTAGTGAATGTATATGGTGACCAAATCATCTCTTTAATACTGAAAAGAAGTACAGAGTGAATGAGTGAATTCCTGTAAAGGAAACACTCCTACTCTCACATTCTATCAACTGCAGATTCTATTCTAGTATAGCAGATGTTTTTATATTTCAATATAATGTGTACAGTATATTTCAAATGATCATTGATGTTTGCTCATTAAATAAGGCTTTGTATGTAATGTCATTGGAAAGGCAAAATAATAATAATAATAATAATAAAAAAATAACATTGAGCTGTGTTTTGCTTGTCTTTGTATTCAGCTGTACATGTACATGTCTTGAAAAACATTATGATAATACATTAATTGGAATTCTGCTTTTCAGGTATGCAATAACAAGCATTTTGAGATTTTAGCCGTCCTGCATCCTGGGTTTCAGGTTTATATCTACATTGCGTGCATCAGCGTCCCCTAGTGGTGACTGATTAAACTAGTGATCAGGGTTAATCTTGATAGGACAATTTTGAAGTTGAAGACGAAAACGAGATGGGAGTTTTTCGACATACCCTAACTGTATTGACCCGGATCACACAGACTACGCATGCGCATGGCAGAGACGAGAGAAGATGAGCATTTAAGGTTAAAAAGTATATAAATTGTCAATTTGTTTAGAAAATAATTGATCGTTTCCCTAGATACACTGCAAAAAATGCTTTTCTTAGATTTTTTGTCTTGATTTTCTAGATGAGTAAAAATTATAGTCTTGTTTTCAGAAAAAAAAAGATGTTAAAATGAAGTGAGTTTTTGTTTGAAACAAGCTAAATAATCTGCCAATGGGGTAAGCAAAATAATCTAGTTTTCTGCTTGAAACAAGATTTTTTTGCTTACCCCACTGGCAGATTATTTTGCTTGTTTTAAGCAAAAACACTTAATTTTGACTTGTTTTTTCTGAAAACAAGACAATAATGTTTACTCATCTAGAAAATCCTTCTTGATTTAAGAATTTTTAGATATTTTGGCTGGAAACAAGACAAATCTAAGTAAAAAAAAGGTTTTTTTTTGCAGTGTAAAACCCTTCTTCATCGGCTAAGACAGTTTAGAGCCCTTTTAAGCTGGATTTAAACTGCATTTTGGACATTCAAACTCAGGGGCACCATAGAAGTCCATTATATGGTGAGAAATCCTGAAATATTTTCCTCAAAAAACAATTTCTTTACAACTAAAGAAACAAAGACATGAACATCTTGAATGACAAGGAGGTGAGTATATTATCTGTAAATTTTTGTTCTGAAAGTAAACTAATCCTTTAAGATCTATAGACAGCATCTGTGGACATGTGATTGATCATCAGAAAACACTTTTAGTCACACTTAAAAAACAAAACAACAGAAAATGTATTTACAAAATATTTAATAAAGGCTTTCAGACAAAACATCTGGATGGCTTAAAATTAAAAATGTGAAAATGTATTTACCATCAAGCACTTTCTTAATTAATTAATTAATTATTATTATTATTTTTTTAGTTTGTTATTTAAGCTGTACTGTGGTCATCTTTTTGAGGTCAGACTACTTGTATAGATGTCGAAATTATTATTATGTAATTCTTGTAGGTGTAGTTTGCCCCAACCCCTCCATTTTAATTCCTGGAGAGATACAGTGGGAAAAAAACATGTTTATCAGGAAGCATGTACAATAATTCTGTATAAAATCAGAACAGGTTCAACAGGTTTAACAGTATTTTTCTTTAACATTTTAAAGTGAAACTGTAAAATGTATTTCTCTATAATCTAAAGCGAATCAGTTTCCTTCCCTTCTGAGGGACATTCTCATTAAATGCTTAAACTGTTGCCTGATTAGGAATTTTTCCTCAAATCACTAGCTAATGAAAATGTCACAATAAATTAGTCTATGAACATTTTCTTGATGCCCCAAGTGAGCAAATTTTCTTTTCTTTTGCACACTGTATAAATCTAGACTGTATTGATTATTTAGAGAAATACATGGTTTTGTGTGTGTGTGCGTGCCATGAGACTTAGTTAAGCAGAAAATAAGACACAAACACAACAAATAAATATTAATCATGCTATATTAGCTGGGTTCTAATCAGACCAGATTTTTTTTGTAATTAAAACATGTCTATCAAAGCTCCCTAAATATTTATGTGAAATACAGATTAATAAATATAAATTCTGTATATGTAAGCTTTGTTTAAGATAACAGCAAATGATATGCCAAAAAAGTGATATACGAAAACGAGATGGGAGTTTTTCGACATACCCTAACTGTATTGACCCGGATCACACAGACTACGCATGCACATGGCAGAGACGAGACAAGAGGAGCATTTAAGGTTAAAAAGTATATAAATTGTCAATTTGTTTAGAAAATAACTGATCGTTTCGCTAGATACACTGCAAAAAATGCTTTTCCTTTTGTCTTGATTTTCTAGATGAGTAAAAATTATGGTCTTGTTTTCAGAAAAAAAAAAAAAGTCAAAATGAAGTGAGTTTTTGCTTGAAACAAGCAAAATAATCTGCCAATGGGGTAAGCAAAATAATCTAGTTTTCTGCTTGAAACAAGATTTTTTTTTGCTTACCCCATTGTCAGATTATTTTGCTTGTTTTAAGCAAAAACTCACTTCATTTTGACTTTTTTTTTTTCTGAAAACAAGACAATAATTGTTATAATTTTTAAATTAAAAACTTATTTACAACAAATATTTACTATGCAATGCAAGTCCTAATAATAATAATAATAAAACTGAAATTTTGTAACATGGTTTTAAAAGTCTCTTCTCAACGCCAGAGGGAGCCCTCAACCAACTTATAGCTTGTCCTCGCCTGTTTTTTTCTCAATTTCTTTTCACGTATATTTACACTGAATAGAGCATATGCTGCACTTCATGTAGACATAAGGATGGACAAATGTTATTATCAAAATTCGCAACATGATTAAACTTGTGATTTAGCATTTTTCTAGCAACAAACATTAAACATGCATTAAAAGGACAAAAAAATGTACTTAAAGTTGTTGTGAAATGAAAATTCACCTGATCTATTTGCTAAATGCATGTTATAGATCTTCGTATGTTTTTGTTTTGTTTTGTTTGTTTGTTTGTTTTTAACCTACATTTTCTATCTGATAAGTTGTTACACTTGGATGTAGGCTGTTTAAATAACAATAGAACAAAGATAAATCGCTACTTATGATTGGGTCTACATTCAGGTTGGCTTTTAAAGAGCACGAAAAACTGGACTAGACTGGACTATATAATTGTAGTAACTTTTTACAATAAGGTTCATTAGTTAACTACATTAGTTAACATGAAATAAAAATGAACAATACTTCTATAGCATTTATTAATCTTAGTTAATGTTAATTTTAGCATTTACTAATGCATTATTTAAATCACAAGTTGTGTTTGTTAACATTAGTTAATGCTCTGTGAACTAACATGAACAAACAATGAACAACTGTATTTTTATTAACATTAACAAAGATGAATACGGTAATGTATTGTTCGTTCATGTTAGTTAATACATTAACTAATGTTAACAATTGACACCTTATTGTAAAGTGTTACCATCATTTCTAATATAAATTAAGATATGAAATTAAATACTGAGATTGTGTGTACTTTAAAATAATGTTTACACAATTCACTCACACTAAAACAAACTGTACTTTCAATGGACTACCAGACTTGTGTTTTTATTAGTGTAAATTATACACTTTCATAAACATTTAAAAATATTTGATAAATAGAAAGTTTAAATAAAAAGGATGCATTTTGTCACACTCCGGTGTGTTAGGAACACGCAGGCTCAAGAAGATGAAGATCAAATAGGGTTTTAATAGTCCACAAAGATAGAATCCAACATAGGAGGTTAACAAACACATATACACTGATGTGAAGTCACATAGACGAAGACCGGACCAAAACCATAGGACAGGGAGGAACTTATAAAAGGAAGATAACGACACACACCTGAACTTAATGAACCAATTAACAGAAATTAGGTCACACCGAGCACATGGAAGAAAACAACACAAACACAGTCCAGGGGCGTGACACATTTAGAAAGGAAGCATTTATTTTGAAATGTAATTTTCTGTAACATTAATGTCAATCAAGTTATTGTTTCCTTGCTAAATTAAATTATTCATTTTTTCCAAAAAAAAAAAAAACCTACTGCTAATTCTTATAAAATATTTATATTTTTAACATAATTAAGAACAGAATGGATATATAAAAAAAAAAAACTGATACTGAAATATGCTGTCAATATGGCCATCAGTCGGCCATATTGGCAGCACTGAATATAAACAATGCCACTGAACCGAACAAAACTTGCATATTTTGCTGATTATAGCTGCTGAAAATGATCAGTTATTGTTATGTTTTGGGCTGTTCTAATCGCCCAGACCAGGAAAAACATTTGGAGTACTCTAGCCTGGCAAAAGTTATAACAAATCAGGAGAGTGCAAAAAAAACGTCTGGGGTACAAAAGGCGTTTGTGAATGGCCAAACTGAACCAGAATTTTCAGGGCAAGAATCTTGACAACATTTATGTTTGTTCTTATAATTTCCAGTCAGGTAGGTGAAATATTAAGCTAATATCTTAATATCCCCCCTATTTCTTATAGTTGCTTGAATAAAAAAAAAAAAAATATATATATATATATATATATATATATATATATATATATAAAACTGCTAAGGCCAATATTATTAGCCCCCTTAAGAAATGATTAGTTTGATTAGCTATAGAACAAACAACTGTTTTCCAATGACTTGCCAAATTAACCTAATTTGCCTAATTAACCTAATTAACATTGTTAAGCCTTTAAATTGCTCTTTAAGCTGAGGATTAGTATCTTGCGAAACAACTAGTAAAATAATATGCACTGTCATCATGGCAAAGACAAAAGAAATTAGTTTGGACTTGAGAGAAAGAATTGTTAATGCTCATAAGGATGGAGAAGGATACACACGTTTATCAAAGCATTTTCAAGTGTCAAGAACTGCAGTGAGATGCATTATCAAGAAGTTTAAAGAGACCAACACAGTGGAGAACAAGACGGGCAGAGGCAGGAAGCGAAAGATTTTAAAAACTTTGGAAAGAAAACTAGTGAGAGAGGTTTCTAAAGACACAAGAACAACTGCCAAGACACTAGTAAATGACCTAGTCAAGGAATTGATGTCTCAACAAAGACGGAATGAACTGTGAGGTTGCCGACCAAGAAAGACTCCACTTCTGAAGAAGAGACACCTCCAAGCTAGAATGAAGTTTGCTAACGACAACCTGGGGGAATGTGATGCATACTGGAAATGTGTGCTTTGGTGAGATGAGACAAAACTACAGCTTTTTGGCCATAGAGATGTTGCCTATGTTTGGAGAAAGAAATGAGAGGCATTCAACCCCAAGAACACCGTTCCCACAGTGAAACATGGTGGTGGGAGTATAATGCTGTGGGGATGTTTCAGTGCGTTTGGAACTGGGAATCTCGTCAGGGTTGAAGGGAACATGAAAAAGGAAAACTATAAGAAGATTTTGAAAGACAAGTCTGCAAGAAAACTTGGTTTGGGTTGACATTTTGTCTTCCAGCATGATAACGACCCAAAGCATACCTCACTTCTGGTGAAGTAATACATCCAAATGAGCAAAGTGAGTGTACTTGACTGGCCTGCACAAAGCCTAGACTTGAATCCAATAGAAAATTTGTGGGGCACACTAAAGTCCAGAGTTTGTGCCAGAAGACCAACAAATCTGGAGGAGCCTGAGAGATTTGCTAAGGAAAAATGGGCTGTCATTCCTCAGGAGACATGCTGAAAAATTGTTGAGAACTATAGCAAACGACTAAAGGGTGTTATCAAGCAAAAGGGGAACACTACTGACTATTAACATCAGAGGGCTAATAATTTTGACCAGTAGACATTTTAAAATTCTTGGTTATACATTTATTTCTATTTGTATTACAAACCCTAAAAGCTTCCTAAATAAAGTATTATGTTTAAAAATTTGGTGTTGATAAAACCGTCTTTCTGTTAAACAACACTTGGGAGTTATTTGAAAAATAATGAGATATTTTATAAGGGGCTAATAATTTTGCCTTCAACTGTATCTTTACCACCTAATAACTTTAGTTTGTCAAAATATTGCTCCCTTTCCTGCTTTCTGATTCTATCCCTTAATGATTTAGCAGCTTCCACATGTTTTTTTCCATAGTTTAGACAGCTTTAGAGAGTTTAGACTTAATTATACTCACCTTCTGCCTCCAGGTCCAAGTGTTCATCAAGTTGAGGTCAAACGCACGAGGCTGAAGTTCAACCCAATGAGCACAGCAGAATCTCATCCTCCTGGAGGTGGAGAGAACAACAAACAGGGAGCAGTGAGAATATGAAACGAGACAGGCAAGAAAAAGGAAACCTCAGAAAGAAAGCAAGACAAATTAATTTGCTTTATAAAATCCCTCCAAACAGTTGAACTGAAAGTGCTTTTACTAAAAGACTTATTACAGCAATCAATTTAGTTTTGTTTCCTTTGTCCCTCGGAAACCAATTAGTAAATTTAATTTCACTCAGATTTACTACGGTTTCACTTAGAGCGGGAATGTAGCATCGAGGAAACCAAAGAAGACTATTGATCTGATGCTAATAGGAAAATCTGCACGATTGGGGCGATTGTGTTGGGGCGCGTCGAAGAACGAGCGAGACAGAGAGTAATGAAAACCCCAAGTTTTGTTGTTCAAAGTAAACGTTTGATTTCCCACTGGGAGAGATAACAAAGTAATCGCATTCCACGCGTTCACTTTGCTCAGCAGTTTGCTCATAAAGCCTGCTGTTGTCTTTTAATGGCTGCCATTCTAATGAATAATCATAGCCACTGTGTTACACTTCTGCTGTCATTGATCATCCATCCTGAAATGACAACCCCTGCCATAAATACACCACTAGGTGGCAGCAGGCACCGGCAAATGACTTTGTGTGACAGAAATGTTTGTCTGTCAGGCCACTCGGTTTCGCTGAGGCTGTGCGGGTCGTGATGTCATAATGACACAGGAGAGGCTGTACAGATTGACGGTGGCATCCCAGAATGCCAAAAGAGTTTCACTGCTAGTTCTTCTGACACAGTCGACATTCGTTCAGTGAGTTTGAGGACTATTGTTTGTTACAGGCGTAACAAGAGGTCATGATGGCACAGTTAAACGGCCTGTCAGAGCTCCACGCAGCGCAGTGTCTGCCTCCGCCGCTAGACACGTCCGCTTCCCGCAACTGCCACTGCGTGTCTCCGTTCATTTTTTCCCCCCGCGCACCTGCCCTGGTCGTTCACTTAGTATGAGATGAGATGCCATTCATGTGTTTGATGGCGCTGCTTGTGTGGATTCCTCCCCTGAGGCAGAGAAACACCGCTGTTTATCATGAACGGGGGTTTTGCAGTCTCATCATCCATTTTGTGGGAAGCTGGCGCGCATGGGGGAAATTGGATGTCAACTGTGTTTGTCACATTAATGGGAAACATGTGTGATTGTGACAGACAGGAGCTCGCTGTGGCGCTTCACTGCTTCCCTCAGAGCTCTCCAGAGAGATAGAGAGAGAGAAAGAGAAAGAGAGAGACTGGGGGAGGGTGATCATGAGAGAGAGAGAGATGGGAAAGAAAGAGAGTTACATTTCTAGAGAGATCAGAAGGAGAGAAAGGCAGAGAGAGAGGTAAAAAAAGTGGAAAAGAGATTCAGTCTGAAGCTCCATATGTATCATGTGGCATTTGCCTGTTATGCTGCCACCACAAGAACTTATGAACTCTGAGTATTTTCATGGAACTAAAACTGATGTGGTCTATAATATCTGGAGAAAGCTGTTAGCATTACCATTCATCCCAGTGAAAGTTGCTTGGCTGGCACAGTGGCTCTTTTGCTTAAAAAATAAAATGAAATAAAAAAGCTACTTTTGAATTTCAGTTAATGAAAAATAAAATAAAATAAAAAAAATAAAAAGCTACTTTTTAATTTCAGAACCTACAATAAAATTAAATAAAAACTAAACTAAAATAAGTTGCTTCTGAATTTCAGTTAATGAAAAATAAAATTAAATAAAAAAGATACTTTTGAATTTTAGTTAATGAAAAACAACAAAATAAAATGAAATAAATAAAGCTACTTTTGAACTTTAGTTAATGAAAAAAAAAATACAATAAAATTAAAATAAATAAATAAATAAATAAAATAAGTTACTTTTGAATTTCACTTAATGAAAAATAAATAAAAAAGCTACTTTTGAATTTTAGTTAATGAGAAATAAAAAAATTAATTAAAAGAGCTACTTTTGAATTTCAGCTAATGAAAAATAAAATAAAAAATTATTTTAATTAATGAAAAACAACAAAATAAAATAAAATAAAAGCTACTTTTGAATTTCAATTAATGAAAAATAAAATACAATAAAATGAAATAAAAAATAAAATAAAATAAAAAAGTTACTTTTAAATTTCAGTTAAAAAATAAAATAAAATAAAAAGCTACTTTTGAATTTCAGTTAATGAAAAATAAAATAAAAGAGCTACTTTTGAATTTCAGTTAATACAAATAACACACAATGCAGCAAAAATAAATAAATAAAAAAAATAAAAATAAAAAATAAAAGAGTTACTTTTGAATTTCAGTTAATGAAAAATAAATTAAAATAAAATAGCTACTTTTGAATTTCAGTCAATGAAAAATAAAATACAATAAAATGAAAAAAAAAAAATCAGTTTTGAATTTCAGTTAATATAAAATAAACAAAATAAAACAGCTACTTTTGAATTTCAGTTAATAAAAAATAACACACAATGCAAAAAAAGAAAATAATAAAATAAATAAAATAAGTTTTGAATTTCAGTTAATGAAAAATAAAATAAAATAGCTACTTTTGAATTTCAGTTAATGAAAAATAAAATAAAATAGCTACTTTTGCTACTTTTGAATTTCAGTTAATGAAAAAATAAATAAATAAAATAAAATAAAATAAAATAAAATAAAATAAAATAAAATAAAATAAAAGCTACATCTGAAATATCGGTTAATGAAAAATGGGCTTTTTGCATCTATATGGTGTAGTTATTAAAATAATATCATTTGATTTATTTGAAAGAAAAAAAAGAAAGAAATGAAAAAAAAGTTCAATTATTAATAATATTATTATATAACTATAATATATTATAATATTGTAAAAAAAGAAAGTAAAAATTAAATAAACAAATAAATAATAATAATAATAATAATAATACATGATCAGAATGCACAGCTACATTTTAATGGCAGTTTAGCAATATGCTTGCATTCTGGACATCATAATATAACGTGTAATTCATATGGCTTGCAAAAAAGAAAATAATGAATACACGAACAATAAATAATAATCATATTATTATTATTATTATTATTATTATTATGTAACCTGAAATTTAACATAGAAAAACGAGAAAGAAAAAATGTAATCAAATAATAAATCAATAAATAATAATAATAACAGCAGTAATAGTAGTAGTAGCACAGGAATATTCTAATATGTGTTATTCATATCAAAAAATTGAAGGAAGGAAGGAAGGAAGGAAGGAAGGAAGGAAGGAAGGAAGGACAAAAAGGATCAGAATGCAGAGCTACTTTTTAATTTCACTTAATGGAGAAAGATACTTTCTGTATCATAATAGTAACCGGATAGTTACTATTATGAAGTAACCTGTTATTTATATTACTTGTAAAAAATAAGGAGAAGAAAAAATATTAAAAGAAAGAAAGAATGAATTAATGAATAAATAAATACATAAATAAAATAAACTGCTGCATTTTAATGCCATTTTAATAGAAGAATGGTGTTGCATTCAGATGGTGTAATTACATCATCTGCCAGCAGGGGCTAACTGGACCATGCTAACCAGACAATCCATGACCTCTCCGCTAAAACACAGAATTTTATTTTAGATCGCTCATCTTTCCACATCCCCTTTTTCTCTTTCTCTCCATTGCTCATTGATGCCCAGAGGTAATTAGGCAATTAAGGGCTAATTGAAAAGCTTTGTAGAGAGAGCTAAGGGCTCAGAGATCCCTTAGCAACACACTGAATCACCTTAACAAGGGAAAAGACACACACATACACACTGACACAGGAGCACATGCACGCTGTTTAAGAAAACAAAGGCAATATCGAAGATTAAAAAGTCATAAACCAGATCCACACCACAAAAACAAGCTAAACAGAAGAACCTGAGGATAAACATGTATTGATGATGCTGGCTGACAGTAAGCACGCAGAGGCTGCCAATGCCTGATAGCGAACATGCTGACTCTCTGGGTGTAATTCATGGAAAAAATATTCCATCTGAACCAGTTTCTGTCTCTAACACTTTAAAATGCTTTTAAAACTACATTCGGCTGAGCGCAGTTCACCACAGGACATCAGACCTCTGAGAATGCAGTTCCTTTGGAGTAAAAGACAGTATTTTACAGTAGAAAGTCAATGAAAAAAAGAACGATTTTGGGAGTACTTGTTCGGGGAGAATTATGCATGTTAAGAAGCACTGATCAAACTCCATTAATTTAGAAAAGAAAAAGGAAAAGGTGGAAGGAAAGAAAGATTCCTCTGGGATGCGCCAGGCTTAAGACTGAAGCTTCTAGGGTGGAGGTCAGGGGATCTAGAGATTCAAGGGTTCTGTTTTCTATTTCCAGAGGTATAAAGTTGCAGATTAAAGCTGCTTGCCATCTTTGTCCAAGATTTGTACGTTTCTGAGTGCTGGTGGTTTTACTTGGAGCGACGTCAAATATCCTCCAGTCTGTTCCCTTTTACTGTTTTTTTGCAGTTTTCTTAAATGTTCCTCTATGTTCCTCAGAGGGTCTTCCATCTGATCCCTGGTGTTTACAAAGGTCAACAGTAAGGTTAGCATCTTTTTCTCACCTCATTCTGCTGTTTTCTTTGCGGATGGTGAAATTTTACAGTGTCTAACGATAAGAAAAATGAACCAAATGGGCCCACACAAACACATGTCTGCTGATACCTTATACTAACATATACAGGCATTTGAACTGCTCTTGCCGCCAGCCTATGTAAAGTGAGCGTAAATAATCGTTATTCCTAATTTAAAGGCGTTTAAGATGCATTAGCTTCTCTATAATTACTTAAAACTCAATTATGAGAATCCACTGAAGTGCAGGCCTCAGCTGCAGGGCTCAAGCCACAGAGAGAAGAACTGAATGGATGGAGAGATCATGAAAGTAAAGAAGCACTAGGCTTTATTGCTGGGCGAAGGTCTAAATAGACAAAAGCTTAAAAATTATTTGGGTTATGCTTACAAATATTTCATCACAAGTGACCCTTATGAAAAAAAGTACACTTTAGTATACTTTAAAAAACATACTTATTATATTATTATACTTACTACCAGTCAAAAGTTTTTGAGAAAGTATGATTTTTAATGAGTTTTAAAGAAGTCTCTTCTGCTCACCAAGCCTGCATTTATTTGATCTAAATTACAGCAATAATGTTGAAATAGTTTACAATTTAAAATAACTGTTTTCTATTTGAATATATTTTAAAATGTAATTTATTCCTGTGAAATTTTTGCATCATTACTCCAGTCACATAATCCTTTAGAAATCATTCTAATATTCTGATTTGCTGCTCAAAGACATTTATTATTATTATCGTTATTGTTATTACTATTATTATTGTTATTGAGTTAAAAACAGCTGAGTAGAATTTTTCAGGTTTCTCTGATGAATAGAAAGTATTTATCTGAAATAGAAATCCTTTGTAACATACATTTCTTGAACATCAAAACAGCGTGTCAGAATGATTTCTGAAGGATCATGTGACACTGAAAACTGAAGTAATGATGCTGAAAATTTTGCTTTGATCACAGGAATAAATTACATTTTAAAATATATTCAAATAGAAAGCAAATAGTAAAACTATTTCACAAAATGACTGCTTTTGCTGTACTTTGAATCAAATAAGTGCAGGATTGGTGAGCAGAAGAGACTTCTTTAAAAAAACATTAAAAATACTGTTCAAAAACTTTTGACTGGTAGTGTAAGTGTGAACTGAATGCAATGTTTTGGAATTTAATTGCATGTTTTTTTTAATGTATATATATTTTATACTTTTATAAGTATTCAATTTATTAACATTTATTTAATTTATTAAAAAATGTAATTGTTTTTTAGCTTGTCCCTCAAAATACTGTCCCTGTTATATTCAACTACTGGCCCTTTAAATGAAAGATGGAAAAAGGAAATCACATCATATCAAATAGCTGACACCATTTTCTTGGGGGAAACAACTGGGGAGAGTCCCTGTTTTGTTTATTATCTGTTTTTACTTATTTTATCTTTCCAATCTGATGTGGTCAACTTCCACATGTCCACCCTGTTAAAGGGAATATGAAAAAATTGTAAAAGCAGCACTTTATTTGACAGACTTAGCATTTTTTGCTCAGACTTAGTGTAGTGGCTTATTTTAGGTCAAAATGTCCACTCTGTTAGTGTCCACTAACAGTGTATTTAAATATTATTACATTTTACTTATATTATGTTTTACATAGTGTTTCCAAGTTCAAACTAAATCAGTATTGTAATTAGCTGTATGTCTCTTAAAGAATGCCCATACATTTAATTCATTAATATTTCAAATTGTTGTTTATTTGTCCTTAACACGGTGGACATTTTTGGTCCTCCTTCCCATTGAATACGGCTCATAATTGCTTAAATTTATGTACCTAAAGTTGACCACAATTATTTTTCACGTTTTTCATCTCCCTATCATAAATAGACAAGAATTGATGTATTATGATGTCCGAAATGCACTGAATACTTGGAATAACCCCAATGATACTCTTTTTTTTTGGCCTAGATAATGATAAATAGAAAATGAGATAATGATACTGAGTGAATGCTCTCGACACATATTATATGTCCATCAAATACTTTTACTTTAAACTCGCTAAAATCCCACCCTCAGCACAGAGGTGTAAAGTGTGAGATGGATTTAGAAGCTTTTGCATCTGAATTTTTCATATAATTGTGGTTGTTGTTTGCATTTTATTTTGTGACTGCTTTGGAACAGATAAGCCGTGGAAATGTGTCTGAATGCTATGTGTGGGAAACCTCTGGTTGCAACAACAAAACATTAAAAATTACACATTTTAGCACTGTATCACCAGTCAATTACATATATGTATATATATGTTGCTGCAGTAACTGAAGGTAAAGTTTATGCTGATCAGTCCTGCACAATAACATTCCTTAGTGCAGAACCATTTAAACTCTGTGATGTTGGTGGGTTTCCTCCTTTTAACTGCTTGCTTAGGTCCTTCCACAACATTTTAATTGGATTAAGGTCTGGACTTTGACTCAGCCATTCCAAAACATTAACTTTGTTCTTCTTTAAACATTCTTTGGTAGAAAGACTTGTGTGCTTGGGGTTGTTGCCTTGCTGCATGTCCCACATTTTCTTGAGACTCTGTTCTTAAACAGATGTCCTGATGTTTTCCTTTAGAATTTGCTGGTATAATTCAGAATTCATTGTTCCATTAATGATGGTAGGCTGTCCTGGCCAAGATGCAGCAAAACAGGCCCAAGCCATGATACTACCACCACGTTTCACAGATTGGATAAAATTCTTAAGCTGGTTATTTTGGTTTTATCCATTCATTAAACCTTTCTCCAATAGTCCTCTGACTTGTCCACAAACAATCTTCAGCAAGCAATTTTCTTTTTTGGAAAACAGTGGCTTTCTTCTTGCAACTCTGCCATGCACACCATGGTTGCTCAGTGTTCTCCTGTTGGTGGGTTCATGAACATTAACATTAGCCAGTGTGAGAAAGCCCTTTAGTTGCTTAGAAGTTACCCTGGGAACTTTTGCAACCACGCAGGCTATTACACGTTCTCCTTTGGAGTGGAGTGAAGGTAACAGTGGTCTGACTATGGATTTGTGGAGTCCAAACTTTTTAGAGATGGTTTTGTAACCTTTTCTAGCCTGATGAGCAACATCAACTGTTTTTTCAACATGATCAGACTTAGATTCCTGTTCTTTGAATAAAACAGGTCACGTACTTGTCACGGGCCGTATGGAGAGACGAAACGAAGACTCAAATGCAGGACAAAATGGGTTTTAATGAAAACAAAAATAAATCAAAACTACCCCAATGGGGGAAAAAAACATGCAGGCAGGCCAGGACACAGTACATAACCAAACAGAGAAACACCGAAACAAAACCCCCCCAATAACAACAAACACGAACCAGCACAAGACTACAAACACAGGGAGAATAAGTAAGGCCGGAAATAAGGGAGACACAGGTGGAATCACTGAAACAATAATGAGGTAACAAGATGGGTGGGGTCAGACAATAGACAGGGGGAAAGCACATGGCACCAAACAAACAACACAAGCCATGTGCCAATCAGACAGAGTGTCCTCTGGTGGCCATGCTGGGCACATCAGCTGATGAATCTGACAGAACCCCCTCTCTAAGGAGCGGATTCCAGACACTCCACAGTCCAAGGCACAAAACAAAAGTTCAGGCGGGAGGTGGAAAGGAAGAGGAAAAGGGGAGGGATGGTGGGTCAGTGTCAGAGCCAAGAAAACAGTCCGGAGCGGGTGGGTTAAGCCAGGGAGGATCGGGAGGCTCCGGAACCCTGACAGATGACCAGGAAGGGACAGGGCAGGGTTCAACAGCTGACGTTGCTGCCTCAAGGAAAGTGTGAGAGGGCACCGCCGCGGGAGGATCGTGAGCGGTCGCCGCCGCCTCGGGAGGATCGTGAGCGGTCGCCTCGGGAACTGGGTGAGCGGTCGCCGCCACCTCGGGAACTGGGTGAGTGGTCGCCGCCACCTCGGGAGGATCGTGAGCGGTCGCCTCGGGAACTGGGTGAGCGGTCGCCGCCACCTCGGGAACTGGGTGAGTGGTCGCCGCCACCTCGGGAGGATCGTGAGCGGTCGCCTCGGGAACTGGGTTAGTGGTCGCCGCCACCTCGGGAGGATCGTGTGCGGTCGCCGCCGCCTCGGGAGGATCGTGTGCGGTCGCCGCCGCCGCCTCGGGAGGATCGTGAGCGGTCGCCGCCGCCGCCGCCGCCTCGGGAGGATCGTGAGCAGTCACCTCGGGAACTGGGTGAGTGGTCGCCGCCACCTCGGGAACTGGGTGAGTGGTCGCCGCCACCTCGGGAGGATCGTGAGCGGTCGCCGCCGCCGCGGGAGGATCGTGAGTGGTCGCCGCCGCCTCGGGAGGATCGTGAGCAGTCACCTCGGGAACTGGGTGAGTGGTCGCCGCCACCTCGGGAACTGGGTGAGTGGTCGCCGCCACCTCGGGAGGATCGTGAGCGGTCGCCGCCGCCGCGGGAGGATCGTGAGTGGTCGCCGCCACCTCGGGAGGATCGTGAGCGGTCGCCTCGGGAACTGGGTTAGTGGTCGCCGCCACCTCGGGAGGATCGTGTGCGGTTGCCGCCGCCTCGGGAGGATCGTGTGCGGTCGCCGCCGCCGCCTCGCGAGGATCGTGTGCGGTCGCCGCCGCCTCGGGAGGATCGTGAGCGGTCGCCGCCGCCGCCTCGGGAGGATCGTGAGCGGTCGCCGCCGCCGCCTCGGGAGGATCGTGAGCAGTCACCTCGGGAACTGGGTGAGTGGTCGCCGCCACCTCGGGAACTGGGTGAGTGGTCGCCGCCACCTCGGGAACTGGGTGAGTGGTCGCCGCCACCTCGGGAGGATCGTGAGCAGTCGCCGCCGCCGCGGGAGGATCGTGAGTGGTCGCCGCCACCTCGGGAGGATCGTGAGCGGTCGCCTCGGGAACTGGGTTAGTGGTCGCCGCCACCTCGGGAGGATCGTGTGCGGTCGCCGCCGCCTCGGGAGGATCGTGTGCGGTCGCCGCCGCCGCCTCGGGAGGATCGTGAGCGGTCGCCGCCGCCGCCTCGGGAGGATCGTGAGCGGTCACCTCGGGAACTGGGTGAGTGGTCGCCGCCACCTCGGGAACTGGGTGAGTGGTCGCCGCCACCTCGGGAGGATCGTGAGCGGTCGCCGCCGCCGCGGGAGGATCGTGAGCGGTCGCCGCCACCTCGGGAGGATCGTGAGCGGTCGCCTCGGGAACTGGGTTAGTGGTCGCCGCCGCCTCGGGAGGATTGTGAGCGGTCGCCGCCGCCTCGGGAAGATTGTGAGCGGCCGCCGCCTCTCTCACTGACATCAGCGGGGGATCCTCCACGCTGCGCCTCAGCCCGGGATGCTTGGAGAGTGACCAAGAGAACCTGGAAGTGGCCGGCATGACCTGAAAAGGCTCTGGAAAAGCAGCCTCAACTGGGACAGCACACTCAAGCAGTTCCATCTCCTTCAGATAAATGACATGGTCGACCATCTCCCAATAGGACCATGTATGTAGATCCCCCAGCTCCTCCCAGTTGACAGGCTTGTCCAAACCCGTTAAAAACAGATGGACGAGGGTGCTCTCTTCAAGCCCTAGCCACCGGCCTGCATTAAAAAGCTCCTCGGCATACAGTCCAAAGGGACGATTGTCCTGTGGGCAGGGATGTGGCCCATTGGCCAGGGTCTGGTTCCCCTGTAGTGTGGGAGCTGGATACAAAAAAATTCCCATTGCCGCTGAGTCTTCAAGTGGCTGGTTCGTTCTGTCACGGGCCGTATGGAGAGACGAAACGAAGACTCAAATGCAGGACAAAATGGGTTTTAATGAAAACAAAAATAAATCAAAACTACCCCAATGGGGGAAAAAAACATGCAGGCAGGCCAGGACACAGTACATAACCAAACAGAGAAACACCGAAACAAAACCCCCCCAATAACAACAAACACGAACCAGCACAAGACTACAAACACAGGGAGAATAAGTAAGGCCGGAAATAAGGGAGACACAGGTGGAATCACTGAAACAATAATGAGGTAACAAGATGGGTGGGGTCAGACAATAGACAGGGGGAAAGCACATGGCACCAAACAAACAACGCAAGCCATGTGCCAATCAGACAGAGTGTCCTCTGGTGGCCATGCTGGGCACATCAGCTGATGAATCTGACAGTACTGACATTTGATAGTCATTGCACTGAACGAAAACACATCTGCAAAGATGGACTCTAATTTCACCTTTAAATTAACTGCTAATCCAAGAGATTCACATACTTTTGCAACGCACAGATATGCAACACTGGATAATTTTTCTCAATAAACAAATGACAAAGAAAATACTTTTCTCTCACTTGTTTGATTGGGTTCTTTTAGTCTACTTTCAGGACTTACATGAAAACCTGATGATGTTTTGGGTCATATTTATGCAGAAATATATAAATTCTAAAGGGTTCACAAACTTTCAAGCAGCACTGTATATATATATAACACTACATTAAATCTCTTACTCAATTGGAGAGCTTTTTAATTAAGTGTTGACAACAAAATTGGCAAAGTCAAAAAGTGGTCAATAATGATCAAATTCTCAGTCGTACGGCAACATACATGATCCTAAGGGAAACATGGATTTAGAGACACTAAAAAAAACTAATTTAGATTTTATTCGTGCAGCTCTGGGAATTTGTTGGTGTAACTAGTATGAAGATAGAATTAAAATGGAATGAGAGGGAGGAAGAGAGATAGAAAGGAAGGGATCTTTGGAGATTTGCTGGATGGAGGGAAAAGCAGATGGCCCAGCACTGTTCCTACCTGCTGGTGGGTGTGGGTGGATCAGTGTACACACTTGTGTACACGTGTATGTGTGTTCTCATGCGTGTGTGTTTACATGGGTCAAGAGGGTTATGCCAGCTCTATCTCTGTTCTGAGCCAGATGGTACCAGAGAGGAGGCTAGACCCCCGCTACCATGTAAATAGGTTGCCAGGCCAACAGAGAGATTCACCAAAAAGGTATATCAAGTAAACACTCTTTTTCTTTATCAAAATAAATGCCACTGAGAGAATATGATATGTGACTACAGAATTATATAAAAACGTATTAATGATAGAGTACTTAAATACACATAAAAGCATATAATACTGAAATACTCAGATATTAGATAAAAATATGTTCTTAATTGAAAATCGGTTATTAAATCACACTCTTTATTTCAATATATTCAGCAATTAAGTAGACTTTAGTAATTAATTTCTTTACAGACAAATATAATCGACAACCTCTCTCTTCCTCGTGTCAGGAAAATAAGAGCATATTAAAAATCAACATGCAATCAAAATAGACCCTATTTACTTTCTTAATGCATTTCCCAGGTTCTATTTGAACGACTCATTGGTGCACGTTATTCCAAATAAAAACAATTGCCTTTGCAATCAAAATCTAATAACGTGCTCTTCATCCTGTTTAACTCAAAAATTTGTCACATTAAGGAAGTAAAATAAATTGCAAATGGGAATTCACACTCAGTTTAAGACCTCACCCACCCATATTAAGCCAAGATATTCCAGTATTTCTGATGTAATTATGAAGATGCTGCTTGTTTTCAAACTGTTTTATTAAATCTAAAAATAAAAAAATATATATAAATTAATAACAAATCTAACACTGTATGCTCTTCAATAAAAGCAAGTAATTGAGGAAATCTGATATCAGTTTACATCTTGATTTTTAAACTCATTAAAATATATAATATAATATAATTATTTATTTATTTAAATACTTTTAAATAGAACAACTGTTTTAGAGAGTCATGTGTTATAATCAACCTGATCTCATGACGAAAACGTACCTGTGGGAACTTCTTTGCAAGACACACCATGTACATTTTGTGACATATTCGATGTGAAATGTCCACTAAGTGTCGATAAAAGGGTGTTTGTTTTTTATGGTTTATGTGATATTGTTTTTGTATGTGTCACCGCAGTTTTGACTTGAAATGTCAACTGAGTGGCGCTATAACTCTAATGCTCTATGGCGTTTTAAAATAAAGTACCATCTGCACTACACCTGAACCTACCCGATAGTATGAACAAGCGAATGTGATGTAAAAACACAACTGCAAGCATGTCGTTTTAGCTTGTTTTTCGATCTCTCATCTTTCAGCTCTTTCATTGTGAGTCATGGTTTTCAGGGGAATCATACCCAAGGATTCTGCATTCTAAACCCCTGATAAACCCCTGATATACTTCAAGTGAAATCGAAGAATGAACTAAGGAAAAGAGCTTAAAGGGAGTTTGCAAATGTGAAATTGAATTTATACAGTTTTACACATTTTTTATTTTATACAAAAGTTAATATTAAGTGACTTACATTTTAGAAAAACAGTTGTCTGATTCTGCTCTCTTTCGTCAACAAAAATAGTTCTAAACAAAGTAGCATCTATAGTCTTTGACACAGCACTGTTTCACTAATGAATGAATCTGTGCTTTTGAACAAATTTAGTAAATCAATGATTTAATGACCCATTCATATAGAGAGTCACTTGCTTCGTTCCTAAATGAATCAGCGGTTTAAATTAATCTATTAAATTAATAGACAAACACTTGCTGCCACCTACTGGCGGTTTCAGTTTCATTTTATAAAGTATAAATTGAGTCATTTAAATAATTTTAATTTGTATATACAAAACTTTACATTTAAAACACTAATCTTATAACATTGTTATTTTGAGATGCGTTAATGCCACTCTAAATATTCCTTAATGCAAAGATGAATTGTTGATGCTAATTTCATTTGACTGGTAATTTATTTTTCCTGACTGTATCTTATTATTTTAATTAAATTTATTGTTTATTTAAATTTCTTGATAAAGTTTATAAATATTTTTTTTATTATTATTTGCACAAAAGTTGACACATTTAAGAAAGTTAGAAAATGGCATTAGAAAGGTTAAACAAAAAAAGTCAAACATAACCTTATAATGGAAAGGTTAATTATTTGTCACTGTTCCTAATTTTTTTAAGAGCTTCTGAAAAGAAATGTAAGCATAGAGTCCTTAAGCATGTAATGTTACCTTTTAAAACCGTTATTATTGTTGTTGTTGTTAATAAATGTTATTATAGATTATAAAGGGTTTTCCGAAAGGTCATCTAAAATTACTGTTACTGAAATTACACCACAGTGAATTTTGGTCATTTCCACCACTGCCTATGATGCATTAAAAATGTATGATGCACTTGTGACAATGCAAAGTCATACACTTACTACAATTACTTTCAAGATACATGAACACAATTACTTTTCATAATGAGCAGTGCTATTTTTATAAGCATGTGTATGCATACATGCAATTTTCCTCCCACACTTTCATATTAAAGTAGATATGGCCAAATGCTGAGAGACTTTAGTCTTCTCTTCAGGAGCTGCTTTAGATGACTAATCAGCAGCAACAGTGAGAGAGGAATTAGCATTTTCCTGCTGCAGGAACTGCTCACTTAATTACAGCTTCACTCTGCCATTTCACTGGCCCCCTCTTTCCTAAACACACTGCTCTCTTTCTGTCACACACGCTTTTTCTGGTTCTTTCCATCTTTTCATCTGCTTCTCGCTCCCTTTCTCTGTCTCAATCAGGATTCTATTGTGTGCTCAGAGTATTTGGTACTCTGAACCAGGCATGGGCTTGTCACTCTAGATTTGCTTTCATCATCAGCTTCTACTGTGTTTAAGAGGCTCCCAATTACTCCCTGCCTCTCTTTCTGTCTCTTTCCCATCTGTCTCTCTCTTGCACACCTGTAAACCATTTCAACATAAAGCATAAATGCGACACATCTCACCATGCGTAGGCCTAGGTAAAAACTGACTTTTTGGTTAATTTCTTAATTTAAAGCTTTCTGTTATCAATTATTAAGATCCCGCTGTAAATATTTACAGCAATTAACAGTTGCTGCATAATGTAACATACCAAGAAGCTTCCCTGTATCAATGTCTCATGCCACGTGTTTAAGCAGTGCTGTTCCTGTTGAATCTAAAAGCAGTTCAGGATTTGAGAGACAGCTTTTCCTGCAAATAATTTAATATATTTATTTTAAACTAATTATTTATCATTAATGCATCACTATGAAGTGCCAGACAGGAAATAATTATATAAAATCGGAATATATACAATTAATGTAAATTGTGAATATATAGAAATAAATCGAAATATATATGAAGAAATATGAATATATAAATATAAATCAGAATATATAGTTACAAGTCTGTATATAGATACAAATTGTAATATAAACAAAATAAATCATGAATATACAGAAGTAAATCTGAATATAGTTATAAGTCTAAATATATAAAAGTAAATTGTTTGAATATATACACAGTATCTCACAGAAGTGGGTACACCCCTCACATTTTTGTAAACATTTTATTACATTTTTTTTTACGTGACAACACTGAAGAAATGACACTTTGCTACAATGTAAAGTAGTGAGTGTACAGCTTGTATAACAGTGCAAATTTGCTGTCCCCTCAAAATAACTCAACACACAGTCATTAATATTTAAACCGCTGGGCACAAATGTGAGTACACCCCTAAGAGAAAATGTCCAAATTGGGCCCAATTAGCCATTTTCTCTTCTCGGTGTCATGTGACTTGTTAGTGTTACAAGGACTCAGGTGTGAATGGGGAGCAGGTGTGTTAAATTTGGTGTCATCGCTCTCACTCTCACATACTGGTCACTGGAAGTTCAACATGGCACCTCATGGCAAAGAACTCTCTGAGGATCTGAAAAAAAGAATTGATGGCGTAGGCTATAAGAAGACCCTGAAACTGAGCTGCAGCATTCAGCAGTTTAACAGAACAGGTTCCACCCATGGCCTCGCCATGGTCGACCAAAGAAGTTGAGTGCACGTGCTCAGTGTCATATCCAGAGGTTGTGTTTGGGAAATGACGACCTCTGGATATATGAGTGCTGCCAGCATTGAAGGGCTCAGACCATACGCCACACACTGCATCAAACTGGTCTGCATGGCTGTCATCCTAGAAGGAAGCCTCTTTTAAAGATGCACAAGAAATTCCACAAACAGTTTGCTGAAGACAAGCAGACTAAGGAAATGGATTACTGGAACCATGTCCTGTGGTCTGATGAGATAAACTTATTTGGTTCAGATGGTGTCAAGCATGTGTGGCGGCAACCAGTTGAGGAGTACAAAGACAAGTGTGTCTTGCCTACAGTCAAGCATGGTGGTGGGAGTGTCATGGACTGGGGCAGCATGAGTGGGGAGCTACAGTTCATTGAGGAATCTATCTATCTATCTATGCGTGTGTCTTTTATTAAGCTCTTGGTGAATCAATAGAAATTCTGAAATAAATTCAATTAATTTGATATGGCCAGATATTTTCTTTCAGTCGCCTTCTTAAACATTTGTGGAAACTGAAGACAAATTCTTCCTTCCTTAAAAATATATGAAATAAATTCATGATATTTTTCACAACAATCTCTTAATCTTCAGCAAAGACTCTCTCGCAAGGACCAAACTAATGCCTGACAGTGTCGTTTGCTGCATATGTCAGACTTTCAGGTACACAGTTAATGATAAACCCGCTGAACCTGATCTAAACCTGTTCGGATTTGTTTGGTTTTGTCAGCTCTAAACTTACTCGGTAACTCAACTAGCTTGTTCAGCTAGCTTTGTGTAACAGGCCATAGAGAAGTTCAAATCACAAACAAATGACTCTTATGGAACGATTCTTGATAGTGAAAAACACATTGTGCAACTGGTAGCCCAATTCCAGAAACAATGATTGTAGAGGCCAGTTATTTTAGTGAGTAGAAAACATGCAGTGTGGCCAGTGAAGCCTTGAAATGAATGACCTTTATGAGCTGGTTTATTTATTGAACAGTTTAAACAGGTAAGTTAATGATTTGAATCAGTCTGAAACACTGATCAGTCAAATTTGCTGCATCTGACAAGAGAGTCCTTCATACTATATGTAAGGAAATTGCTAGTTTTCTTACAAATCAATTACAAATTCTGTATTGAATCAAATCATGAGTTTGTGATACAAGAAATCTGTATTGAAACCCAGCTCACTTAACAAAACAAAACAAAAAAAGTATCCAGAGAGAACTGGTAGGCTTCAGACAGAGACAGCCTTAAAGACAAACTATCACCGTCTGAATTTAGTCCTCACTCAGATGCTTGATCAGTTAATAAAAGAATTTAAATACTGAATGCAAAGGTCAGTTCACTACAGTTATCTGTCTAAGAGCCAACACACAACATGACACATTCCATCCCTCCTTTCTCTCTATAGACCTCCAGTTATTTTCACACCTGTCCTCTGCCTTTTTTCTCAGAGCTATAGATAAGTTCAGAACACCTTGACCTTTTTAATGGAGACCAAACCGACCGTGGGCTCTTTCTTATAAGTGCACAAACACTGTATGCTGTCTGTAGGGTTTGATATTCATGAGATAGCTCAGAATAACCCTCCAGCCAGATAATTGGAATTTTAATTATGCATGATATTAACCTTGAAACAAAAACAATGCTATTCTATTACCCCTGTGATGTTGTCTGTCTTGCAGTGATTCCATGAACCATTTCATTCAGAATTGACTCGGTCTGTCAAAATTGCTTCAGCTGCAGGCAAAGCGTGCTGCAGGACACTTTTATGAGACAGTCATTTTGCAGATTAATTCCCTTTATAGCACATTTTCTACAGAACAAAGAGAAAAACAAGAAAACAAGACAAGAAAAGGGTGAAAAATACAGAGAATCAAGGATGAGTAATAGCAGATAAGCAGTGAGGTGGTAGCTGACCCCAGATTAGATGGAAAAGAAGAAAAATCCTTCATTCTTCATTATTCAACTAATGATTCAAATTGTTCCATTATAATATAGCTGACATTTCACAGAGTATTCAAGCTCTACACAGAACTGCTAAAATTTTAAATTTCAGCAAAATTACAGGCATAATTCGCTACATTACCATTTCAAATCTTGAGAGATAAACTATTTGAATTAAGCACTGTGCCGTGAGAGTACTTGCAATCATGAGACTGTTAACACCAGCTTGTTATCCTGAACTAACAAGTCAAGTAAAATTGACAGATTCTGTTGCATACCTCTGTTCAATCTTCTTGCTATATATATATATGAAGAGTTCAGATGCAAAACCAGCTAAAAGCCATCTCAGTCAAAAATGAGAAAATGACACAGAGTCAATGCTCTCGACACAAATTATATGTCCATCAAATACTTTTACTTCAAACTCGCTAAAATCCCACCATCAGCCCTATCAGAAGTACCAGTACTTACATAGAAACCTATACATCGGAGCCTGATAAAAATGCATTTTTTAAAGAAAGATGTCAGATGGATTTAGAGGCTTTTGCATCTGAACTCTTCATATATATATATATATATATATATATAGTGTGTGCACACACATCCTTGTATATATTCTTGCTATATACACAGACACTGAAAATAATTATAATGAAGTTTGGTGAGTCAGATGTTGATTCAGAACCACTCTGGGAAATTCAGTTTAGTGAATGATTCATCAGACTGTTTTTCATTAAAAGAATAATTAAAAGACTCTGATTACACTAGTCTCACCATATGCTTTTAAATCACTAAAAGAAACCTGAGTGAAGTAAAAAAAAAAAAAATAATAAAATTAAAAAAAACAAAGTGGCATTAATTATAGAGATAAAGTGACTTATGAAGATAAAGTGACAATGGCAGATAACAGATAACAAAACAACTGCACGAAACAAAATGTGATCTCATGAGAATTTGTGTGTATTTTACGTAAAATGTGGTTCTACAAAACGTACATTTACTTATGTTTTCACAAGCATTTTTTTCACAGGCATATTTACAGCATTTTAACACCTAAAATTTTAATTATTTAAGTATGAACAACTTTACAGACTTACAAATGAATCTTTATTAACATTGAAATCATGACATTAACTATTTTTTTTATATACATTTGTTGTCATATCAATGCAGTGTTAATTTCGTTGATGAATATAGTTTGACGAGAAGATAACAAAACAAAAACTAGTTTTGAATGACAAAAACTGACAAAAATCTATTGACATTCGTCAACTAATACAAATGAGATGAAAATGTTAGGGAGGGACGATTTGGTAAGAGATTAATTCAGAACGAACATTGGACCATCAAATAAAAAAAAAAAGACCATGTTCTTGTTTCTTTATGAAACGTGTTTCATTTAATTTTAATAAAAAGGCATGTTGAGTGTCACAGTTAAATCTGTGTCCATCATGATAACACTTACATTTCAAACCTATACAATGTGTTTGGTAGATAAATGCTTAATAAATGCGTTACACTAAATAAACCCATTCGATTTTAGCTGACTAAATCTACGGTAGTCGACTAAAATGTGACTAAAACTAAATGGCATTTTAGTCAAAAGACTAAAAATCCATATGATTGCAAGGAACAGTACCAAACTCAAGCCTTTATTTAGCGATTCATTTCCATCCAGAGTAGTGACGGTAAGTAGCAAAACCTGCGTGTTCATTACAAATTTAAAAAATTGGCACTTCAAGAAGCTTTATGACAGGTTCTATGGCAGAAAAATCTTACATTCATTGGTTCTTACCTATGGACCTGTCCACAAGGAGATGTGTTTAACTGTATATGTAAATATTTTGTATCGTATATTGTATATTGTATTGTAAATGTTACGCTTCAGCATCAATAAAAACGTATACTACAGGGCCGCTGAATGCTTGAATATGATTGGCTGACGAACGTTCTGAAGGTGTGCATTATTTTCAGGGAAACGCACAGCAAACGTAGTTCCAGGCAGCCCCTGACTGCATTACGCCTATATACCACTTCTCCACACTATTTCAGTTATTTCAAAGGTCCTTACAGCCTAAAACAGCAAAATAAACAAAACACACAATGACACTGGCCAAACAAATAAATACAGTAAACAACAGGATAAAAATGACAGATTATTTCCATCTTTTTGCCGCAAAATTACAATTTAATATGTACGGAAAGCACATACTCTATTTCTCCCACACACTCTCTCTTACAGACACACACACATAACAGTCAGCACACACGTTAGCATACGTGCTAATGTTGTTAGCGCTCACAATAGCGTTTTAAGGAAAAAAATGGACAAATGCCTTGAAATATATAATCTGATTGATGTGTCGTAACCGTAGTATAAGCAGAATAATTGACTTCAGTCTGTTGAATTCTTATCCGAAGTATAACCTCAGGTGTGCATTATTTTCTAGGAATTTAACGGCCCATCGTCAATTATTCCTTATATAATATACGCTTTGTGCTTGTAAATGTTACATAATGTTACATAATTGCTCAGCAATTTGACAGCAGGTGGCACTAATGGAACAGCAGCAATACAATGTCTCCTTGGTTACTGCTGTAAACAACTTTAATATGGATTATACAGAGGTAAGATGAAAAGAAAATACTATGTGTACATATATATATATATATATAAGAACCATAAACTAAGAAATATAAACTTTTCTAAAGACAGTTCAGTTCGTCTTTAGAAATGCATTTATAAACCCTCACCCCCAATTCAGTATTTAGGATTTCTTCCAATATTTTGTGCATCGTGAACAGGGAGCTTGCTCTGCCTGCTACAGTATTTTCTTCTCTTAGCTTGTGTCTGTCTACAGTGTCTCTGGCTTCTGCTAATGGCCATTTACAGTTGGGTTATTTCCCCAGTTAAAGAATATACTAATAACCAGTATATTGCCAAGCACTAAATGGCAGCATACATGAAAAGCAGTGTACGAAATACTAAAGAACACAACATTCTTCTATCTTCTAATTTACATATGGGACATTCCTGTAATTATGCCGTTCTTCACTAATCACACACAGGCATTGCTGCTCAGTTAGGTTTGGTTACCAACTTGGGTATTAAGTCTTAATGGGGTTCCCTCATTGGTTTCTGGCACACTCCACTGCTGCATCAGTCTATAATCTAGTTTCCTTTCAACATCTCAAAGCGTTAGACCTGTTTCTTCATGCATCCATGAACAGTGAGTAAATGTAGCAGTGTCGCACCTATACATTGAATATGTTGTATAACGTTGGCCATAAATTATAAAACGTCAATTGTGAGTGTGGCATTGACAATTATTATAAACCTGATCATCAATAACTAGAACTTACATGAGGAGGCATGTCACATTTACAAAGGCTAGGATGGTGAATCTATATGAAAAAGAAAACGAAACTCAAAACATATTATATGTTGCTTTATAAAAGCTTGTATTGCAAAACAGTTTGAAAAGGTTTTCTGCTGTACCTCAGAACCCCGTAACACAAGTGACGAAAAATCATCTGCTGTGTAAAACCACCTTACTCAAAAGTGACAATCAGAAAATAGAGTGAATGGGAAAATTTCATTCTTTATTTTCCCAGCATGCACTTCTGTGCTGACTGAGGGCAAAAGGGTCCACCATTTTCTTTTGACCATTATTCTAGTACTTTTTTTTTTTTTCTCTAACTCCATCTCTTCTTCAAAGGGGGCTGAAGTCAAGTGTTACTTGGTTCCTTTCTGCTTGTTCGATCAAAAGAGGCCATCCAGAAAGGAGAGAAGCAAACAAGACATATCCTCTCTCGCACACTCACCTAAATTACCCCAATTAAGCCACATCCATATTTTCCTTTCACCCCGTCTCCATTATGTGTCTCTTTCTGTCAAAACTGGCTTTTTCTAACAGCAGCAGGACAATGCAACACAAAAAATAGCTGTGTTACACTAGGATCACAAACCTTGAAGTTGCCCTCAATCTTGACTTTTCTCAATATTTCTTTTTACTTGACTGATATTTCTGCTATTTTTTAAAGTATTGAATACATATTTATATTGGTTCTATACATTTTAGATACAGATACTTACAAGGTCGCAGTACAACATGGCATAAATATATCGGAGTGTCTATTTACACTAAGTGCAAATAGCCTGCCTTGTTGGCAGTGGCTATTTACACTAACTCCGCCCACCAATGTGTAATGGGGCTAGTCAACACTAAAGAGGGCCGTTAATCATCAGATCCAGTGGCGAAGCGGTTAAAGCATGCAGATATATCTTTTCGACACGAACGACCGGGGTTCAATTCAACATTATGGCGATCTTTTTTTCACCCTTTTTAAATCTCATATAATATCGGAAAAAGCATTGATTTTCAGTAAAAATGAAGGAAATAATCGAAAATTGTAAAATAAAGTATTGGTTAGGGTTAGGGTAGGTGTGTAGGGAGGGCTTATTGTCCCACTAAAACTGTATCCATTTAATAAATTGAATTAAAACGATAATTTACACTCAATGCCTAATTACTGAATACTGTTTTAATATAATACAATAGTAATAATTGCATCTATTTGCAATAAGTATTATAAATGTCAGAAAATCCTTAAGTGTAAATAGAACCCATTGCTATTTGCACTTAGTGTAAATATCTATCGTTGAGAAAATATGCTATTTGCACTTAGTGTAAATAGCATCTCTCGCTAAGAAAATATATTATTTTCACTTAGTGTAAATAGCATCTATTGCTATTTGCACTTAGTGTAAATAGCCTCTATCGCAAATAGCAAATATCTGCTGCCTAAATATATATATATAAATAAATATATATATAGACTTACAGTAGACATCCATTACTGGTTGTCATAGGGCCTGGAATTTACCCATAATCTTCAAGAAGTATCCCAGAGGATAGTCCCTGTTAGCAAAGTGACATTTGGTGTAGCTTTTGGAAGTAATTATTATAACATCATAATAACAGAACTGGTGTTTGTTTAAAGCATTTAATCTAGTCTCTAATGTTTGCCAGTGTCATTTAAGCTGGTGGCAACAGGACTGATGTGATTGTCATCTGCTAATTAGTGCTTTGTTGATGTGTAAACCTGAGATGAAACATACGAGTCAGAAGAGCTGTGCTTTATTGGTGTGGTTTGATCTACACATAAAAGGCTTCAAATAAAAAATTCTTTTACTGACTCATGTGAAGCATGTTGATGCTGAAGGTCTCGAGTTCTTAATACAAACAAACAAACAAACAAGAAAAAAATGTTCAAAAAGTTTTTGAATTTTTAATTAGCAAGGCCTATTTAGAGAGGATTTCTGCAAAATAATGTTTTTTGTTGAAATGCCATAGTTATTTTGTGGAAAAGGTGTTCTGGTAGCATGGTATAGACAGGACAAAAACTCCTTCAACTGTTGAGCAGTGAAGATGACATTATTTCAGAATTGTTCAATTGTTTATAATTGTTCTCTAATTTTGATCTCCAGTGTATATATATATATATATATTTCCACTTCTTTAGACAGCATAACTAAATCAGAATTTCTGCTCAGCCTGGTGCATTTGTCATTATGGATATAGACATTTTTGGCAACTTTATAGGTAAAATAATGGTGGTTCAGGTACTCATCTGAATAAATAAAAATTGAAGTTAATAAAACTGATAGAGTCTGAAAAACTACTGAGATTGGACCTTAATTTACTGCACAACTTTTTCTTTTAAAGAGGAATAACTAAAGAACAAATAATGTTAAAAATAAAATGTCTCTCTTTTTTTTTTAGCTCAATTGCACAGAACATACATGTCTGAGTGTAACATTAT